>JAJJWW010005691.1:600000-1109449 GCA_023531295.1 Papaver armeniacum | reverse complement strand
CCACCATTAGGCAGGCATACTTTTGACAAAATCAGCACCGAGGAATGTGACACAACAACAAGAAGAAAGAGAATGTGAAGTCAGCAGTGAAACTGCTGTTATCCAAGGGTATATACGCAGTATAATAATTACACTAAAGTGAAGTTATAATTTAAAAATTATTAGGAAAAATGGAAACGACTTTTGTAGATTGAAAACTGAAAGCGCTGGGGTGCTTTTTCTAATTTAAAACTGCACGTTTTTACGTACGCTGATGCACGATTGTTTGCTAAAGGAGAAAGGAATGTGATTCACGCTCTCCTGTTGAGGGAGGATCCATGGACATTCTTAGATGGACAAGGTCGGACAAATTTGTGCCATTTTCTCCGGCAAACTCAAACGACAATGAATTTAGGTCTAATATTTTAATTATATGTTCCTATTATAAGGTTTTATATTCCTACCAAAACTGAATGCACCGAGATAGCAAACCCCACCATCTATAGATCTTAATTTCAAACCGTTAATATTGAACGGCCGATATTCAAAGGGGTAGATGGTGGTTTTATACATCTCTTAATTGTGCTCATTTATTGTAGGAATGTAAATTCTTATAATAAGAATATGCCATCAAAATATTAGACTTAAATTCATTATCGCTTCGAGTTTTGCGGAAAATGACGTAAATCTTGTCCCACCTTGTCCATCTAAGAGTGTCCATGGATCCCTCCCTCTTATTTGTTTTATAAAAAACATAAAAATAAATGATAAGTGTCTGGCGTTGTATTCTTCTTACAATGTTGTACGATCATATGGAACACGAAGAAAATCCGAGATACATAACACCACCATTTATTCCATTAGAAAACTAATTGTTGAAATTAACAATCCAAATGGAAAAACAGTAGATAATGAGCTGTGATATCTCCATATTCATTTTTTATTTTTATTTCTATATGGGATTATAGATTAATGTAAGAAAAAATATTAACAAAAAGTCAAATTTAAAATTCATTATCATTTAGATTTTATAAAATATCAGCTGCCAAGAATGCGAAATTGTGAGATAACTGGTGTGAGAACAAGAACAATCATGTAACGAATCTTCCCTCTTCGTACGTAACCTTGGCTTCTAGAAGGACTAATTTCTAGATAGTTTACGGATGCAATGCCTGTTCAAAAAGTTACAATGCCCTACTTAATAAGATAGCCTAATAATTTATTTATTAACAAATAAAAAGAAAATCTGATTTAGCCAGTATATGTCATTCTAGTTAAAATGGAGAAAGTTGTCGACAACCATGGTAAATTGGAGATTTTTTTCCACCTTTTCAGTTGTTTATTGAGATCGATCAATCAATCAAACTTATGCTGTTTAGATGAAGAAGAGACACTCCAAGAATCACTAGTAATATTTCTAAGAATGTGCGATAAATCTAACAACATGATATATAATATCTATTTTCTCATTAGTAAAAGTGAAAGCAGTACAATAGTAACGAGTCATGAATCACACTTCCCTTTATTGCTTTTCGTTTGTACGCTTCTTAAACCTCACATTCACGAGTGACTCGCGAGGCGAGATACATAAAGGCCCAAGGCATTGTATGAACGTTGGAATGTGTGTGTGGCTACTGGTTAATATAGAGCATTACTGGCTGCAACAAAAATAGCTAGAGATGTTGAAAACACGACCTTGTCCAACCTTTTTGTTTGTGTTTTTATTACGATCTTGGTATAGGGCGGCAAGAAATGGTAGAGGGGCGGCAAGTGTGATAGCAATGTCCCTCTTATTGGTTAGGGGGTGTCCTATGAGGGTGTAGATTGACTAGATTACCCTTTTCACTCTTAAATCAACCAAAAATCAAATCAATTTTTTAAACCTAATGAATCAAAAATCAAATTAGTTTTTTTTTCATCTTCTTTCTCCTCCATTAAACCTAAAAATTTCATCGTCTTCGATTAATCTACGATTTGAAAAATGTTTGGAAAAGCCCGCTTAAGGTTTAATTTATTGTGATTGGATTTAAGTTAATTTTGTATCAAAAATTAGGTTTTGTATGAAAACTGAAATTGAAATTCTTCGGTTTATCTTAGTTACGGTTGATTTTAACTCAATTACTTAACCGTAATTAGGAGATTTTGAAGAACATACGGTTGGTAATAGTTCAAATACCAACCGTATGTTCTTATATCTCTGAGAATTTTCTTGATTCACGGTTGGTATCGAGCATACGGTTGGTATCGAGCATTTAGTTACTAACCAGAATCGGTTTAACATTGATTTTCCACAAATCCGATTCACGGTTGGTATTCGATAACTTACGAACCGTAACTTCGGTTGGTCACGAGCAAAATTGCAACCGTAAGTTCTTCCTAAAATTCAAAAGTTTTGATTTTTTATGTACTTTAGATAATTTTGAGCGAAAAAGCTAATGGGAACTAATTTAGAAGTATACCTAGGGTCACCTAAATCACTCATTTTGCTTGAGCTTAATCAAAATCTAGGAATTCACAAATATCACAAAGTTTTTTTTTTCTCCTCTAAACTTTTTTTTTCTTATAACCTAAAAATCGATTTTAGTGTTATAATAAGTGAAAATTAATTATCAACACTAATTTTGATTATCATTACTAATTTTGATTATCAACAATAAGGGTTAATTAGTCATTTCCGATTTTTTTATAAGGGGCACTTGAATTACCTTGTAATGACCCTTTTTATCTTATTAGTTTGCCGCTCCTCTACTAGAACTTGCCGCCCCTATACCAAGATTGTTTTATTAACATTGTCCTGTGGTGCGTCTTGTAACTAAAGTAAACCACAAAAAAATAAATTAGTAATAACTAGTCCCGTGGCCATTAGTTATTGGACCAGCAGCTGCAGCCCCTATGCAATAATTGTTTTAAAATGTTGGAGAAATAGAGTCAAATATATTTTGATATTCACGATAACAAAGAAAAAGAAAAACTATTGAGAATCGGATATTGTAGAAGTTCTAATTTTTCAAACCTTCCACCTAATCTCTTTTGTTATGTGTAGTGTACATAATGGGAACCATGATCGATACCAAAAACTGGAGATGCAAAGAGTGTGGACACGCCACAGCACATATTGGCCGGTTTAAACCCGTTTTCCTCGAGGAACATCAGGTGCGCCAATCCCACTGCTCACTTTTCATATGGGGAATGCTTCAGTTGATCAGCCAAACAGGAAAGATGGGAAGCCATTCGAGATGCCCAAATGGGAAAACAACATACACAAATATTTTACTGGATCCGATCAAATATTTTAAGTTTATTCTGAAATTTGACAATCGAAAATTACATAAACAAATTCACGGGGCGGCTCGACGAAGAACGTGATATGTGCTCGGCAGCTTACTAGAATTCTGCAAGGATATTTATATTTTAAACAAGGATACAATTAACATATGAAAATCACCCGTATTAAGACCCATCACTTCATGATACATGACTTTTTCCTACAACCATGCTCACACAGGAAAAATAGATCACACTAGGAAACAGGACAATATACTTCGATATAAGTTAGAATGTGACATATATGTGTTGTACCAAAAAGCATTTATATGGGTGTCGACGCAATGAGCCAAAGGTATGTTCTATTTGAAAAAGCTTGAAATGTACACACTGATGCTAATTATATTGTAACATGCCAAAAGCATTGACGACAAGACATACATACCTACAGAAGTCTAATATCTCTAGATGGATTTGCATGTCGATTTATTGTGTCAAAACCCTTGCAGTTACTACACTGAAGTTTCCGCTTGTCCAGATCTTGTGCCCGCTGTGTTTTTGGTCGACCAGGTGTACGCCGAGCAGGGGAGGGGTTATCAGGACTGCCCCTTCAGACGAATCTATTTTGGTAGGCATGTCTTCATTTGGAACGGGGTTTATTGACTGAGAATAGGTTAATCGGTAACTCTCAGTAGTGAAGTACCTGGAGCAGTAAGCATACGGGTGTTTGCCAATGTACAAAATGCAAGCTATTGCATGGGAACATAGCAATCCACTTAAAATTCCATCCTTTGCAACTGCAATCCCATTTTTGCCCAATGTCCACTTTTTCAGTGTAAGAGTCCTCACGAACCAAACTTGTTATTATTAGGTGGAAATATCATCATAATCCACACGAAAAGATTGTGCTTTCGCAGTTTCTTTCCGTATTTTTTGCTCTGCAGGTGGAGCCAGTGTAGTCTCCCATTGATTGGAATCGGCCGACGTATATATATTAACTCCATCATCTTCCGCCGGATAACATCAACCAACGGTGTTATTGGTAACTCATGAGCCTCTGATACCCATTGGCAGAACATTTCCCCAAAATTGGCTGTCATATGGTTATACCTTGCACCCTCAAAGAACACGTTAGCCCAATGCTCAGGCTTATTCTGGTGAACCCAGTTATATGCTTCAGGAGAAATTCCTTTGATACTTTCATGGCTCCTTTGAAATTCTTCGTATCTAGTAGCATAAGCAGCAGAGTGAAGATCAGCAACCAAAGACGCTTCACTTCATTAGAAAACTGCATCTTCAGATCTCTCTTTGAAACTCTCTGTAAGATACCGCAGGCAGTAACTGTGTTTAGCATCACCAAATACCTCAGGTATTGACTCATTTAAACCCTTTTGCATATCTGCTACAAAACGTAATTTGAGAAGTGGAAACTGCATTGCTCAGCTCTACTAGAAACCAACGCCAGTTATCATCGGTCTCAGGCCTACTATGGCAAATGCTACTGGGAATACACCATCATCCCCATCAGCTGCAGTTGCAGACAACAAGTTCCTGGTATTTTGAGTTTAAAGACGTGCTGTCGAGGAAAGGAGAGGCTGCAACCTTGTTCAAAACCCTGCAAAGATGCATGGAAAGAACAAACAGACGATGAAAACTCGAGTCTTCCTTTGTGGAATATGTAGCATGACTACCTGGATTTGTCTCCTTTATCTTCTCACAGAAATATGGCAACTGATTGTATGCTTCTTTGTAAAAGACCATTTGAAGCTGCTCTCTGGCAATCTCTTTGCACGCCAAGCCTGCGAATAGTTCAGCTCAATACCAAAATCTCGTTTTATATCAGTAACGATATCCTTCGGCTTGTAGCTTGACGATTCTCGCAGTTTCTCCTTAACGATTTCTGCCACAGTTCGTTGCAGCTGATATCCACTTGTTAATATAGACCCATCACATGAATTACATTGGAGTACAATTTTGCAATTTATGAATCTAAATAGAGACAGAGAGATCAGAATTATATTGGAGTACAATTTTGCCTTTTTTCTTATGCGTAAGTCTTTTTTTTTTTTTTTAGATCGTAAGAGAAGATTTATTCTTTACTGTTATTTATGATGCTCTCGGTCTCGATCTTTCTAGCCTGTAGCTTCTGCTATTATATGTCACCGGATCAGTTGTACTTGTCTGTTTGCCAACACGATTGCTGCGAAGGCCTTTGTTGTATATGCCTTGGATACGTTTGTGTTGGGAAGTAGTAGTAATAGAAACTCATGTAATAGAGAGTGTGAAGCGTACAAGGTTCTTGAGAGGGGATTTAAGGGAAAAATTTGTTAACCTGATTTGATCATAGTATAATTAAGTGAGAGAAAGTTTATTTGGAGAGCAAGTAAAGTCATTGTAATATCTTGTAACCAAATATAAAACTTGATAAATAATAATAACACAAAATTGGTTAAAAAGACCAAAATCAAAATTTCACAGGTGAAAGGACAGTGACTTTGATCACTGAAATGGACAAAAATTTAAAAATGGATGATGTACCAATTTCATCTGCCCATTTTCAAATATTTTTTCTTATTTTTATGTTACACAGGATGCATCCAGTTTCATCCATGCTATTTTTTAAGTTTGATGAAACCAGTTTCATCCTTGCTAATTTTTTTTTGTCCATTTCACCCATAAAATTTTTTACTCGTCCATTTGAACCGTGTTTTAAATTTTTTTGGACAAATGACCCATTTTCCGTAATAATAAAAGAATTCTGTTATGATCACTTAAAATCTTGTCTAAATATAGTGGAGTGTGGCTGTGGGATTTCCTGCAACTACAATAGTGTAATCATTCTAGTGTTCCGTCCAGATTTCATATTCCACTTCTTTATCCAAAGAGGTTCAGGAGAACGTATCTACTATAAATCAATATGCAAAATCGGTTGCCAACTAAGGCTTGAAAATTGAGAATCTACCGACTATCGAAGACTCGCAACTTAGTCAAGCTTACCAGCCCCTATGGATTGATTGGGGGCCAGACCTTTTAATTGGGGGCCAAGCACTAGATGACAAAAAAGGTCACCCAATCCTAATTTGGGTCACCCCTTATAAATTTTTTTTTTAAATGGCTAAAATGCCCCTAAGTGATTAGTATTAAGAATTAATTAACTTGATTAGTGTGGTAATTGTGTTTAGATAAAAATCTGATTTTAGGATAAAAATTTGTGGAGATTTTATTTTTGGGTTTTATGTGTTGAGAAGAAGAGGAGAAGTTTTTGAGTGGAAAAATTAGGGTTTTTGAAATGAGTGATTCAAGTGGAGGGAATGAGGGTGGTGAAGCTTCAAATAACAACCATGATTGTGTTGATGGTTATATTGTCTCAACTAATCATATGGATTGGATGTTTGATGAGGAGATGTTAATGGAGGAAGCCATGAATAATGGTGGAAATGAAGATCCTACTCCTCAAAATGAAGGAAACCGATACTCCAAATGAAGAACCCGCACCAAAACAATCAGGTAAACCTCATATACTCTTGAAATTGTCTCGAATGGTGCTCCAAGGGGTCGATTCATGCTCACATTTTATAAGTCGTCAGTGTGAGAGTCGTTATAGTCGGGGGTTGGATTAATTAACGACTCTTAAAGGTCGTCAGTGAATTGGAATTACCGATGACGACTCAAACCTGCAACTTTTCCAGGTTATGAAAAATCGTTAGGGGCGTGTGATAAACACTGACGACTCTTTATGCTAGGTCAATAAGGGTCGTTAATTTTGTTTGTTTAGAGACAAACGACTCTAAACCCAGAACTCTCAGTAAATAAAAAAACTTAGAGTCGTCATATATGTATTCCTAGAAGGTGACGACCCTATCCCACCATTTCAACTTTTATGTAGAGTCGTTCGGTGTGTTATTTAAAATACTAACGACCCTTGAGCTGGATTATCATAACTTTTGATTTCATAGAATCATTTCATTGAATCATAAAAGGCATACATCTTTCATAGCGATACATTGAAGGAAATGAAATACAATAGATAACAACGGTGCACTTATACACCTAATCATAAATGGCGTAATTATACATGGTGCCTTCCAAGATAAAGTAGCAATCGTCGAACTCAAACTTTTTCCCACGAAGCTCCTCGTAATAGCCATACGCCTTCCTCAACTGAAAACGCAAACATACTCGGTTAGTATTGTTGAAAGCTTTGGATAAGTTTTACCTCTTGTTTAAATACTTACTCTCATAGCACCCAACATATTGGGCATGGCTTCCCTTACGGCCTTGATTTCTCTTTTAAAAACTTCACACTCGAAGAATATCTCCTCGAACCGTTCCTTGACGAGTTTCAAAGACCTTGAGTTGCAATTTCCGTCTAACGCCACAAAAACGATGAATACGCGGTTCCACCAAGCATCCGATGTTTGATCAATGTCTTTTCCTAGATCTTCAAAGTGGTTTGTGACTGTTTTCCAAGCTCTCACAATAGCACAATTCTCTTCCGAAGTGTAAGTACTAGTCATGGTGTTTCCTTTTCTTTTTCCTCTTGGATAATAAATGTATGAGAATGAATGTGAAGGTTTAGAATTATGGTTTGGGTGAAGAATGTGTGAGGTATGGGTCTCTATTTATAGAGATTAAGGACCCAACAGTCACTTTTTTGAATTTTTAACCGTTGCCCGACTCAACCACATTTGGTGAATTCAAAATTCACATTAACTGCTTGAAGGATCGTCATTATATATATTTACCAAGTGACGACTCTTGATGATCAAAAGAGTCGTCCATGTGTTTTGTTTACTTGACCGACGACTCGCCAAAAGAGTCTCTCGTGTTATGTGACCTTTAGAGTCGTTAATATGTTGTTCTCCAAAAATGACGACTCATGCCAAAAATTTCTAACAATCTTTAGAGTCGTTACGTGTGTTTTTACAAATCATGACGACCCTTTATGAAATATAGTTATTGAACCAATATTTGAAGTCACTCATTTTATTGAATCCGAAAAAACATACATGTAGTTGAAATAAAATAGAAGTAAAACACATAAAATTGTTCAATACATCGCCCTAGGGATTCTCTACGAGTTTAATTATATAGGGCGAATTGCCATTCAACTTCCTCCAAGAGAGTGTAGCAGTCCTCGTGCAGAAACTCATGACCGTACCTTAATTCGTATTGGCTCCGACCCAAAGTATACTGGGAAAACAATTTTTTAAATAAGTTAGCGTTGTTGAATAATCATAACCAAATAATTAATTTTTGATGAGAGGCCTATTGATTCACAAACTTACTCTACTCATTCGGTCTTCGTTTGGCATAGCGTCCTTACGAGCTTTCAATTCGTTTCTCAGCAGTACGCATTCATTGTATAAATATGCGTACCTTTCCCTTATTTGTGGGAGCGTCCTCCTATAACGATTTCCGCTTAGTGCTTTGAATACCTTAAACACCCGTTTCCACCAAGCATTGGTGTTTTGATCATCCCCAAAGTAAGGCCCTCTTGTTGGGTCTTCGTTATCGGCCACCCATTGCGCTTCCTCAACGGAGTGCTTTGTGAGAGTGGTGTGTGCTCTGACAATAGCAACATCTTCTAGATTATTGAACGGAGTTGGAGCCATTTTTTAGTGTTTGAAAGTGATGGGTGACTGATTTAGGAAGATTGAAAGTGATGGGTGAATAAGTTTGGAAGAGATAGGTCTCTATTTATAGCAAAAATGTACCCAACGGCTAGTTTTTTTTTAAAAAAAAAACGGTTACTTCGCAATAATTGCTCCTACTAGTCAAAGTTACCGTTGGTTTTCAAATTCTCTCCACTTAGTTCGTCTAGAGTCGTCAAGGGATATATATAAACAGTAACGACCCAAGGTGAAAACTCGGCAGCATGGTTTATATTTGGGAATGTAGAGTCGTCTGTGTATAAAGAGGGTCGTCATTTGTCGAGGAATGTGTCGTCGTTCTGCAAAAATAATGTTGACGACTGTTAGTGTCGTCAACCAGTGAATAAAAATGACGACTGTTAGGGTCGTCATTTTTACATCTCAGAAATTAACGACTGCTGAATGATATGTTTTTCTTTTCTATGTAGTTGGTTGTACGGGCGAGCTCTCAACCTGAACCCGTCTCTATTATCGGTCCGGATACCTCCCAACACTATATGACCGATTTGGTACGTTTTTAATGTTTGAATCGATGTATATCTTTATGAAATTTGTTTAATTAGTGTTGCATCATGAACGTGACATTGGTTTTGATGTAGACGTGGGAGACAAAGGCTGATGTCAAGGAATGGATTATTTCCAAGGCAAAAGAGAAGATGTGCGTAGTTGTTCAAAGCAAACACGTTGATTATAAGCAAATGGAGATGGTATGCGAGAGAGCGGGGATAAGGAAGAAAGTCACAAAGGGAAGAACTACAAGTATGAGAAGAAGACGACGAGGGTCTACAAAACGAATTCGAAGAAGATACAATGCCCCTTCAGATTGTTTTCAAAAGGCATCCCGAAACTAATCTATGGAGGTTGTATAGTATTCCTGGATGGTCGTCACAACCATCCTCCACCTAGCACTCTTTTAGGGCACCCAAAGATATGCCGATTGAAACCACATCAAATGGAAAAGGTACGACAGATGAAGCGATGTAGGCCCCTTCGGATCCTAAATGCAATAAGAGCGGAAGATAAGACAAACTTGTCTATTATTTCCACCATCTACGCTGCCAAAGCAACGATCGGGGAGAACCGAATGGGATGGTAGATTAATTATGCAACAATCGAGTGGTTGGCGTAAAAACTTAACTACGCCATGCAAACAAGGGTGGGTCCGGGCGACAAAGTGACACATATTTTTCTTGCCCATCCTAGGATGGTGGATTTGGCTCAGTGTTTTTACCAGGTCTTGTTCATAGATTGCACCTATAAGACCAACAAGTATAACATGCCGTTGTTGAACGTGGTTAGTCATACTTCGGATAAGCAATCATTCACCGTGGCATGGTGCTTTATGGAAAAGGAAGAAATAGAGGACTATGTTTGGGCTTTGGAACAAGTTCGGTTGATTTACCGAGGCGAAGGCACACCGCGGGTTATAATTACGGATAGGGATTTTGCAAATGAGTGCCGTTCGTCAAGTTTTTCCACATGCTCAACATTTTCTTTGTACGTGGCACATCCAAATGAATATTTTTTCTAATTGCAAGAATCAGATTCAAAAGATCAAGCCTGCAAAGGGTAATCAACGTTCCAAGGAGGAAGACGAGCGTCTAAGTAAACTTTCAAAAAAAGAGAAAGCCGAAGAGAAAATGAAAGAAAAGGAAAAATATGCTGAAGATGGTGATCTATGGGAGGATTTCTGCAAAGATTGGGACCATTTGGCTCATTCGAAGACCGAAGTAAAGTACTATGCAAATCTTCAAAAGTTTATTGATGATTGGAGTACGGATCATAAGAAGGTTGTCGATTATTGCCTAGATACATGGTTGAATCCTTGGAAGGAAAAGTTTGTTTATGCATGGACCAATAAGTTCAAGCACTACAAAAATGAGTCCACGAGTATTGCAGAACAGTCCCATGGACGTTTGAAAAAAATTCTTCAAGAGAACACTGGTGGGGTAGTTACTGACAGAAGCTATTCACGAGCACGCCGAGGATGACCTAAGCAAGATAGTGACTCAGATGGAGTATAGTAAGGACCGTTTTTTGAAGCAATACATGGAAGACAAAGAATTGCTACGTGGGGTTTCGCACCAAGTATCATGGTGGGCAATAAAGCATATGATGACTACTTAACAAATTTCGAGCGAAATCTTCCGATGGAAAAGTCATTAAATGTAATTGTACAACTGAGACGTGGCTTGGCCTCCCGTGTAAACATAAGCTCGGTGGGTACAAGGGGCTCATTCCCATTGAAGATATCGATCCTTTTTGGAAGCAACTTGGGTTCATCCCAAATCCCACAGAGCCGACGATGAACAATTTGGAGACCTTGAGATTGGCAAGTATATCAATGAGAAATATCGAAAAACGAATTGTGCAGAAGACAGATACATCGGTTTCTAATTTGTGGCCGGCTGCCCGTAAGAGCTTGGGAGTAGAAGAAGAGCCAAACAAACAAAAACCAACGGGTAGACCCACAACTAAAAAGTCTTTTAGAGAAACCGTGAAAGCGGCAAAGAGTTGCAAAAGCGACTTGTCACGTCATCGCATGTCCAAAGCGGAATATACGGAGTATGAGAACTCTTTCGTACCCAAGGCAAGGGGGCCGCCAAAGGAAGACATGGATGTTGTAGACCATGTGGTCGGTACCCAAAGAAAGCCAAACGAGCGGAATGGTGACGATACGAGGAATAAAAGGTAATCCGCGCACCCCTAGAGATTCCCAAGGAAGACCACATCGTGTTGCTTACACTTTGTATAAAGAGTATACTGACCAACTTCCTCACGTCATCTTGGATCACCTTCTATCCACCGACGACGTCGACGGCGATGGAAATTGTGGTTACCATGTTGCAACGGAACAATTAGGGCATTTCGACGAGGCCGACGAACTTAAGCTCACCCAAATCGAATATGCAAGAAAAAAAAATGGCGAAAAACTAGTTCAGACAAACAACTATATTTGAAAATGCTCATGGAAGGAGACCAAAAAGAGAGGGAATTGAAGTTTAGGGAGTTGGTTTCAAACGTGAAATGGAGGAAGGGGTCCAAGAAGGCCGGTTATAAGTTTTGGATGCAAATGCCTTTTGGTGGCCAACTTTTGGCGGACACATTCACTTGTGTAGTAATTGTATTCAGCAAAGGCTTCCCGGGAGCCTCTTGTATGTACGTACCTTCCAAAACTAGGTGCGAGACGGAGATAAAGAAAAGAAGAATTGTAATGGCACATGTCAATGATAACCATTACATAGGCTTGAAGATTTCCGAAGAATGTCCTCTACCACGGGTGTATGGTGATTGGGGAGAGTACACCAAGGAGTGGACAAACCAGTATGAGTATGGAATGAACATTTGGAATGCTATGGACCCAACCCCGGTTTACTTAGACTTGGGAAATGAATCGTGAGAGAAGATGTTTATTCTAAACAATGCATTGCATTTTGAAGCATACTTTTTCATAATGGTTGTATCTTCTACCCGATATTTGTATTTCAAGAATGCTTAATCAATACAATGCGTTTTATCCTTTTATCCTAGTTGGATTATGTTAATTTGAATTATGTTTCGTAGTCGTCAAAGAATATATACACACACCTTAACGACCCTAACCGTAAAATTTGCTAGTCTCCCGGATGTTTTTACGCTTAAAGGTCGTTATACATATAAACATCCAAGTTAACGACTCATACCTTAGAATGTTTTGCAACAATACAAATCGTCATCCATATATACATAAACATTAACGACTCTAATGTTAAAATTTGACAGCCTCCGGATGTTTTCCAACTAAGAGTCGTCATCTCGCTTTACATAAACATTAACGACACTAACCATAAAAATTTGATGGTCTCCTGAATGTTTATATACTAAGAGTCGTGAAGCATATATACATACAAAGCAACGACTCTAGTTATACGCCTTTGAGTCGTCATCATTATAGTGTATACATGGACGACTCTATAAGAAAACCCCCAACGGCTTTTTTTGTATACACTTTTTCCCAAAAAAAAAATAGCCGTTGGTAATTATTGTATATATAGAGGAACACTTCCAGGAGCAAATTCAATTGAAAACCACCTCAATAATGGCAAATCCTTCATCAACCCCCAATTCAATTGATAACATACTTAGAAGATGCAAGCGACCAACCAAATCAATATTGGCAATGGAAGAAGAGATACGCAAAAAAAACATGCGACCTACTAAAAAACATGCGCCATATCCTACGAAGGAAGAAGAAGAGTTGCGCGAGGCCAAACGACGAGACCAAGAACAATCCCAACTCCGTGAAAGATTCAAGCAAGTCGAGGAAGAGACCGAATGGGTTAAAAATTATTACATTGTCAAGGATCTCCACGAAGAACATGAACGTGATAGTATATTTTGGAGCCAAGTTGGTTCGGGTCCTTTCGTTAATAACAACAACAAACTACGATATCCTTACTTGCCGTCCCACATTAGTCATAGGACGATTCTTGTTATGAAATGGTGCACCAAGTACAACGAGTTTCTCGCGAGGCACAAAGGGGATAGGTGTGCTGCTCAGGCCGCATATACCAAATGGAGAGGAGAGCCTTTTTATCACATTGAAGCCGCCATGCTAGTTGAATCTCGCACCAGAAACATGAACAACAAGTAATGTGTTCAAAGGAATATCCACCTTCTAATTAATATTTAATATGCTACAATTCCAAGTTTCCTTTCAATCGAGATTCAATTTATTTTAATGAACAAATCGTTATCTCGGTTTGTTAATGCAAAGGACGACTATACCTAAGTCGTCATATGACTTATTTTGCAACAACCTGCTCTTGAGTCGTCAACACCTTTGATAACTTAGTTAACGACTCACGTTGTGATTTTCAAAAAAAACGACCGTTGGGATTTTCTTCTATATAATACCACCCCATCCTCTAGAGAAAATAGCCCAAAACCATTCGTTTTTCCACCAAACTACGTAATCTTTCAATTGCAATGGCTGAATGGGAACCGTATGAAGATTTGTGTCTCGTTAAATCGTTTGCTAGTACCTTTCGTGAACGTCCAAATGAAATCTATTCAATGTTTTGGAAGAGAGTTAAGGAGTTCTTCTACGGGCGTACCGCGAATCCTAATAACCGAAAATGGAGAGACTTGGCATTTCGATTCAACTACATTAAAAGTGCAATGAGAGAGTATGTAAAAGTTAGAAATATGGTGTACGACCATCATCCACGAGCTCCTCTTAAGGAAAAAGTGAGTAATTCGTTAATATTTATACTTTCCTCATCCTTCAACGTTACTAACATATAACATTCCTCGTTTAATTTCAGCTGGAACGTTTCAATGGGTTATGGACAATACGTAATGGGGATACTAAGTTCATTCACCACAAAGAATATACAACGTTGTATCGTCGAGCGCGAAGGTTCATTGACGAACATTTGATGTGTCAAATTCAAGAATACCCATATTAACTTTCTCCTGGTTGTAACAGTCGTCAATATATCCCATATAAAAGCAACGACTCTGTATACCGTAAGATGTATTTTCCGGATTTAATACACATGTAACAGTCGTTAACTGCTATTTGATACCGCTAACGACTCTAGGCATAGAAAATATGGTTCATCTCCTGGATGTTTTCTGACCTAGAGTCGTCATTAGTTTCCATATACTAAATAACGACTCTAGGCATAGAAAATATGGTTCATCTCCGGATGTTTTCTAGACCTAGAGTCGTCATTAGTTTCCATATACTAAATAACGACTCTAGAATAGAAAATATGGTTCATCTCCTGGATGTTTTCTGACCTAGAGTCGTCATTAGTTTCCATATACTAAATAACGACTCTAGGCATAGAAAATATGGTTCATCTCCTGGATGTTTTCTTACCTAGAGTCGTCATTAGTTTCCATATACTAAATAACGACTCTAGAATAGAAAATATGGTTCATCTCCTGGGTGTTTTCTGACCTAGAGTCGTCATTAGTTTCCATATACTAAATAACGACTCTAGGCAAAGAAAATATGGTTCATCTCCTGGATGTTTTCTGACCTAGAGTCGTCATTAGTTTCCATATACTAAATAACGACTCTAGGCATAGAAAAAAAAAACATCAGTCTTCATTTCCCTCTGAGTCGTTAGACTTTTAATTGAAACACATAACGACTATGTGTATCACAAATAGAGTCGTTACACTCGCTACATGCACCATAGATAACGACCCTAACTCTATCACAGTATATAATCTTGTCACGCATTAGAGTACTACATTATTCTAACAAACATACTAGTAAACATCCTTCTTAAAACAAAGTAGTTTCAACAAACCAGCCAAACCAAACACATAAGTAGTTTCAACAAACACATAAGTTCAAGTTATAAAGTAACATCTCAAGGAGACGGAGACGGTAACATCTCCTCGAGTAAAGACCACCATCTCGACCTCGACCTCCTCCTTACTTCCCTGACCGGGAAACTTTCCGGCTTTTCTTAGGAGGAGGACCCTGAGTTTCACCGGCCCCTGGGGAACCACCATCTTCTCCGGTACCTTGTTCATCATGATGTTGGCTACTTTGCCCCCGTTCACCACCTTGTTGTGCTCGGCTACGTGTTTTCCGGTCCTCTTACCTTCCTTGGCCAGCTCAGCAAACATCTTCTTTGCATTGGGATTTTCAATGTGCGTGCAACAATCAGCGTACAGACGTTGCTTCGCAGGCTCAATCACTTCCCCTTTGTCAGCCGAGCAACAAAAAGCCTTGACAAAAAGCTTCATTCGTTCCTCTATATATATACATTAAAAAACAATTTAATGAACTGACGTATATTTGTATGTAAATGAATAACACAATTACACAAATAAATACTCACCACTAGTTTAAGAATGGTAGTATCATCTCTACCGTCAGCTTGAGAAGAAGATGTGGATGCTCTGTTGGTCCTCCTACCCGTAACCTGATCGATCCGTATTACCCTACCATGGGAGAAGCCTTCGTACCATTGATAGTAATCCGTTGTTGCCTCGTAACCTTTATCCACATGCACCCAAAATGTGATGTCTACGAGGCTAGAATGTCTATTATTCCAATGCTTGACATCAGTTGCAGGTTCGTAAACCACTTTTATTTCAGCCTTGCCGGCCTCACATTTGTTCAAATTGTGCTTGAACGGAGGTACATCGTCTTCATCGGGTGAATCTTGAACAAACCCAAGTTGACGCATGATTCTCAAAGGATTGTACATTGAAAAACCGTTGGGGTGAAACAAAGGGCCATGGTAATACACGACATCTTCCACTGCGCCAACTCTAGCATCCTTGTAAGGACTAAAGATTACCTCTTCCGCCGTGATGTTGTCAAGTTTTTTACGCATTTCTATCAAGGCATCGCTTTGTTCCCTATCCCGAGAACCGAGTACACCCAACGGGTTCCTGTTGGACTACCTGGGCTCCAATTTGAGTTGATTTTCACATCTTCATTGTCTTTGAACAGTGAGGGGAAATGATCATAAATCCACACCTATTTTAAACAATCAAATAAACATAAAAATATATCGAAGGAAAAAAACATACTAAAAGAAGACAACTTTCATCAATCCAAATACCGGATTAGAGCCAAATTCCCATTAATTTGAGAAGTTCGTTCGCGAGATCCCCGGGAAAGCCGACCATTCGGATGTGCAACTATGGCAGTCCCCAAGAGTACTTGTTCACATCTTCTAAGGGGTCCAAAAGTCAAGAAGGTTGGCGCTCACCCCGTTACCTTTGTCTGTCGGGAAATACAACCGATGCAAGGACGTACAACAAATAAGCCGCCGCCGCATAACGACATTCCATATCGTAGAGACCTCCTTTTTTTTTCCTTCTCTCGCGGTACCAAGAAACATCTTCCTAATGTCCACAAGTTTGAACTCTTTCTTCGGGTACTTAGCTCCCGCACGAAAAGCCCATCGCCCTTCTCTTTATCCCAGCCAAACAAGTTCTTGGTCCATGTATAAATTTCATCCCAACTAGGCCTTCTCTTGAAATTCTCACCGGTTGATTTACCTTCGACCCGCACCCCTAATATCTCGTTTCCGCATCATCGAGTCAATGCCATCTCGCCAAAAGGAAGTTGGAATGTGTCGACTTCAGCGTAATACCTTTCACAAAACTAGATACTGCGACCTTGTCATACGCAATCACAGAGTTCACAACGGCATTGTACAAACCGGAGTTTTCAACATATTCTTTAACTCTTGCACATTCACCTTCTAGCGGCCACAACTCCATTTTCTTAAAAGAAGATTGGTGCCCAAGAGACGTGCGGCATTCTTATGATCCTGCAAAAAATAAACAAATAAGTATTAAAAAACATATTAGAAAAGTAATATCAACAAACTAATCATATAGCAAGCAAAGTTGGGATTCTTACGATTGTCTCATAGATGGTATGAGCCCACGATCCAAAGATATCCAAATAGAACTTTGCCCCCATCTCTAGGTTCTCCTCTTGGTTTACCATTTCGAAGAGGCTCCAACATCAAACGATTAGCGGAACGTGTCTCGCGCTGGGTGCAATATCAGTTCCATCCTTCTTAACCCTCTTTAACGGCTTCGTCTTTGCATCCTGTTCTTAAGCTTCTACATCTTGTTTACCATCATCCTCTTCATCATCCTTACCACCACCATCATCCCCTTCATCCTCTTCCTCCTCATGACCACCATTATTACCTCCATCCCCTTCCTGCTCATCATCATCACCATTACCATCATCAGAATCATCACCACTAACATTACCTTCATCATCATTGTCACTCTCTACATCCTCTTCACCTCGTACGGGAGGATCTTCTTGTATCTCCTCTTGTTGGATTTCTTCTTCTTCACCACTACTGCTAGCGGAAATAACATGTGAGTCTGATTCTGATGAATCCGACAACTCATCACCTTTGTCTCTTGGTTCGGTGATAGAAAATGATACCTCACTCGGCTTCTTACCGCGTAATGGACCAGCAAGTAAGAATTTATCATGGCGTGGAGGTTTGGAAGGTGGAGTTATCGTCATTGGAACCTTGCCTTTGGTTCTGCATTTGGTTTCGAAACAAAAAAACAAAAAATAACCCAACAAGACATCAACTTTATGGTTATCAGATCAAGAGTCGTCAATACGATAATCTAAAACACAACCGACCCTCGAAGCATTATTGTGACGACTCAAAGTAATATGTTGACGACCCTGTCAAATAACAAAGGGTCGTCAAAAAGACAATAACGATCCTACGATTTGGGTTGACGACTCTAGGGCACATACCTAAGTGACGACTCAAGGGGAAATGAGATGACGACCCTATCAATTTTTGGAACAGAGGGCTGTTCGAGTTCCATCTAGAGTCGTTAGTGAATAAATAAGGGTCGGCAAACAAGAGTCGTCATCTGCAACATAAAAGATTAACGACTCTATTCTAGGGCAAAATTCACCGAAGTAGCAGAATAAGGGTCGTCACCTTCAACCTAATAGGCTAACGATTTTTCATAAAATAAACATGCAAATGAAAAGTCGTTAGGGGTATCCAAACAGACCGCTAACGACCCTTTAACTGAAACCGCAAAATTTCAGTTACCAGACTCAAATTCGCAATCAAAACACAACAAAAAAACGCATAGAAGGTGGGTTTAACTTCACATACCTTCTAATTGGACCCATATCTTCTTTTGGTTTCGATTTTTGGGGTTTTGGGGTTCTTCCCACGATTACCTTTCCTTTGACGGCGTCGAGGAGATTGGGGATTTGACGTTCTTTGCGAGCGGTCTGTTTTGTACGAGCCATGTTTGAAGAAGAAGGTAATCGTCGATTATCTTCTAACATCGACGATGAATCGGTTGAAGAAAAAAAATCGTTTGGGGTCGTTAATGGTGGTTGTGGAGAGGAAGAGGAGAGGAAGAGGAGAAGAAGAAGAGAAGAAGAAAAAAAAGAAACAGATTTTTTTTTTGTTTAGTTTAGGGTATATGAAATGGGGGCCTAATTATGATTTCAAATTAGTGTTAACTGGTTTTTAAGATTTGTGTTTAGTAAAGGGCAAAACAGTCTTTTCAATATCGGATTAATACGCCCTCAAAAATTTGGGGTGGAAATAAAATATCATGGCCCCCAATTAAAAGGTCTGGCCCCCAATCAATCCAGGGCATTCCACGATATCCGCATGTATATGCCCACTTCGTTCAGTTTTAGATAGAGGTCCTGGAGTTTTTAGGCAGACTAAGAAAAAAGAAAAAAAAGAAATTTCATCTATATCTTTTGAGAAAAGTCTCCAAAATTAAATGCAACTAGTGCATTTAAAAACTTATACATTCAAGATAAGTATAAGGATTTGTTAGTAGTTTTATGGAAAAATACTGAAATCTTCACGTAGTGGGACAAAAATAACCATAAACCATCATCTAAAGAGTATATCTAAGTTTGTTTTTCTTTTCTTTAAATGTTAAAATTTTAGTGGAAATTACATAAAAATTATTTAAAAATTCGGTATCTTTCTCCTAATTTCTTTCTTTTTATTAAATGAAAATAATTCCTTGTAAAAATAGAAATTATATGTTATACTTTAACCTTTTGTTTCTAGTTCCGATATTAGATATGTAGATATAAATTCACAAAATTGGTTAATTAACCCAATAACGACAATTCCTGGGTGAAAAAGACATGTAAAATTTGATATTGTTTAAATGGACGAAAATGTAAAAATAGACAGGATGTAAACAGTCCTAAGTATTTTCAATTATTTTTTCTTATTTTTAATTTACATCAGGATGTATCCGGTTTCACTCTCGTTATTTTATTAAGTTTAAACAAGGATGAACCTAGATTCATTCTTGCTGTTTTTTTAGTGTCTAGCTATTTCACCCATACTAATTTTTACTCGTCCATTAGAACCATGTTTTAAAAATATTTGGGCAATTGACCCAATTTCTCATATAAATTCCAATATGAATTCGGTGTTAAAAAGAATACATCTATTTTGATTCTGGATGGAATTCAAACGTTGCGTGTGGTATTTTCAAATTTATATGTAAATATTCGTTTGCTATTTAAGATCTTTAATATATACTCTATTAGTTTGTTAAAAAGAGATATTTTTACTTTTTCTATTCGGCCTATTTGTGATCATGAACTTGAGTTTAAAGGGATAAAAGGACAAGAAAATAAAGATGGGCCAGTACTATTACACATATGTTTTAGTTATATGTGATCATGGGCTCCAGTCTCGTGCTTACATTCAAAGTCCCTTATTTTAGTTATATTTATCGTATATGGAAATTACAATGTAAATGAATCAATTATCTCA
The DNA here is from genome assembly GCA_023531295.1 of Papaver armeniacum. Classification (NCBI taxonomy): domain Eukaryota; kingdom Viridiplantae; phylum Streptophyta; class Magnoliopsida; order Ranunculales; family Papaveraceae; genus Papaver; species Papaver armeniacum. Next base: position 1,089,255 of record JAJJWW010005691.1, on the reverse strand, counting down.
CTCAACTGGAGGCACTAAATCAAAAGGAGAAAAAAAAAATTACCTCTGTCAGACGCGGCATACAATGAGATTGTTCTGGCTTATCTGACTCGACCAACTAAACATTGTAACGATGACTGTTAGCGACTCGGGTGTATGGACGAAAGAATTCATGCGGTTTCTGGCCGGATTCCGTTGATTTCAGAGATTTTTTGACGATCCAATTTTGTGCAGAAACTTGGCGACACCAAACTTGGTGTCTGGATGGGAGAAATACGAAGCCGAGCCGCACCAAATAAAGAATCTTAAGCGACGAGCGAGGCGAAGCGGAGCTACACCAAATAAAAAATGCATCGCGATGACACCAAATAAAAAATGCACGAAGCCAGATTACACCAGATCAAAAATCTTAAGCGACGGGCGACGCGAAGCTCATCGCGACGACACCAAATCAAAAATACACGATGAGGCGAGGAGAAGCCACATCACATCTCACCAAACCAAAAATATGGTTAAATGATGGTGGATGATTTTAAGGATGATGTAAATTATGTAAATGCACATTCTATGATGAAAACTTGGAGGGAATACCAAGCCACACCAAAACTTTAAGCGATGGGGCGAGGTGTATCCAATCCACAACAAATTAAAAAGGCGTCGGTATGGGGTGGGGCGAAACGAAGCCGTGCAATACCATATCAAAGATGCATCGGGAAAGGGCGAGGCGAGGCGAGGCGAAGCCGAAGGCGAGCCACACCTAACCAAAAATGTATCGCGACTGGGAGGGACGAAGCCCCACGACACCTAACAGAAAATGCACGACGGGGCGAAGCAAAGCCACAACACACCAAAAATATGGTTAAAAGAAAGAAGGAAGTGCTCGATGCATGGCACGGGCAAAAAATCTAGTTTTCTCTATTCACGTTTCACGACTAAATCAAGAGGTTTATCGACTAGTTTATACATTGACAGGCCCCAATTAGTGGTAACTGGTGGGAAAGCATTCTCTATTCACGTTTCACGACTAAATCAAGAAGTTCATCGAATACATGGATAGGCTCCAATTAGTGGTAACTGGTGGTTAAGCATGGGAGCGAATGCAGCTAAAAGCGAACCAATAGGATATTGGCCGAAGAAGAAACTCTTCGCACATTTAGCAAACAAAGCATCAAGTGTACGTTATGTGCAGCATCTCAAAGACCAACTCCGCCAATGGGAGACGGATATCTACCTCGACCTGACGACTATTTAAAGACGGCTTTCATGATGAAAATATACTCGCATGAAATTGCTCAGATGCACAATGGGCTTGTTTTCTTAAGCCGTTAGATTTCCGTTTACAAATAGATGTAAATGCACATAAATAGAGTAGAGTTCATTGGTTCCTTATAAGGAATGAGGGATTAAAAGTAACAAAATAACTCTGAGTTTGGTTGATCATGGAGTCTAGTTGCCTCTGTATATTTCTTCCTAAAGCTTCCTCAAGATGTTGAGAAGGGTGAATTGATATAGTAACTTGTAAGGAGCAGGTAAATTTTCTAAAAAACCTTTTATTTTTGCTAAGAAAAAAAAGAAGACCAGTTGGTCATTTATTGCATATGATGGTGGTGGTAGTCATTTTACGTGAGTTTGAATATATTAGGTTGTTTTATTATCTGTTGGCTAGTTAGGAATCACATGGTCAAGCGTAAGCTTATTTTTGGTTGTGTAAATGGTCAGCAAGCACACCTTCCTTTATTAAAGCTGGTTATAGTGAATTAGGTTTGTATTTTTTAAAACTTATGCAGGATACTATGCTAAGGCTTGAGTTCCAAGGTGTTGAAAAAATCATTTACCATGCTTTAGGTTTGTATCTTTCGAAGTCCTTCATTTATGTTGAATTAGGTTTTCAGCTGATATGTTTACTGTGGCTTCGGGATTTATGAGATCATTTGGTTCTTCCTTATTATTCAGACTTGGCCTATCTGTACTCCAAAGACCCGTTGCATTTGAACTTGCCGCTGATACACCTCTTTTAATTGGGCAGTTCAACTTATCTCTTGGTTGCTCATGCCCTACTGTAAGATTGGTTGAAGATGGTAATATCAAGGATGGATTGGTTCATTAAATCTTTCCTCTCATCGTGCCATGTGCAGATAAAGAATTGAGGTACCTTGTTTATATGAATAGAAAAACTAACATTTCTAAATTCATGCACCTGTACCGTCTGTGTTCGTTGTCATATAAAATGATACTTAAAATGCAGATACTGTAACGATGAATAGAAAAACTAACATTTCATTGGAGAGAAATTTATCTTCATGAACATTATTAATTTCATTGTGTGTGATTAATATCAGAAAGCAATATTTTTGTTAGGCTGTTTTAAGGACCCTTTGTTCGGTTGTATGCACAATGGTCATTTTGGTGCAATTATGTACAAAAATAATGCTGTTTCTGTAATTGGAAAGAAACAATGTTGTGGGTACTAATTATTTGGTTATGCATCTTTTAGGTGCAGGTTCAGAAATTTTAATATGCAGTACAGAAACCTGCCGGAATCATTTTTTTATTAAAATATTAAAAGTTTACAACGGATATAGACGTTTGATTACAATTCGTTGCTCTAAATTAACGTTGCTCAAATTAGTGTATCCATTGCTCAAATTAATGTATCCGTTGCACTAATCATAAAATAAAACGTTGCACACTATATTAAGCAACCCTAATAAGCGTTGCTTTAATTAATTTGTGCAACGGTTTATCCGTTGCACTAAAAATTTGCTACGCCATATTAGCAACAGATATTAACGTTGCTTAAATTCATTGCAACGCGTATATCCGTTCCAAATCGGTTGTTTTGGTGTAGTGCGACTTTGTGTCGTAGAAACTCTTAGTTGTGGGTGGGATCAATTAAGGGAATCAAGTGCGCAGAGTCCTGTTGGGATTTAGAGGCGTAAGGACGTGACTGTACCTTAATCGGTGTGAGACTTGGTTAGGGCTAAAATACATTCCAGTCCGAAGTTAACTTGTATTAGGCTAGAATCTGTAGCGGATTAATACAATGTAGTGTTCAAGTATGTATTAGGTCCCGGGGGTTTTCTGCATTTGCGGTTACCTCGTTAACAAAATTTCTGGTGTCTGTGTTATTCTTTTTACGCAACATATATGTTTATATAATTGAAATATCACAGGTCGTGCATAGTTCATTCACAGTTGATAAATACAACCTTGTTTGTTGGATAAGAATTGATTGACACTCGGAGAATTGGTCTTTGGTACTATCCGACATATTCTCATAACAATCAGTCTCACGGATTTCTATCCAGTTAATTTACTGATTGCATTGAGAAAGAGATATAACTCTTTAATATCTTTTTCGATTGAGTCTCGCTTTTAAGTTGGTGCTCTCGGAATTATATTGGAGTTAGTCCATACAGATTGCTGAAACAAAAAAGTTGGGTGTGGTTGTTATACCCCCGCGTTTTCAGTTTCATTTTAATGAGTACCTTCATTATTTTAGATAACATAGAATTTTTCAAAAATAACAAATTAATATTTGAGTCGGTTTTGGGTTTTTTTTATCCTTTCTTGTTGCACAAGTTAGGGTTTTTACCCAAGTACATTTGAGAGCCTGCAGAATTATTATTCTAGTTAGTTGATTTGATTAATCAAATTATTTTTATTGAACTTGTTCAAGTTTAATTCAGATCTTCATTTATAGTCGGGAAACCAAGATCTTTAATAATTATCTTTGTTCATAGTCGATATTCCTAGGAATAATTCGAGGTCTGAACAAACTCTCCCTTTCTCTCTTGTCAATAATATCCGCATGCACTCCATTTAATGCACATTAATAGCACAAAAAAGAAAAAAACAACTTTGGACCGAAATTGATTGTTGCGTGGTATTTTAAGATTTAGATGCGGATATTCGTTTACACCCTTACTTTATGATAACAATAATAAAGACTATTAATTTCCAAAATAGTGTGTACAGATTCTCATTTAATGCACATTAATACAATTACAAGAACTATATAAAATCAAAGAAAACCTTATAATTAAGTATTTAACTCATAAACAAGATTACTTAACAATGAAGTATTTACCAGTGAGCTTTCTTGTGTTCTTTGTCCTAATTTCTTCTAGTCTTATATCAATTACACACTGCGCAGATAGAAAAAGAAACATATCAAAGGAAGAAGCAGATGATATAGAAATAGAGAGACAACTAAAAATTTTAAACAAAAAACCAGTTAAAACCATTATAGTAAGTAATTTATGTCCTCCTTCGTATTCAAGTGTTTAACTTTTATTTTTTGACAATTATGACAAATATGACTTTGAGTTTGAATTCTTTGAATTCATTTTTCATGTTTATTGTTTGTTTCTAATGGTTTTCTTATTATATTTCAGACTGAATTTGGTGATGCAATAGATTGCATAGACATTTATAAGCAACCGGCATTTGATAATCCACTGCTTAAGGATCATAAACTCAAGGTAAGATCAAATTATTTTATACACAAATCATTTATACAAGAGCAGGCGCATTTCACATATATGGGCAGCCTTATGTGAGACTACTAGGGAGGAAACATCCTATTGTTTTTTCGTTGAGTTCGCCTCCATTTATGATCATGAGTCGCTCTAACTCACAGATTCCAATAGTAAATTCCTTTATCAGAATTTTTGTTTCAAATGAAGAAAGCCCATTAGTCCATTATTCCATAAACTTTCACTATACAATATTGATGTTGCATTATTATGCTAAGTGACTTTCAAATATTTTATACTTATATACAGATGAGCCCAAGCTCAAATCCAAGAGAGAGAACAAATAAATATGTTTCATCATCCACTATCTTTAGTGGGCTTCAAAAGGAACGATGTCCTTCAGGGACAGTACCTATTCGCAGAACAACCAAAAAAGAATTGATTAACGCTAAATATTTCACAAAAAAATCGAAATCAATATATGCAAACAGCGATCCTAACATTGGTTACCATGTAAGTTATATATTTGATTTTTACGCATTTTAATTAATGAACTCATTTCATTTGATTATATAATCTTTTTCTTTTTTTTTTTTTTTTTTTTGTAGTTTGTCACTGCAGAAGAAGTTGCCCAAGGGAAAAGATATTTTGGAGCCGCAGCTTCTATATCTATACATAACCTTAAAGTAGATGCAGACCAGTTCAGTACTTCACACACTACAAGAAAAACTAGATTAAGCAACTGGTCGATTTTGGTGGCAAGAACCCGTTTTAGGTCGCTCAAGGGGTTTGACCAACTTAAAGTGGCACTCGCTCCGTTGTTGCAAGAAGTGGGATCTCTACAGCCTTGCAGCAGCTACGCAATCGCTTTAGATATGTTTCAACTTCATACAGCGATCAAATAAAGTCATGGGTCCAAATTTACTCCAACCATCTTTGAGCGAGTAATAAGGTTATTGGTCTAAATTTACTCCAACCATCTTTGAGCGAGTAATAAGGTCATTGGTCTAAATTTAGTCCAACTATCCTTAACCGACTAACATGTTTAGCTACATTTGTTTTTGAAGTACGCGTTTGAGCGACTAATCTGAAGTTAGTTGCTCAAAATATTCCGGTATTCTAAACGTCTTTCCGATATCACCAGGTTCAGATGAATGGTAAAATGAAATTTAGAATTATACTGAATAAAAAATAAAATATGAACCAGAATAAAACATTAGTCACCTTTATTATTACTAAATTCAATTTACATAATCATTTTTTACAAGAAAAAATAAATAAATTACAATCTCATTTTCACAAAAATAAAATACAATCTCCATTTCTTAAAATTAAAATTACAATCCCATTAAAACCCATGGATACACCTGAAAGCACCACCCATCACGGTCCTTTGAAAATCACTGGATAAACTTAAAACAAGATTCCTGATCTGTATTTTAGCTCTGATTTTGGGATCAACCGAGTACTGATTCCAGATCTGGTTCCTCCCCAAAAAAATATCAATTTGGGTCCTGCATTTAGTTACAAACAAATACAAAGATCAGAGCTAACTCTTAATATGAAATCAAATTGTTAAACTTTTTAACAAATAAAATCTAAGTCTAGCAAAAAAGAAGAAGAAAAAAAATGCACCCAAAATCTAAGACATTTAGCAAATTTATTTCCATCATTTCAATTAAACTCTGCTAGAGTAAAAGAAGAATGATAAGTGAAGAAGAAGTACCATGGTATTGACATCTAGCTACTTACCCTTGACCCTTTGATTCCAGTTCATCTTCACTAATAACAATCTATTCCAGCACAACTTTCTCTTATCATTAATTCCTTTCTGTCTTCTTTTAATAATAATCTTCAAATCTAGAAAATACAAACACAATAATATGGGATGATTGAAAAAATTGATGAACAAAAATTAGAGAAGAGATTGATTGACAGACATTGTTATGTTGATAATACTTCAAATCAAAATGAACCCAATACTCACATCATAGAAACACCCTTGGATCTAAAAAAAATATTAAAAGAAAAAAAATTTTCTTTCTGTAGGTCTGAGAATTTCCTTTAAAACACATACCTTCTTACCTAAAAATTCCCAAAACCCGGAAGAAATTTCACTAAAAAAATCACAAATTTTCTCACAAAACCATAAAATTTCAAATTTCCTCAGAAAATCACCAAATCAAGAGAAAACAGAAAACCAAACCAAACCCCGGATCCAAATTTGTATAAATTATAAGATTACAGACCTAGAAGAGAGATCTTAGACTTAAGTTCATCAAGTTCGATTCTTAATGAAGAAGAATCATCAAAAACTACTTGATGATCATCAGTATTAACTCCAGAATCCTCCCTAATTACGAAAATTAATGTGAAAAAATCGTTAACAACAAGAACTTTGAAGTCGCCATTTTCTGGAGAGAGACAGAGTGTGAGGGAGAGAGCCAGAAAAAGAGACAGAGAATGGAATGGAAGAAGGGGATAAGGTTAGGGTTTTCCTTCTATGGAGAGGCAAATTAGAGGCCGTTGGATGACATAGTGAAGAAACAAAATTGACGGATGAGGTTTAGCTCATTTTCCACTTCACAGAATTTATGTGCCACGCGTCCATGGAAAATTAGTCCACGTTACCCACCAAGGCCACATTTCATAATAACTTTGGGCGTAACTTTTCCTATAAAAAAAAAAATCAAAACTTTTCCTATAATCAATCCGTATGAGCTTTCTTTGTAAGTTTATATCCGTAGGATTATAGATTTTAGTTTTCTATTGGTTAGAACAATCTCATACGGATCCACATGGATTTGTGTTTCTTTCAAGTAGATTTGTGTTTCTTTCATAAGGCATCCATCTGTGGACGGTGAAGTTTCTTATTTCGGAATACTTTCATTTTTGATAGGAATGTAGAGTTTTATACGAGGAACATGTCACCAAAAAATTAGCTTCATATTCATTGCTGGTTGGGCTCAGTAGAAAAAATGACGCTAAAATGTGAAGATTATGTCAATATAACCATGTCAACGGATCCTACCCCATTTTCGGTTCCATGCTAGTACATTTAGTGTTTCAGTGTATATTTTAAAACCATATATAGTACGTGAGGCGGATTTAAATTCATATTTCTAGCGGTTAAGGTTTCAATATAGATTTTTAGTTAATAAAATGCTAGCAAAAAATAAAAGGAGTACGAAAGTTACTTCTGATGGGTAAAAAAGATCCTTTGACATTTCTTAATTGATTAACGTGCAACCTGTGACATTTCAATTATGGTACATGTACCATTATGTATATATCCTATGACATTTCTTAATTGATTTTTAGTTAATAAAATCAAGTCGTATCCAACAAACAAGGATGGATGTATCCAGGAACGGAGTTAGGAATTTTTTTTGGGGGTGACAAATATATATAGGTATAGTAGTTTTGCCGTAAAAGTAGGCGGTAAAGGTCAAATTTTTTTAGGCCTTGGTATTTTCCTTCAAATGATGTCACCAAAATATCCAATAAGTTGTTAGATGTTTAGATTTATGGTTGGATTTAATATTTTGATATTTTTCACTTCTTTCGTACGTAATTTTGATATTTAAGCCAAGTTTTGTACGATAAATACCTAATATCAGTAGTTTTTAAAGTGTATAGTAAAGGATTCAAGGCTCTCTATGTAATATACAAGAATATGGGGGGAAATAGTTAAATACTTAAATTTTTCAAGCCTAAAATGGTAATTATGCAAAGCCCTAATTATTGTATGTAATTAGGAAATTCTAGGGGGGACAAATTTACTAGACTACATGTAGCTCCGTGCCTGGACGTATCTACTTAATTGGAAATAAATAAAGTAAATATTACATACTGTGATTTTTATTACACGTATTTAATTGTGCATTCAAAACCAAAATGACTCTTTAAAAGACACGTGTCAACCTTTCACTACGAATATTGTCTCACTTAACCTTGTTACTCTTTCGGATGAACTGGAGACGAAATATATCAGAATTGAACATCACAGGTTCAAAGATTACCAGAGTTAGATCTGAGTTTCTCGTTCGAATGGACTAGAGACGAAATATATCAGAATTGAACATCACAGGTTCAAAGACTACTAGAGTTAGACCTAAGTTTCTAGTTCGGATGAACTAGAGACGAAATATATCGAAAATTGAACATCACAGTTCAAATATTACTAGAGTTAGACACGAGTTTCTCGTTCGGATGAACTAGAGACGAAATATATCGAATTGAACATCACGGGTTCAAACATTACGGAGTTAGACTCGAATTTCTAGTTCGGATGAATCGAAGACAAAATATATCATAATTGAACATCACGGGTTCAAAGACTACTAGAGTTAGACCTAAGTTTCTAGTTCGGATGAACTAGAGACGAAATATATCGAAATTGAACATCACGGGTTCAAAGAGTACCAGAGTTAGTCTGAGTTTCTCGTTCGGATGAACTAGAGACGAAATATATCGAATTGAACATCACATGTTCAAAGATTACCGTAGTTAGTCCCGAGTTTCGTTCGGATGAACTGAGACGAAATATATCATAATTGAACATCACAGGTTCAAATATTACCAGAGTTAGACCTGAATTTCTAGTTCGGATGAACTGGAGACGAAATATATCAGAATTAACTGAATGTCCATCAACCTTAGTCAATTTCCCTTGTTATGTATCAATTGTATCCAATATCGCTCAACATCACTGGATTTCCCATGGATTCCATGGGTTTATATGGTTATATGGTACATGTACCAGGTTTATGTACCATTAAGACAAAAATAAGTTCCGGATCTTACAAAACTTTTCCGATTTTTGTACCGAGTATGGATACCACACCGGTTTCAACAGCTCTTTTTCGGTATGCATACTAGGTATGCATACCATTCCATGTTCACGAATCCACATAATTTTTGTGGTATGGAAAATGGGTATGCGTACCCCTAAGTTGTTGTCGAACTATAGTACGCCGGTACGTGTACTGGGTACATGTAATGCGGCTCCGAACCTATAAAATTTTTTCCATTTTGTGAAACCGGTATGCATACTATCTTGTATCCAGTTTACAATATTTCTATATTTCTCTCTAAATCTATTCAAACATTCCCAAATAATATTAATGACACATATCACTGTTCCAGGCTATTTTCGATTGATAATATTGAATTACAATTTAAATTATGAACAATAAATTGTCCTTAACCGAAATTCATCAAGTATGAACAAATGTTCATCATGCTTAGTCATATATATTTCGAGAACTAATTACCAAGATAAACTTGACTCGAAATTCTTGATATGCTTTCAATATATAGTCCAATTAGTCATGCGACATCGTCTTATAGATAAAAGGATGAATATAACTTTAGAAATAGGTGGTTCAGTCTTCACTTACCTTTTATTGAAGAAGTTTTCCAAATGTTTCGGTTGATCTTTGACCTCAAACGGTAGAACGCAGTGATGTCCGATTCTCAACTACATACTTCTATCCTAATCCGATACTTAACTAATTGTAGACTAGAAATTAATATATAGTTTTGATCAACAAATTTGACAACAAGCTTGATATATCAACACTTGTGAATTCGACCGAGCAATGCTCTAACACTCTCACAATCAAGAAATTTACAGAGAAAAGTATGTGAACCTGATTTGCATGTGAGAGTACTTGGCTGATTCCAAAGATCAATTTCCAAGTATCAATCAAGTCGTATCCAACAAACAAGGATGAATGTATCTACTTTGATTGATTAACGTAAACCTGTAATATTTCAAATTATGGTACGTCTACGGGTATGTATACCTTAAGACATAACCGAGTTCCAGAGTACACAGAACTCATTCGGTATGCGTACTGGTATGTATACCTTTAAAACATAATCGAGTTCGGAGTTCACAAAACTTTTTTTGGTATGCGTGCCGGTATGTATACCAAACCTAGTTCCATGACCAACGATTCTTTTCTAGTATGCAAACGGGTATGCGTACTGATCATGTGATTCTTATGTTTTCTCTAATTCTTGCCTTATACAGAGCTACGCAACTCCTTGAAACATATACATGGTCGTTGGATGAAGTGGTAATCCATGTGATTTTCATGTGTTTGCTCTAATTCTCTCCTAATGCTGAGATCTTTGTAACACATTTATGGTCACTGGTTGGAGTTGGAATCCATGTGATCCATGAGATTCTTGTGTTTTCCCGAAATTCATGAATTTATTCTACATTAGGCGATCGCTTTCACGAAATTTTGATAGAACATGAGGGTAAAATGGTCATTTTACACTTCACGAAATATTTGTTATTGTAATTATGGTAAGTACAATAAAATCCCCATTGTAAAATTGGATTGGATTAACACAAATTTGGATCACCCAAAAAGAACACCACCTAATTCATGAATAATAAAATCCGTATGATATTCATTTGGCTAATAAAAAACCTCAAAACCATGCTTATAAACATCACATGGGCCACCACCTTATTCTCAATTTCGTTGAATCTCAGCCATAGATCGAACCTCACTATCTGTATGATATCATTTTGGCCAATAGAAAACAATACCCTTTTTAGGTGAAAGTATCACTTTTCATGATTTCGCAATCTCAGCCATGCTTATACATATCGTCGGGAAGTCCCGAACTCATATCAAAAGGGTATGCATACTGATGGTAAACAGTTGGTTGTTTTTTTGGAAATTTCTAAAAGATCATGGGAATCATATTTTTCCGATTCTTTCTTTTCGTTGTCCCTATTTTTTTTTGGATCACGAAATTAGGATATAAATAGTATTTTAGGTAAAAACGAGCAATGACTATGATTTTTAAAATTTATTTGGCCAATAGAAAGCTAAGAGTTCCTAGATAATGATAGGAAACAAATTCGATAATTATCATCGATTTTCAATTAGATAAAATTTCGAGTAATGTATTAGAAGTGAACGGGAATGAACCGGTGAATTATCATCGTCGAAAATATGTAGAACATACAAAAATTGGATTGATTACTAGTATACTACAAATGTGTATAACTCAATCGAATGAAAATGATTAGCAAAATGAGAAAGAATGGGAAATGTCTTCTTAGACCATCGATCCGATCAGTAATTCATTAATTACTAAGATAAATTTAAATTATATACGCAAAAAATGTTAGATCACTACAAAGATGAACGAAATCATCACCAATTATATGTGTGAAAACAAAATGTAAATCGGAAATGATTTATACACCGAGCGATCTGTGCATCGTGTGAGAGGAGGTGGGGACCACTCCTGTCCCACTCCCATCCAAATGTTCGAGCTATTCCCAGACCGTCGATTTTCCTAAGTGCAATTCACGGTACTCTTCTTCGGTGTGTAGCAAAGTTGAATGGAAATCGGTAAAATATAATAATCATGATCCGTATGATATTAATTTGGCCAATACGAAACGAAAATTTATAATCCACGGATATTAACTCAAAAAGAAAGCTCATACGGATTGCCACTTCATCCAACGACTACAAGTTGTTTTTGAATTGGGAAACTTTTTATGCGGCAAAATTCATTTGTTTTGAATTAAAGGTTTCTTTTTCGAGGAAACATTTCCCGCCACTTTCTGTGAAGAAACTTAGAGCCACGTGTTTGCTTCTTCTTCACGTGTTTGCTTCTCCTTTTTCGGCCCAACGAAGACTTGATAGTTGTCTAGTTGACTGCTCATCCTTCACGTGTTTGCTTAAAAAGAATGTTTACTGTTTACTGAAGTGGAACGGTAAAATAAGACAAAGTAACAACTAACAATGTTTCTATGAGATGATATCCTTATATTTTAGAAAATCTACCATTCATTTTTTAAACCATTAGTCAAGAACGGTACAAATTATAGTTTGGGCATATACATATATCCTTAAAACAAATTTTACTCACCAAAAACTAATTATATTTATTACATAACTACATTTAGAATGGACAAAAGAAAAAACTTAGTAAACAAATCACAAATTTTAAAATTGGACTTTTCTTTGTTAGGGCAAAGACTAAGACTTGGTTGCTTGAGATTGGATTGTACCAACCAAACAATTTTTGAATTGCTGCCTCATGGTGCCTCAAAGTAAATAGCCATTCAAGCACTTTTGTAGTTCTTTGTGGGTAACTTGAAAAAATGATGGAGCAACCGAACACCTTTATTGGTCGGTACGAAATAGTGGACATAAATTTACAGCAAGCAAACTATCTGGTAGTTGTAAACTTGGTCGCTTGACCATTAAATTTTGATTAATTTGTTGCGTGTCGTAAGTGCAACAAATTAATCAAGATATTTCCCACTAATTAGATAAATAATATAGCGGTAGTAAGGATCGTTCCCACAGAGAGCTGTGTAATTGATAGGTTATTTAGTTCGAAGAAATAAGATAAAACACAAAGGGGATTGTTTTAAAGTGAAATAAAAAGAATAACAAATAAAACAAAGAGATGATCAAGGAGTCCTTCGCCGTTACCAAACGTTGACTCTCATAGCATACTTATCTATCTTTCGCCGAACCATTCATCACCAACCGTAGGATTGCGTGTACGCTTAGCTATCCCCAAAACTCCTCGTATCACCGGATAACAGTGTACGCTTAGCCACCGGATTCTATCCAACCGAGCCGCCTTGAGGTACGCTTACAAGGTGTAACTCAACCGAACGCTTAGGCTTTGTGAATTTAGGTTTGATCCCAGCAGTTAAACTCAGTACGCTCGGCTCACTTACTGGTGTTGTCTTCACACATGATTGCTTCACAGAATCCCTCTGCAAGGTCTCACGTTCTCTACTTATGTAGGAGATGCACGACAATTACGGATCGCTCCAAATCTCCACTAGCAATAGAACAATCAATAGACTAATCTAGTATGCATCCCAAATCAATCTAAGAATCATTCATAAACCCTAAATATAGAAAAGACAATCGATGATGATTAAAACTTCGAATAGATTTATATAACTAATAAAGCTTCACGCTAGCACATTGAATTCATCCTTAATCAATAGAATTTAGTTACACATGGATTTACTAAAACCCACAAAAATATAAGAAGAAAGAAGAAGAAAATAGCTTGGTTTCCCCCTAAAGGGGTAAACCCTAGTGTAGAATATAACCTCTCCTCTCTCTTCCTTTTCTCTATTTTTTTTCTCTCTCCAAAGTGTCTCTGTAGCTCAGAAATCCGGCCTTATATAGGCTTCAAAGTGCGACAAATACTCACGCGATAAGGATGCATAGTCGGTGAAACAGAATTTTATGTTTTGTAAATTAAGTGACTTTGATACGGTGTGACGCGAGTAGCAACATCACTGAGAAGGATTCCCGATTAGGTCTGTAATAATAGCAGGACCCATGTGTCATCTTTTGGTACTATCTATGCATCGAACTCGATATGCAAGGCTGTAATGGATTCCCATTTTCATATTTTACGCGTGAGAAAAATCCTCCATGCATGAGATATCTCTCTCCCTGTTCAATGCGTTTCTCAAATTCTTCCACCGGCGGCAAGCTGGATTCTCGCTCACATAACAAAACCTAAATCACGTATCATACCAATATCCCGTGTGGACTCAAGCTACATCCACCTGACCATGGCTAGCCGGCAGCAAACCCTTTCCAGCCGTGAAAGAACAACAACTCCATATCCCATGAAACTCTCCTCCATCCATCGAGCTTCTTCCTGAGTCTTCTCAATATAACTCCATCTCGTCAGCCAATCCACTAAATCATCACCGCAGCATCAGAGACTCTCATCTCGGTTCAGCCAACTTCATTGTCGACTCCAATGGCAGCAAGGATTTATTCCATGTTGTCCTCCGTCTTCATCTCAATTCTCTGCAAACTCGAGCTCCATTTCTTCCATTCGAACCCAGCAAAAACCCACGAACTGTATTATCTCCCAAACTCCAATCCATACTTCCATCTTCTCGGTCCAACCATCATTAGCAGCAGCGTATATATTCCGATCATCAGTCACAGTTCAATTCCTTCCCACCACTGAGTTCATTAACCTAATGATCTTCCCGAGCTCCATTATCATTCGCTGCATTCTTCGACAATCCATCATCATATTCTCGATCACTAGCAGCAGCTCATCCTCCTTGCTCACTTGCCAAGCCTCCGGCTCCTTTCCCGAGTTCTATCGTCTCTTGTTCATCGCCATCAATGGCGACATCTGCAACTCCATGCAACCACCGAGAATCGCCAGCGGTTTCATCTTCTCTGTTTCTGCTGATCGTGAAACGTATTGAAGAAGAAGGTGGTGTGCCCTGATCAAACCCTACAGGTGCCTTTAACAATAGCCTTTCAACTGTCGGTCTTACAAGATCGATAATTGATTTTCTGCATCATTCTTTTTGAACCGTCGGCCTCAGGGGCACCGACAAGCTCAACTTCTCGTCTCGCCAATAACTTCTTCATACAACGTCGGAATGATTCCATTCTTTCATCGTTTGCTTCGTATTTTCATCCTCTTCAAGGTGATAGCAAGAACTCCTAGAGTTGAACGAGTTCCACTTGGTCTTTGGCCCTTCTCCGCTTGCGGTTAACTTCTTTTATTGCACAAATATGTGCCAATTCATTTCTTTTGGATGATTCACCTAGCAAAACATAAACAAGAGAAAACAAGAGTAATATACAATAATTTGCAAGAAACTAAGCAATTACTAGCATGGATTTGACACTAAATATATGCAAAATATGCACTTAACAAAAAGTAACAGCAGAGTCTTCCTCGAAAGCACCTCCCGTAGTATCTTCCGCAGAACCCGCTGCCTTCTTCTTAGGAGGAACTACATCTCCCGAAGATTCCATCTCTGCAGCCTTTCTCTTCGAAGATAGAGTCTTAGTTGACTTACTTGAACTAGGCACAGGTGGATTAGTCCGCGTTGGAGGCTTGGTGCGGAGAGGCTGCACATCTAAAGGTTCAGTGCACGGATTCTGCTGCTTATTAGGAGACCCACCTCTAGGGCGATTCACGGCATATCTAGACCCCTGCGGAGGATCACCCCTTTTAAGCGAAGGCCTCTGACAAGGGGACGAGGATGTTCGTCCATCCCGAGGGTTACCCTGGGTAAGTGAAGGCGAAGCTCCACCCCTAATATTGGAATCACTCCGAGGAGATCTGTGAGGACTTGATGGAGGAGTTTGGTAAGGAACCCGCGGACGATCGGACATATCTGCGGGCACAAACACAAATAAAAATGCAAATCAGAGGCAGGGAAGATCGAAAAGCAAGAAAATCTCAAGAACAGCAGCAAACGAGAAGAAAACCCTAGATTTCATCTACAATTACTTAAAATCTCAAACTATTATTCAAACTCAAAAGAAGAAAAATAAAGCATGGCCGATGAAATACACGGCTCAGTGGCGTTAACTCTCAAATCCCAGGATATACATAAGATTAAATTCATCATTGACGCATCACCAGAAAATCAAAAACTCAACAGGGGTTAGGCATGGCGAGTAAACTGAGTAAAAAATCATACCCGAACCTCAAAGAGTAAATCAGCAGCAGCAAAGAACGAAGGTGGCAACGAAGAGAGACACAAAGAAGAGAAAGAACAGCAAAGCAACGGCAGCAAGAATAATGGTGTCGAGAAGAAGTTAAGAAGATGAAGAAGACAATGGAACAGAGAATAAACGAGAGAATGTGAATTTAATTCACATTCTCTCATCCTTCTCTTTTATAAGATCAAGAGAAACCGTCCACTACCCAAAGGGCGCTTATGGCCGGATAGGGAAACGTGCACAATAAATGCGAGGTAGCACCTTTTTAGGAGAAGTTATGAGGAGAGAGATAAAAACGTACCACACGATTCTTCTTCCAACTAAGGCAAGCGCCCAAATCACAAGAAGAGGGGCAAATTGTAAGTACACTTATTTATCTCCATCACCACGTGTACTAGCGAACCCACGTGGAGGCCACGTCATAAAGAGGATGACACGTAGGGGCATCCATGGCATCTGGGACGACGTGCCATCCGTCAAGACCAACGGTCGAAGATGAGGAGCATCCAAGGTAGGTAATCCCGCGCAACACCAATGAGTTACTCTACCCCATCACGAGGTGAGATGTAATCAACTACTGGGATAGTCCAACCGACACGTACGTGACAAGGGAGGACCGACACCGCCCGGCACGGACTGGACCGCCCCAACCACTCGCATTTAATGCTTTGCTCGGAGGCACGTGTCGACGACCCACGAAGAAAGCGAGGGTTGGTCGCGTAATGAGCTTGGGTATTGCGCGAAGCCGCGGAGTGACGGGAAGTCCGCGGACCATGCACGAGCACAAGAAGATAAGATCTCAACAGCTCTTTGCCAGTGGACCCACTTGATTTAGCTATATATATGTACACCCCTTCCACAGAAAAGTGGGGGGATCGAGAGAAGAACTAAGGAATAGGAGAGAGAATAGTGAGAAGTAAGTATGAGTATCAACCTATGAGGTTGATGAATACCAAAGATCTTGTGATTACTCTTGTAACCGTTTACTTTATAGTGAATATCCCCAGATCCGTGGACGTAGGCCTCAGTGCTGAACCACGTAAACCATCGTCTCCTTTACATTTAGCATTCATATAGCTTTATTTAGGTGTTTACGATTGAGATCTATCATTTTGGATGTTGAGGAGATCATGACAAACCCGCGGGGTTTGGAATCAGTGAATCATCATCTACCTAGGCATATTATACTTATTCACACTTTAATGCGTGTATTCAATTCATGCTGAGATTGTTTGTGAACACGTGGTTGCCTACCTGATTTCCGTGTTCACAATGATCTTGCGTTTTCTCAGCCCAACAAGCAACTTTGTGTTGTAACCTGCGGTGATGATAAGACCATTAAGGTGTGGGATGCTTCCACCGGCACCAAACAATATACTTTTAAGGTCATGAGGCTCCTGTTTATTCTGTATGCCCTCATTAGAAGGAGAACATTCAGTTTATCTTCTCAACAGCAATGGATGGAAATATAAAAGCATGGCTTTACGATAATTTGGGATCTAGAGTGGATTATGATGCCCCCCGGTCTCTGTTGCACAGCAATGGTATATAGTGTTGATGGTTCAAGGCTGTTTTCATGCGGGACCAGTAAAGATGGAGACTCTCACGTTGTTGAATGGAATGAGAGTGAAGGCGCAGTGGATACAGTAACCGAGTTCGAATGAGATCAACATAGCAACAGGCTTCGGAACTCGGAAGCATTCAGCTCATACCGGCAACAAGTGAGCAACTATCGTCTCTACCAGGGAAGAAATACAAATATGAGGTTTGTTTCATTTAACTTAATCGTTGATCCTTCCGTCTTTGTGAACAATAAATTAGAAGTCGATAAGAAAAGCTAACATAAGAGTAAAGATCATCTGCCCTCTTTATTAATTTTGTCTTTCGTATATTGATATTGGTCGATCATAATTCTGAATTCATCACTTTCATTCAATTCATTTGTTTGATCATTATTTATGGTTTTGAAGCTATTGTTTTTGTTGTTAAGAATTGTCGATCATTTTATTTATTGTTGTAAGATTTTTGCTTTGATTTTTATTTTCAGTTTTTATTCATTTTTAATATCCTGGCTTGTAATTAGTGACTACATTATTTAGGTAGAAGTAGGCAATCCTATTGATTTCAATGCGTCGTTTACCCTCAAGTGTTTGTTAGATCCGGTGATAGTTACTTGACATAGACTGACTAGAATCAAAATTTGATATAACTGTGGGAATTTCCCAACATAACATAGAGAGGAGTGAGAGAGAGATTGAACACACAATGAAATAAAATTTCTACATTGATAATCTTCTGCATAATTTTCATTAACAATACTGATGCCTTTTTATAGGCTTACAAAAGATATAATTCCACTAACCCATTACAAATTAAACTCCTAACTTTTAGGCACTAATTACCCATTAAACATAAATTCCTATTTTGTAGGAATTGACTCTTTAAGTTACAAAACATAAACACGTTCAATACTACTTCCCAAATATTAGGACTCCACGTTTTAATTAGACTAAATTAAATATTATGTTGTGTTTGGATTATAATTCCAACACCTTCCCTTAATTCAAACACTTCCAGTTCACATACCAGTATTTTCATCATTGCATCATCCATCATCATCATCATAAAAAAAAGCAACATCTTTGATTTGTTGTCGCCTTCATCATCATCTTCATAAATCCATCATCATCATCATAATCATCATTCATACATCATCGTCGTCACGATCTTCATCATCATCATCATTATTAGTTGATCAACATCCAGCATAACTTCAACTAACCTAACATATTATGCAAATTAAATATTTGCACCTTCATACATTTTTCAAGCAAAATATTAAACACTTGCAAGACAAAAATTATCAAACGCATTTTTCGAACAAAAATTCAGCATCACTCTGTATATTTTGAACATTAAAAAAAATTCATAACCAATTTTCCACCATAAAAATCACTTTTTCACCATCAAGATCATTTTTTTTACCAAATATTTCTTCATCATAAAAAATTTCCTTCTTCACTCATAAACTAAACAAACATCGAATAGACCAAAACAATTCTTTTCTTAAAACTCTTTCTTGGTAAATCTCTCTCAAATCACCTCTCTGCCCTGGCTGGCTCTGATACCATGTGGGAATTTCCCAACATAGCACAGAGAGGAGTGAGAGAGAGATTGAACACACAATGAAATAAAATTTCTACATTGATAATCTTCTGCATAATTTTCATTAACAATACTGATGCCTTTTTATAGGCTTACAAAAGATATAATTCCACTAACCCATTACAAATTAAACTCCTAACTTTTAGGCACTAATTACCCATTAAACATAAATTCCTATTTTGTAGGAATTGACTCTTTAAGTTACAAAACATAAACACGTTCAATACTACTTCCCAAATATTAGGACTCCACGTTTTAATTAGACTAAATTAAATATTATGTTGTGTTTGGATTATAATTCCAACAATAACTGTTATGATATTGTTTGCAATGTTTTTATGGATGTTCAAGAGATAAAAATTATAGCTCTATATTTTGCTTATTTCACAACCTTTTATTAAGTTTTTCTACTAAGCTTGTTCATGGATTCCTACTAAACTACTACTAAATCCATATTTTATAGTTGCTTAAACTGTGTACTATGTATAGAATTAGTTAATGGAAACAACTCCTCACTTCCCCATGTATATTGGAAAAAAAGGCCCTTTTCTAAATGTTCGCCCCAAGCCTCTAAAATGCTTGAGACGGCACTGCTCTATTGATGTCTATGTTCGCGGAACTTCGGTAATCAATTGTGATCACTACTGCACCGTATAAGCCTCATTCTAGCCGTGACCACATCAAAGACGTGAAGTTTATAACATTCATTCCATACCACGGACATACAAATGACATCGTTTCTCAACGAAGGTCAGCCTTGATCCTTCAAATTGGCGTTCAAGAACCCACAACAAGCTATTTCCTTGAATTATCCGTCTCGATTACAACAGTTTTGCAAAGTTGCCTTATATGGGACCAATTTACTTCTAAATGCTAGTGGAGGCGAAAATTGATGGGGCAACTCTCCCGACAACAAATACTGGAGATTATTAAGTTGCACAAAAAAATCTACTGGCTCGGGTTCCAATTTGAACCTTCATCGTTACCAAAGATCTGCATATTGTTTATGTTCGATAAACGATGCGCAACCAAGTCGTGTACGAGAGCAAGTAATTAGAGCCCCTTTAACGCTCCATCCCGGTAATTCAAGGAATTAGTTATCAGCAGTATCATACTACTATGAGATTGTATCTCTCCTTTCTCGAACTTAAAGCAACAGTCTGCCAAAGAAGAAATATTACAGTTTTGAAGCTGTTGGTTCTCGGTGAGCTTGGAGTTTTATGTTGAGTAGCTGGTAGACGGTAACAATAGTGGAGCCTCTTTTTAGTAGTTTTGCCTGGTAGTATGAACGCAGAGTGGATAATCATTCTGGTCTGCTTTACCGAGAGCGGTCCTAGGTACACGTCAGAAATTCGATCTAGTGCCAATTTGATATATATCATATCATTCTCCTGCTGAGTTACTATCACTCCAACGACGGTAGTCACTTGGGGGCTCGATATGTAACACCTTGACGCAAATAATAAATGACTCGGAGGAAAGTTGCGAAACACTCTGAACCACATGTTTAGGGGCGAGTTTCGTAGCACTCCGTTGTAGCCGTTATAATACAAAATTCACTCAACCACACATCGTTTAGGATCGATAAACAAGTGATAAGTCGAATAAATCTGATACAGGTGTATTCGTACTCCTTTAGGGAACTTAGTTAACCTCAAGCTAAGTTGAGGGAAGAAATCTATTCTATGCATGAATCCTTGTTTAGGCAGAATTCCTAGTTAGGGAAGAGTTTTGTTTTAGGCAATACTCTTAGTTTAGGAAATAGATTCCTAATAGAAGTTCTTGATCGGCTTAGTACGATGAAGACTATAAATAGATGGCTTTGGCTAATAGATAAGGACAGAGAAACTAGGCGCAGAAAACCTAGAGAAAGCTTATGACAATACTTGTGCAAGCTTAGCAAACAGTTTAAGGTTAATCTACTGTTTAGAGAGATTGTGAGCGTAACAAAGAGAGAACTGTAATAGTTTTCTTGTTCATAATCTAAGAGAAGATATTTTCTTCGAATTACTACTTGTGTTCTGTTTTCTAAAGTTTCTTGTCTATTATTATTCCGAATTCCGCCTTTATAATAATAGTTACCAAGGTATAGAGATCAATACGTATCAAGTTCGCATCACGAGCAAGGTTAGTTTTTAGGGTAAATCCCTATGGTTTATGGTTTTCACTAGATCTCTCTACATAAAGCTTGGTGAGGTACTCGAGAAGTTGGAAGACGTTAAGAAAACAAGGGGATCAAGGATGACAAAGTAAGATGGTGATCCTAAGGAAGGCGAACCAGAAACTATGGAAGAAAAGGAGACTATGCTGCAGACAGATATGAAGTCAATTCAAGTTACCCTTCAGGAACTGAGTGAATGTATTCGTTCTCATACACTCAAGCCGAAGATGAAGAAAAAGGTTACACCTTCACCTAAAGCTTCGGAAAAAGATGATTCCGAAGAAGATGATTCAGAAGAAGAATAAGAAGAAGAGGAAGAAGATGAGGAGGAAGAAAAGAAGAAAGAGTTTCTTAAAATTCCTACATCAACTAAACCTCATGGTAAGAATCTGAAAATTGATTTTCGTGTTGATATTCCACTTTACGATGGGAGTGTCGATGTAGAAAAATTAGATGATTGGATTGAACGTCTAGAGAAGTATTTCTCTTTCTTTGAATATGGTTCAAAGGAAAAGATTGCTTTCGCGGCATTGAAGCTACAAAAGCATGCTCTAACCTGGTGGAAAGCTATCAAAGATAAAACCTAGGTAAAGGAGTATTGTCGTGGAAAAGATTCAAGGCAGTTGTAAGGAAACAGTTTTATCCGGTTGGCTACCTTGAGGAGAGATGGTTCAAGTGGTACAACTTGAAGCATACTTACAACCAAACCGTACAAGAATATACTTCGGAATTTCAGAATCAAGCTATGATTTTGGACTTAGACTTGGAGGATTATGTTATCTACATGAAATATATTTCCGGGTTCCATGAGTATATACTAAGTAGTTGAAGATTTTTTCTAATGGATACTATCTCCGAAGCAAGTATAAAAGCTAATGCCATTGAGGGCAGGCTTAAGAAATCTGATTCAAAGGGAAATAGTAAGGTGAAATCTGGAGGTACCACTGTGAAAGGAGGTGAAAGGAGCAAACAAGAAGGGAAGTCTAGTGACAAGGAAGGTTTGTCTTACACCCATTGCAAGCAAACAGGTCACATTGTCGATAAGTGTTGGGTTAAGAACCCTCATCTAAAGCCTAAAGGGTTGCAGAGGAAAGAAGCCAAGAAGGCAGCACTAGTCGCTCAAACTCCAAAAGAAGTCCACGGACTAACGAAACCCAATTCAAAGCTCTCTCTTATGACAGGGGCAAAAGAAAGACCTTCAAAAGATGATCTTGGGGAGAAACTCTTCACAGTGAAGATGCAAGTCAAAACTTCACTAGTTGATGCTGTTATTGACCCGGGAAGTCGAAGAATTTGCTTTCAAATTCTTTGGTGCAAGTTAGGTTTGAAAACTTTCAAACATCCAAAACCATACCCTTTAGGATGGCTTCAAAGGAAGGGGGCTTACAAGTTTCACAAAGAGTTCACGTTCAAATTTGCTCTAGATGAGTCATATATTGACGAAGTTACATGCGACGCAGTTCCTTTGGATGTCTGTCAGGTGGTACTAGGTAGTCCTTATCTATGGGATAGAGATGCAACTCTACACAGGAGGGAAAAAAAGTACACCTTTACCAAAGATGGAGAAAGTTTTGTGATTCGGTCTATTGATTCTCCTCTTGAGGGAGCAAGTTTGATCACAACCACTCAGGATAAGCGGTTGGTGAATGCTAGCACAAAGTTCATTCTCCTTGTGATCCGCTCTCTTGAGGAGAAGCCGAGTATAGTTTGTTTGGCAGCCTTGACTGCACAACAAGAAGATGACCTAGAAAGGTTGAAGTTGAAGTACAAGGATTTATTTTCAGATGTCACGGGATTACCGCCAAAGAGGAGTGTGGAGCATGAGATCATGTTTACCGGGGAGAGTTCTCTTCCTAATGTAGGTCTTTATCGCACGACCATAGAGGAATCTAATGAGATCAAGAAACAAGTCCATGAACTTTTAGAATTAGGAATGATAGTGCCAAGTGCTTCATCTTGTGGATCAGTAGTGTTGTTGGTTCCAAAGAAAGATGGAGGCTGGCGCATGTGTATTGATTATAGAGCGTTGAACAAGATCACAATCAAGAATCGTTACCCTTTACCTAGGATAGACGACATGATGGATCAGTTGGAAAAAGCTCGAGTCTTTAAAAAGTTAGATTTCAAATTCGGATATCACCAAATGAGAGTTCGAGAAGATGACACATGGAAAACTGCTTTCAAAACCAAACAAGGCTTGTACGAATGGTTGGTGATGCCTTTGGTTTGTGTAATGCTCCAGCGACGTTTATGCGTTTGATGAATGATTTGTTACGACCTTTTATAGAAGATTTTGTGATTGTTTACTTGGATGATATCCTAATATACATCAGAACTTGGGAAGAGCATCTGGTTCACGTTGAGAAGGTGTTTAAAGTATTACATGAAGGCTAACTGAAGTTGAACGTAAAGAAGTGTGAGTTTGGGAAGGAGGAGTTAGTGTATCTCGGATTTATTGTTGGTGATGGACAACGGAAGATTGATCCAAGGAAGGTTGAAGTGATCACTAAGTGGCCTAGACCTAGTACTGTAACTGAAATCAGGAGTTTCTTAGGGGCTTGCACCTACTTGCGTAAGTTTATCCTAAGATTTTTCAAATATTGCAGGACCATTACATGGTTTGACGGGAGCTAAGGCAAAGTTTGAATGGAAGCAAACTCATGAAGACGCTTTTCAGTTACTAAAAATAAAGATTTCAGAAGCACCAGTGTTGGCATTGCCAAACCTACAACGTACTTTTGAAGTTGAGACCGACGCTTCTAACTATGCATTGGGAGGAGTGTTGTTACAGGATGGTAAACCCGGTGGAGTACCATTCGGAATTGTTCTCGTGTGCTATTAAGAACTACGCACCTTATGACAAAGAATTTTATGCTTTATACCAATGTATCAAACATTGGCGAGTGTATCTCTTAGGTAAAGAAGTAGTGGTACATTCAGATCACAAACCGTTGGAGTATCTACATGCAAAGACGAAACTACAACAAGCCTGGCACATGAAGTGGATGTCTTACTTGATGAATTTTAATATTCTCATTAGGTACAAGAAGGGAGAAACAAACAAGATGGCAGATATGTTATCTCGACCTCCAGTTCGAGCATTAATGGTGGCCATGAGAATTCAGCCAATTGTCCCTCAAGAGTATGCGGAATCAAACTGTTGATGGTGGTTTTTAAACAAAGGGTAAAATCGTAAAACCCCAAATAACCTAATGTCACTGGTGACACATTTATTAGGACATTTAATGCATGTAGTCAATAATTAATAGGGGGTATTTTTTCAAACTAGGGTTACAACGAACAAAACCCTAATTCCCCTCCGTGCCAATGGAAAATCATGCCAGCCACACCTAGCCCAAGCTAGCTGCGCCATGCTAAACGCACTCTGCCTTGTCCCTAGCTATGCTAGCCATACCAAACGCGCCGAAGCATGCCAACCATGCTAGCCGCACCTGTATGCCAATGGCAAATCATGCCAGCCATACCAAACGCGCCGAAGCATGCCAACCATGCTAGCCGCACCTCTATGCCAATGGCAAATCATGCCAGCCATGCCAAACGCGCCGATGCATGCCAACCATGCTAGCCGCACCTCTATGCCAATGGCAAATCATGCCAGCCATACCAAACGCGCCGAAGCATGCCAACCATGCTAGCCGCACCTCTATGCCAATGGCAAATCATGCCAGCCATACCAAACGCGCCGAAGCATGCCAACCATGCTAGCCGTACCTCCGTGCCAATGGCAAATCATGCCAGCCACACCTATCCCAAGCTAGCCGCACCTCGCCAAACGCACTCGCCTTGGCCGTAGCTACGCTAGTCACGTCACTCCAAGCTAAGCACCCTTACCTTGGCCCTAACCATGCCATGCGAAAATAGCGCCCACGCATAGGCTTGTAAATCATGCAACCTAGGCCAAATTGGCCACGCATGCCATTGGCACATGCCAACACGCTCGCTGGTAGCTTTTCCTACCAGTGTGCGACCCAAATTGGCCATGCATGCCATTGGCACATGCCAACACCCTCGCAGGTAGCTTTTCCTACCAAGGCGCGACCCAAATTGGCCACGCATGCCATTGGCACATGCCAACACGCTCGCTGGTAGGTTTTCCTACCAGGGCGCGACCCAAATTGGCCACGCATGCCATTGGCACATGCCAACACGCTCGCTGGTAGCTTTTCCTACCAGGGCGCGACCCAAATTGGTCACGCATGCCATTGGCACATGCCAACACGCTCGCTGGTAGCTTTTCCTACCAGGGCGCGACCCAAATTGGCCACGCATGCCATTGGCACATGCCAACACGCTCGCTGGTAGCTTTTCCTACCAGTGCGCGACCCAAATTGGCCACACATGCCAACACGCTCGCTGGTAGCTTTTCCTACCAAGGCGCTACCCAAATTGGCCACGCATGCCATTGGCACATGCCAACACGCTCGCTGGTAGCTTTACCAGGGCGCGACCCAAATTGGCCACGCATGCCATTGGCACATGCCAACACGCTCGCTGGTAGCCTTTCCTACCAGGGCGCGACCCAAATTGGCCACGCATGCCATTGGCACATGCCAACACGCTCGCTGGTAGCTTTTCCTACCAGGGCACGACCCAAATTGGCCACGCATGTCATTGGCACATGCCAACATGCTCGCTGGTAGCTTTTCCTACCAGGGCGCGACCCAAATTGGCCCCGCATGCCATTGGCACATGCCAACACGCTCGCTGGTAGCTATTGCTAGCACACACTTTCATGAAAGCAATATTCCTTTCACAAAACATAATCAAATTTATATTATCAAAACCATTCATCCCAGAAATGATCCAATATCCTGAAAAGCTACCAGCTTTCTATCAAAACCGGTCGAAACTTTGAACCCGACATCCAGTATGGTTTTTCAAAAAAAAAAAAAAGAAGAACCTAAATGAAAGTTTGACAGAGAAACATTCAAGGAAAATCATCCAACAGAGGTCTGCTTTTCTTGGAGAAAGTCAACTTTGCGTTTTCAAGAGCCGCTCTCTTCATAGTTAACATCTTGGAAAGTTTTTCGAGTTCTACCTCCTGTCGTGCAATCTCCTCTGTAGAAAGGCTTTCGATCGCTGCATCCTTCTACTTCTGGATCTCAGCAAGGTCTTCGACAAACCACGAAGCGTTGAACTCCTTTTCTACGCACACGTCGCGATGGTGCTCCCAGTC
The DNA here is from genome assembly GCA_023531295.1 of Papaver armeniacum. Taxonomy (NCBI): domain Eukaryota; kingdom Viridiplantae; phylum Streptophyta; class Magnoliopsida; order Ranunculales; family Papaveraceae; genus Papaver; species Papaver armeniacum. Next base: position 1,062,756 of record JAJJWW010005691.1, on the reverse strand, counting down.
GGCAATAACGTCTTCGAAAACGGTGTGACCAAATCACCTCACGCATATCCTCGATGGAAGATAAAGCCTCTTCCACACGCTTAACCAGCGTAAATCGTCTAGTGACCTTCTTGGTTGTGGCCATATGTCCGTACTTCTTCCAGATCCTGGTGTACAACGCCTCATACTTAGCCAGCACGCTGAAGCCGCCATCCAGCACATGACCTGGATAAGGAAATAAGTACGGGGGATCAAAAATGGCGCCTGCAATTGGCACGACTTGCAAAGGGTCTTCTTCCATGTCTACGGCAACAACCATCAGAGAATCATCCACCACTTGAACCACATCTGTGCCCGGCAATTGGCTAACTCCCATCTCCAAGTCACCGGTGGTGGTCACGAAAGGCAAGTTTTCGTGTGGCTCCACCCCAGAATCGTCCTCCGAACCGGATTCCTCCTGCGAACTTGAGTTAGACATTTTTCAAAAGAGGAAACGGAAGAAGAAAGAAAAAGAAGCGCGAAACTCACCGAACCACTTCCCGAAAAGAACCAGTGCTGCCAGATGAATCATTCTCACTTGTCAAACTTTCTTCTTTCTCTGACTCACCACCACTATGAGGAGGCTCAGTGCCTCCGGAATTCTTCGAAGAAATTGCCGTCTCCTGGCAACGTGCAAGGGTAGCGAAAGCATTAACACTACCGAAGCCCTGGAAGAAACAAGACACATGTTTTCTGCAGAAATTCACGTGTTTTGAGACGAACCAATAAGGGACGACTGGGGACTTATCACAGGCTAGAAGCAAAACGATCCGCCCAGGGATTAACGACACAGTTATCCGACAACTCAGCAACGATTCGAAAGACTGGGGACTTCCCATGACCATGTTTCTCAAAAAGAAAAAAAAAAACTTGGTCTTGCACCCGGAAAGTTTATTCTCATCAGAAGACCTGAGAAACCGAACGTTACTACAGTGACATTCGAAGAATTATTTATGATGAAGTATTTCCACAAGTTTATGAAAGGCATACCTATAGCTATGGTTTGCACCAGCACAAGAAAACAAATTGAAAGAAAAACGCTGGAGTACGTAGATGGAATATGCTTGCCCACTTTATCACTACCGCGCTACCGCTAACACCATGACTTGATAACGAAGATACGAGGTAAAAAGGAGAGCCAACCCATTTCATAAGCCTAACACTTTTTGGAATTTGAATAAGGAAAGGATTTCCTGTTTGAGCTACGTATGGGAAGAGGCAACTGGGCCCGCAAGAACAAGTCCGAGCCACTCCAAGCCAGCGTCCATTCCTAACCAGCGTCCACACCAAGCCAGCGCCCATTCCAAGAAGATCCAGCGCCTACCAAATGCGCATGCCAGAAACGCTTGCCAGACGCGCTTTCCAGACGCGCTTACCAGACGCACATGCCAGGTACACATGCCGCACGCGTATGCCAGCCGCAGTACCACACTCCGTGCTAACATTTTGCATCCTTCCAGCACCATTCTCGCCCTTCGAAACAGTTCCATGGCTCCAGCACTTCGTGATCAAAACCGTGTCATCTCTGCACGATATACTTACGATCACCAGAACCAGAGCCGCTTCCGCCACCCCAACGGTTCTTCAAGCATGGCAGCTCCAACCGTCACCAGAGATGCTACTCCACCATCAGGGCGAGATAGTGGAAGATCCGGAAGAATCCGACCTCCTTTTAGCACTGTTGATTTGATGAAAAGACAAAAGATACTTCAGCAGGACGTGAGTTTATAGATGAAGAGGCTCGCGTTGCTCTTGAACGCCCAGTAGAAGGGGATAAGCAATCCAATTTCGTCACACATAAAGATCAGGAAAGACTTCTCCAAAATCGAAAGCCAAGGAAATCAACAACTCTCCTGAGTTCACGGAGACCCTTCTCCCATCAGGACCCGAACGATGGGAACTTCGCCCACAAAGTCGTACAGTCTATGATGAAACAGTTATGTGGGATTCTATGTTTCTCCAAGGCATAGCGTCAAGACATATTTGCACCCCTCAACCGCACTGCATCAGGAAAGCAGGCGTTTCCAGCCAGGGAAGCCGTTCCCGAACCCCAACCTCTCCTAGAATTCACGATCGATAGATGGAACTGGGGACTCTAACCTCTGTTCTCTTGAGGGATGTCGAGTTTGACAGAACGTCACGCGGCCTCCGACTTCAAAATGGTAACCGTCAAGGCTCTGAGAGTTGCAAGACATCGTATCAACGTTCTCTCCAGAAGTAGCTACGCATCAACGTTCTCCAGAATCGGCTTCGCTTCAACGTTCGCTTCAACGCCACTCCTTCCTGCAAAGGGTCGTGCCACCACACTCCCCATATCAAGGAACATAGTCACAAAGCCAATCTTCGTATTCATGGACACCTTTTAATCCATCTCGCCAAAACTCGTGATCATGGATAGTTTGCTCGCTTACGCAGCCAGCCAATCCTTTTACTTCCACGGAAGCCCATAGAATATCAGCCAACCTACTTTGTTACCAAGACAATGTAGTCTCTCCTGATTACATATCCTACCAAGAACTGTTGTCCCTCATTCGTTGATACCAGCCAGAGCTTCACCGCAGCAGAAATTACTACAAAGATGGAAATACGTAAACCATACTTGAGGACGGAAGATATACACGGGATCCCTTCACTGTCAAAGCTCCGAAGACACATTCCACCAAAAAGTCGTACCCATAACAAGGTCATCTACTCTCCAAGGGTACAGCGCAAGAATACCAGCTCTGTCGACTTTCACAATATGGAGACGATGTCGCACCCAGCTGATATTAAACTCCAAGGATTCACAGGTGGACACCATGTTCTCCCATCTTTGAATGGCTAACTCTGCAGCAGCACGGATGGACATATTCTCCATCTCAGCAATTATTGCAAAAGACAGTTCACTACGGAAACCAAGGAAACGAACAACACTTCACTACGCTTCTGGTAGCGATATGGCCGTATGTCTTCCATATCCTCGTATAAAGGACCACGAATTCTTTCCGCACCAGGAAACCGCCAACATTCCGATAATTGGAGGAGAGACACCTCATACGATTCCCAAACGACAAACTCCGCATAGGGGTATTCATGACAAGAGAGCCCTAAATCAGCGTTCTCCAAGTCTCAGCAGCTCCAACAAGGTTGGATTTGAAGGAAGGGGGACGACTAGGTCATCCTCGTCGATAACAGTAACGCATGCTCCAACAGGATATCTCTGCAGAAAAGGGAAATTTTCCATCCCTCAAACAAGCGGTAAAGCGTACGTCAGTCCACCAAAGAAGAAGAAAACATATCGGTATGATTTTCTTAACCAGAATAACCCTTGTTGGGATGCTCCTGCAAGAGTCAGACGTCGCGCCTTCACCTGGAGAATCTGGCTGGTTAGAAGATGATTCGTCTTCGTGCGACATGACAAAGAGAGAAACTCGACAAGAAGAGACCTTTCTCAAACGAGGGAGATGATGCAATTACGTTGGGTATGAATACGGAACCTTAAAAAAGGAAAGGAAGCAATGAGGGACATAACACTTCCATATTTTAGCATGGATAATGCCCTGATTGAAGCCGCGCGCGTGAAGGAAGGTAAAACGAGGAAACTTTGCTATCTGTAGAAACACCTACTCCCTCCTTGTTTACACCGGCCCACCAATTGCGCCAACTTCCCAATGACCGCCCAAGTCACGCCAGCTAGCACGCGCAGCTTCCCCACCTTGTGCCGGTCCCGCCAGCTAGCACGATCAACTTCCTCACCTTGCGTCGGTCCCGCCAGCTAGCACGATCAGCTTCCCCACCTTGCGCCGGTCCCGCCAGCTAACACGCTCAGTTTCCCAACTCGCGTCAACTTCTCAATGCCGCCCGGCTTCCTACCTCTCAATGACGTTGACTTCCCAATTATGCCAGCCTCCCGATTTGCGCAAAACTGCCAAAGGCAAGGATTCCAAATCCAATTTATAAAAAAGGTCAGACAAGCCTCCTCAATCCTCTTTACGATTTGCTGTTGATAATTTGTCACCATCTTATGCTTACCTCGCAACAAAGCTCCTGTTCCGAGCTAAGCAGAGGACTTAATGTTGATGGTGGTTTTTAAACAAAGGGTAAAATCGTAAAACCCCAAATAACCTAATGTCACCGGTGACACATTTATTAGGACATTTAATGCATGTAGTCAATAATTAATAAGGGGTATTTTTTCAAATTAGGGTTACAACGAACAAAACCCTAATTCCCCTCCGTGCCAATGGCAAATCATGCCAGCCACACCTAGCCCAAGCTAGCTGCGCCATGCCAAACGCACTCTGCCTTGGCCCTAGCTATGCTAGCCATACCAAACACGCCGAAGCATGCCAACCATGCTAGCCGCACCTCTATGGCAATGGCAAATCATGCCAGCCATACCAAACGCGTCGAAGCATGCCAACCATGCCAGCCGCACCTCTATGCCAATGGCAAATCATGCCAGCCATGCCAAACGCGCCGAAGCATGCCAACCATGCTAGCCGCACCTCTATGCCAATGGCAAATCATGTCAGCCATACCAAATCGCCGAAGCATGCTAACCATGCTAGCCGCACCTCTATGCCAATGGAAAATCATGTCAGCCATACCAAATGCGCCGAAGCATGCCAACCATGCTAGCCGCACCTCCGTGCCAATGGCAAATCATGCCAGCCACACCTAGCCCAAGCTAGCCGCACCTCGCCAAACGCACTCTGCCTTGGCCCTAGCTAAGCTAGTCACGTCACTCCAAGCTAAGCACCCTTACCTTGGCCCTAACCATGCCATGCCAAAATAGCGCCCACGCCTAGGCTTGCAAATCATGCAACCTAGGCCAAATTGGCTACGCATGCCATTGGCATATGCCAACACGCTCGCTGGTAGATTTTCCTACCAGGGTGCGACCCAAATTGGCCACGCATGCCATTGGCACATGCCAACACGCTCGCTGGTAGCTTTTCCTAACAAGGCGCGACCCAAATTGGCCACGCATGCCATTGGCACATGCCAACACGCTCGCTGGTAGCTTTTCCTACCAGGGCGCGACCCAAATTGTCCACGCATGCCATTGGCACATGCCAACACGCTCGCTGGTAGCTTTTCCTACCAGGGCGCGACCCAAATTGGCCACGCATGCCATTGGCACATGTCAACACGCTCGCTGGTAGCTTTTCCTACCAGGGCGCGACCCAAATTGGCCACGCATGCCATTGGCACATGCCAACACGCTCGCTGGTAGCTTTTCCTACCAGTGCGCGACCCAAATTGGCCACGCATGCCATTGGCACATGCCAACACGCTCGCTGGTAGCTTTTCCTACCAAGGCGCGACCCAAATTGGCCACGCATGCCATTGGCTCATGCCAACACGCTCGCTGGTAGCTTTTCCTACCAGGGAGCGACCCAAATTGTTTCCTACCAGGGCGCGACCCAAATTGGCCACGCATGCCATTGGCACATGCCAACACGCTCGCTGGTAGCTTTTCTTACTAGGGCGCGACCCAAATTGGCCACGCATGCCATTGGCACATGCCAACACGCTCGCTGGTAGCTTTTCCTACCAGGGCGCGACCCAAATTGGCCACGCATGCCATTGGCACATGCCAACACGCTCGCTGGTAGCTTTTTCTACCAAGGCGCGCCCTAATGACCGAGCATGCCATTGGCACATGCCAACACGCACGCTGGTAGCTTTTCTAAACACGGGCCATGATTCAACTTGGCCACGCATGCCATTGGCACATGCAAAAAACGCATGCTGGTATCCCAACTTGCAAGCCGTGCAACCTAGGCCAACTTGGCCGTACGCGCCATTGGCACATGCCAAAACCCATGTGGTAGCCTAACTTGCAAACCGTGCAACCTACCGCCAAGGCATTCCGCACGTGCCATTGGCACATGCCACACACGCCACTAGCAACTCTATGCATTGCCACTTACACTCAACGTACAACCTACCACCAAGGCATTCCACACATGCCACTAGCAGCTCTGGCATTGCCACTTGCGCTCGAGGTGCAACTCGCAACAAAGGCATTCCGCACATGTCATTGGCACATGCCACATGCGCCCCTAGCAGCACCACTTGCACTCAAGATGCAACCAACACTCGAGACATCAACACAAACTGGGGGATGCTTTCCAGGGTCTTGGTTTGGCGGTCACAGCTTGCAGCGTACACTACGCTCACATTAAGAAAGCGTGAATAGGAATAAAGCGGTCAAATAAATGAGGAAATAATGGTGAAAACGTTTTCACCCATTAACACCATGCGGTTACCACCTCCTCCAATTATTTCACCCTTTACTCTCTTCCTTCATGAGGCTAGGGTACGTTTCAACCTCGACTTGTATAAATAGGTCTTACCTATTTCCACCCAGACAACAAGTCTCGGTCAGAGAAAAATACAACACTCTCGTAAAAGGCAACTTTGCAAGCTATCCAAAAGCTTTCATCTCTTGCAAGCTTCCTAAGATTTCACTTTCTCGATACAAGTCGAGACACTACTCTCCCGCACTTATTCTCGCCCTCAACACCTTTCTTTGCTTCCCTCCCCAAATCAACCCTTCTCCTCCACTTTGTGACCGAAGCAAGTCTGGAACGGCCATTTCTTGGTTTAGACTGGACTTGTACAGAGTGATCTCTCGAATCTATAAAGTGCTCACGTGCAGCACATTTGTTTAGGGTTTAAACCAGTTTCTCACTCACCTACCGAATTTACCGAAATCGGCAGAAACGATTTTCACCCATAAACACATACGCATCCAGCAAAGACTTCAAGAAGGTGTAAATAGTTGTTTGAAAAGCGAGTATGAACTCCGAAATGGATTGTTATACAAAGTTTAGTTACTTTGCATACCAGAAGATGAAGATCGTTTACAGTGGTTGAGAGAGGCACACACTTCCAGAGTTGTTGGACACTTTGGGATGAATAAAACTCTACTTAACCTCCGGCGTTATGTCTTTTGGCCGAAGATGCAAGATGATGTGGCTAAGTTAGTTAGAGGGTGTAAGTTGTGCAGCACATCTAAACCTTCCAACAGAAAACGTGGGTTATATCTACCATTACTAGTACCATCAAGGCTTGGGAGAGTATTTCTATGGATTTTCTTGGTGGGTTACCGAAGACCAAGTCTGGTCATGATTACTTGTTCGTTGTGGTCGACCGATTCAACAAGATGATTGCATTAATTCCATGTACAAAGACGGTAACTGAGCCAGGTGCAAGCAAGCTCTTCTTTAAGCACGTGTGGAAGCATTTTGGTTTACCTACTTCGATTATTTCTGATAGGGATAGTCGATTCCTTAGTCACTTTTGGGATTCTTTATAGAAGATGATGGACACTAGGTTGAAGAAGAGTACATCTTTTCATCCACAAACAGACGGACAAATAGAAGTGGTCAATAGGACTATGGTTCACATGTTAAGGGGATATAATTCTAAACATCCTAAAACTTGGGATGAGAGTTTACCGTATCTAAAGTTTGCTTTCAATAGAGCAGTTCACAGTTCTTCGGGGAAATCTCCTTTCGAGACGTGCTATGGTTACTTACCACCTAGTCCTTTTGATCTAGTATTTTCTAGTGACACCTCAATGGGGGGAAAGGAAGGAAGTGAACGGAAAAAGGCACAAAAGTTCTTGGAGAAGATATCTCAGATTCATGCGACTGTTGAAGCACAACTAAAGAAGTCACAAGCCAAATACAAAGCAAAGCATGAAAAGCATCTTGTACCTTGTAATTTCGGTATTGGTGACTTGGTATGGTTAAAATTAGGTAAGGAACGACTAAAGGGGGAAGATAAGAAGTTGAAACCATTGAGGTATGGACCATTTCGTATTCTCGATCAGATTGGTGACAATGCCTTTCGTCTAGATCTGCCACCGTATCTAGGAATGTACTCGGTCATAAATGCCGAATACTTGAAGTTGTTTGAACAACCATTACTTGATGATGACGGCGACGACACTATGATCTTACCACGAGTAGAAGACTTATGGTTTGATAGAGAGGAACCACTCAAGGAAGACTGCATATTGGAGCGAAGAGTGACTAAAAAACGACAAGGAGAGAAAGAAGCTTTTCTAATTGGATGTAAAGGTCAAGTTCCTAGCAAGGCTAAGTGGTTTAACAAGGAAAAAGGGACTCTCGAGTTCCCTAACCTTCATTTTTAACTCTCACAGGAGTTCAAGTTCTTAAAAGGGGGACCCATGATACATGTGTATCCGTACTCCTTTAGGGAACTTAGTTAACCTCAAGCTAAGTTGAGGGAAGAAACCTATTCTAGGCATGAATCCTTGTTTAGGCAGAATTCCTAGTTAGGGAAGAGTTTTGTTTTAGGCAATACTCTTAGTTTAGGAAATAGATTCCTAATAGAAGTTCTTGATCGGCTGAGTACGATGAAGACTATAAATAGAGGGCTTTGGCTAACATCTAAGGACAGAGAAACTAGGCACAAAAAACCTAGAGAAAGCTTACGACAATACTTGTGCAAACTTAGCAAACAGTTTAAGGTTAATCCACTGTTTAGAGAGATTGTGAGCGTAACAAAGAGAGAATTGTAATAGTTTTCTTGATCATAATCTAAGAGAAGATATTTTCTTCGAATTACTACTTGTGTTCTGTTTTCTAAAGTTTCTTGTCTATTATTAAACTGAATTCCGCCTTAATAATAATAGTTACCAAGGTATAGAGATCAATACGTATCAAAATCCGAAACCAGAAGGAGTTCGGAGTTCATGTAAGCATTTATAGCTATGTTCGTGGAAGTTGTGTTGATTTTTTATCCACAACTAGATTTAGTTTGGAGTTCGAAATTGTTCATATTTCCTGTCAAAGATTATTCTCCAGCAATTTCATCAACTTATTTACTGGCACAGACGAGTACTTCATTCCTTTTTATCCGTATATGCCAAAATGGGGGCGACTACATAACTATGTCTATGTCAGAGGAAGTTTACTCCGCCACCGGTAAACTTAGATCTGATATATGGGTTTCACTTCTTCAAAGATTGGGCAGTCGTCCTATGCTAAACAAGGTATTAGGATATATGTGTAGTCAATGTTAGTTGACTAAACTATAATGTCATTGTATCTGAGTATAAATACCTCTCATACATATTATTGTAAGACACTGAAACTATTCTATTGAGTGTAATAATATTACAATACGTTTTATCTCTTTCTCATGGTATCATTCAGGTCGGTCTAGGGTTTCATCTCTGCTAATACGTTTCAATATTTCTCATCTCAGAGTTGTGATTCATCACAGAAAAGAAGATCAAACACATATTCAACAAATTTCTGATTTCTTTCTTCCCTTCTTGATTCAATTTCTACCTTGATTCAAATCTTGGTTTCATTCACATATTCAATAAACAAATTAAGAATTCATATCAAGTTTCTTATTCAGATGCCGAATACTCGAGCAATGATGAATTCAAATACTAATCCTACAAATCCACACAATGTTATTAATCAAGAAGGTGCTTCTGTTTCTTCCGCTGCAGATGCTTTTAGTAATGGGGATTCAGGTTCTTTTTCTTTACCTTTTAATAATATTGGCAATTTTATCTCATTAAAGCTTGATCACACAAACTTCTTACTTTGGCGTGATCAATTTGAGTCTGTGTTGATCTCTACGGATCTTTATGGATATGTCAATGGTGAAATTGTTGAACCTTCATCTCAGATTTCTATTAATGGTGTTATGAGTATAAATCCAAGATGGGTATACTGGAGAAAGGCAGATAGATTTGTAGTGAGTTGCTTGAAAGCAACACTTACTCCTACGATTGCAGGTGATGTATTAGGTATGTCTTCTGCTAGACAAATATGGCAATATCTTGAATCTAGCTTTAGGGCTCAGTTTGGGGCTAGACGTAATATGCTACGCAGTCAATTACATGGTTTAAAAAGAGGGTCTCAGTCAATTTGTGCTTTCTTGCATGATCTTAAGACAATTGCTGATTCTTTGGCAGCAATCAATGATAGGGTTTCTGATGTAGATCTTATGATGTATATACTCAATGGGTTAGGAAGAGAATATGACAATTTTGTGATAGCTGCTCAGAATCGTGAAACTCCATACTCTTTTTGTGAATTGAAAGCTCGATTGTTAACTCATGAACAATGGCTTAGTGATCAGAATCAAGATACTGGTGCTAGCTTTGATAATTCTAATGTGTCAGCTTTCTATGGGAGAAGTAATACTAATAATGGTGGTAAAAATGGCAAGGGAAAATTTAAGAATGCTAAGAGTGGTGGTGCTAAAAATTCTAAGAATACTTCTCAGTCATTTAAAAGTGGTGCTGGCTCTACTAGTTCTATAGCAGATGCTTCAGATGGTGCTTCTAGGAAACCATTTATTGATTTTTCTACAGTGGAGTGTCAGATTTGTAGGAAAACAGGACATTGGGCTAGTCGGTGCTTTTTTCGCTATCATCCACCAATGAATAATGAATCTTCTAATGTGGCAAGTGTTCAACCTGCTCAGAATGTCGAACAAGCTTTTAGTGGTATTCATATAAATTCTGCTGGCATTTGTGATGATCCTTCCTTCTCGGTTCGGCTTCAACTTGATTTCGATTCAGGGCTTCTCGTCATATGACTGGAGATCGCTATACTTCGAGAATACTTCTGCTTACACTGGAAAGGACAAAGTTGTGGTTGGAAATGGTAAGTCACTTCCTATTTCACATACTGGTAGTTCTATGTTACATACATCTACTTCTGATTTTAGGTTAGATAACATATTACTAGTTCCAGAAATAGCACAAAACTTATTATCAGTTGCCCAATTTACTAGAGATAATTGTTTGCTACTTTGTATTTGATCCATGGAGCTATGAAATTAGAGATTTAAGTTCACATGCAATTTTGGCTCAGGGTAGGATGATAAACAACTTATATCCAATTCAGAATTTGTCTTTTCATTCAAATAGTTGTTTTACGTCTTTTTCTACTATTCTTTCTTCCCCATCTGTTTGGCATAACAGATTAGGTCATCCATCTAAGAAAATATTGCATCATTTGTCTTCTACAAAGTCTATTACTCTAAAGTCTGAGTCTTCTGATGTTCTTTGTCATCCTTGTCAAATGGTTAAAAGCAAAAAGCTTCCTTTTCATCTTTCAAAATCTCATGAGTCGATTCCTTTAAGGCTTATTCATTGTGATGTATGGGGGCCATCTCCAATCCCTTCTTATGCTGGTTTTCGATACTATATAGTGTTCATTGATGATGCTAATCGATTTCATTGGATTTATCCAATGAAATTGAAAACTGATGCTTTACAATGTTTTACTCATTTCAAAACACTTACTGAAAATTTGTTTTCATCCAAAATCATTTGTTTTCAAACTGACAATGCTTGTGAGCTTGCTAAAGGCAATTTCAAACAGTTTCTTGATTCTACTGGTATTCATCTTCGACTTTCTTGTCCAAATACCCCAGAACAAAATGGGTTAGCTGAGCGAAAACATCGTCATATTACTGAAATGGGTAATACCCTTCTTTTTCATTCTTCTTGTCCCAAATCTTTCTGGTATGATGCTTTTCTAACAGCAACATTTCTTATTAATAGAACTCCTACACCTGTTTTGTCAATGAAATCTCCTTTTGAAATTCTCTTTTGTACTATACCTGATTATTCAACTTTACGAGTTTTTGGTTCCACTTGTTTTCCTTATCTGGGTCATTCTAGACCTGATAAGTTGTCTCCAAAATCAACTAAATGTGTTTTTATTGGTTATAGTCCTATGCATAAGGGTTATAAATGTTTTGATCCTGTTTCTAAAAGAATTCATATATCCAGGCATGTGATTTTTGATGAAAACTCTTTTTATTATAAGCCTATATCATCCTCATCTACCTCTTCTCAGTGATACAAATGTTGACATACATTCTGAGTTGGAATCTTCAGATTCTGCTCTCATTCCTTCTGCATCTCACACTCCTGTTATTACTAGGTCCATGAGGGGTATTTCAAAACAAAAACAATTCCCTGATTTTGTTTTAAATCATTCTGTCAAACATCCAGTTCCTAATGCTTTTACATGTTTATTAAACACTACCTCGGAGCCAAAATCTTTTAAAGAGGCATGTCAGAGTGTACCATGGATTGGTTCTATGAAGGATGAAATTGAGGCGCTTAGATTAAATGACACTTGGAATTATGTCAAACCAGAACCATATATGAACATTCTTGGCTGTAAATGGTTATATAAAGTAAAACTTAAGGCTGATGGCACTATTGATAGGCTTAAGTCACGATTAGTTGCCCAAGGATATAATCAACAAGATGGGGTTGATTATGGAGAGACTTTTTCTACAGTTGCTAAATCAACAACTGTTAGAGTAGTTCTTACTTTAGTTATCACGAATGGGTGGACAGTAAAACAACTTGATGTATCAAATGCTTTTTTGCATGGATATCTTGCTGAAGATGCCTTTATGAAGCAGCCTCCAGGGTTTACACATCCGGACTTTCCGGATCATGTATGTCACTTAAAAAAATCATTATATGGTTTGAAACAGGCACCTAGGGCCTGGTTTCATAGATTTAGTGCATTTCTAATTGGATGTGGTTTTAAAAAGTCTATGAATGATCACTCCATGTTCACATATACTACTGAGTCTGATATGTTGGTGTTATTACTTTATGTGGATGATATTTTGTTGACTGGGAGTTCTATACCTCTTATTGAAAAATTGATTTTGGTCTTAAGTAAGAAATTCGCAATGAAGGATTTAGGAAGTCTCCATTATTTTCTGGGTATTGAAGTCTCTAGATCTGAAGAGGCCTTTGTCCTGACACAGCAAAAATATACTCTAGAATTGTTAAGTAAAGCAAAGATGCTTGAATGTAAACCTTGTGACACTCCTGTGACTAAGGGAAAAAGATGCTCAATCCATGATGGTACTCTGTTATCTGATCCTGCAGAATATAGGACAATAGTTGGTAGTCTTCAATATCTCACTCATACAAGACCTGACATATGTTTTGGAGTTAACTATGTTTCGCAATTCATGCATGCACCTACTGACCAACATATGTTACTAGTTAAGAGGATTCTAAGGTATTTAAAAGGGACTCTTGGAACTGGTATTATTTTAAAAAAGGGAGATATTCATTCTATATTGGCATATACTGATTCAGACTGGGCTGGGTGCCCTGATACAAGAAGATCGACTTCTGGTTTCGTGGTTTTTATGGGAAATTCTATTATATCTTGGTCTTCAAAGAAACAACCAACTGTTTCTAGGAGTTCAGCTGAAGCTGAATACAAATGCCTAACTTCAGCTGCTGCAGAGTTACAATGGCTTACCTATATTATGTCAGAATTGCATATTGCTGTTTCTTACCCTTTGCAGATTAAGTGTGATAATCAAAGTGTTATATGTCTTGCTTAACCCCTGTCTTCCATGCTAGGACTAAGCATGTGGAAGTAGATTATCATGCAATCGTGGAGCTAGTGGAAGATGGATCTCTTGCAAGTGGTACATGTTATTTCTGAAGAGCAATTGGCAGATGTTTTTACAAAGGGATTGTGTCATCCTACTTTCTCCAGATTGTTATCCAGTTTAGTGCATTGTTCAGGAAAAGTGACCGATACTTCTGCTGTTGTTGCACCTACTGCAGATATTTTCTCAGCTGTTACATAATACTTTGTTGAGCAGTATTTTCTTTCTTTTATGTTTCTGCTTGTCTTACATATCTGTCCTGTCTTTGTTTTTCAAACTGTTACTTTGGTCTGTAAGTAACGTTTGAGGGGGGTGTATTAGGATATATGTCTAGTCAATGTTAGTTGACTAGACTATAATGTCATTGTATCTGAGTATAAATACCTCTCATACATATTATTGTAAGACACTGAAACTATTCCATTGAGTGTAATAATATTACAATACGTTTTATCTCTTTCTCACAAGGGAAATGTCAAATGTGGATGGATGTGGATTTGCTGTCACATAAGTGGTATTACAAAAATTGTACCAAAAAATACATACTTGGTTGCGGATTGGTCGATGATTACACTAACTGACCCCTATGTATCATTCCTGACTACAACAACGGAATTGACAAAGAAAAATCATTAGCATGACAAAGTCAGTTTGCAGTACATCTATCGCCTAAGGTTTTGCAGAGAGCATGTTGGCATCGCTAAGGCTGCTGACAAAGCATTCTTGATTCAATTTATGTTACTCTCTCGAGATTTTGATACCTGCAATTCCTGACTCGGAAAATTCGTTAGAAGAAACGTCTCAAGTTCAGAAATCTTTTGTCTATACCCACTGCACTCGAGAGAGGAGGATTTTAAATCCTTGCCTCCTTCTAGTCTTTCACGGCAATCTTCAGCTCGTTGACCTCAGTTCTGAGCGCCGGAATTTCTTTCCCTGTTTCAAGTTCACGATCGGTCATGTAGTGCAGTGAGAGCATGGGATGTTCAAGAATGTGATGGAGCTCATCTATATACATACATATGCACGGTAACACCTGAAGATAGTAAAGCTCCCAAAATACCTCAACATGGGATTCAGTTGATAAGTTATACAGAGAAATCCGTCAGTGTGTGATTCCAACACACAGCAGCAACAGCTGCTCCTCCCCAAGAGGTGTTTTTTCAAGTAACAAGCACTCGTAGCATCTATAATTTCAGATGACAAAGAGGAAAATTTGGAAAAATGCCCCAATACGGGGAGCAATCTTGGACATCTGCCCCAACGTTAAAAAAACGTTGGAAAAATGCCCCACTGTTAAAAATGTTGGTATATCACATGTGTGAGTTCCCACGTGCCGTAAAATGACAGAAATACCCATTCTGCTAAGATTCTGCCACGTATGCCCGTCATCCAACGAACTAAGGTGGTAGTTAGCGTACTTGATAGTAACGTGAGATATTAAAACACAGTTACGATTTAAACTCAATCCCGGTTCAAGACACCTGTGTATCTGCGTGTAGATGGGGAGTGTGGTTTTGCCATAAATCATCGTGAAGATATATTCTTCCTCGTTTTTTTCAGATCCAAAGTAGAGACGGGAGAACATAAATAACGAGAAGAAGATTAAGTGAGGTGATTCAAACTTCAATTGCAACTCGATAAAACTGGAAACCATTAACTGTTAGTGATTAAGATCGGTTTCTTAATGTTGCAGCGATTAAAAGCTCCAGAAAATGGTGAAGAAAATACTCACACACGATGAAATTTGAAGTTTGAGACAGTTGCAGTCGAATTGATCAATAAACAAGTAAGCAAATGAAACCCAATCCTTTATTATGCCTAAATCACAAGGTGTTTAATGTTAATTTATAAATGAGATATAATTTCAGGGTTTCATGATATTTGTGGGTTTTTTTTTTTTTTTTTTGAAATTTAGGGTTTATATTATTGAATTGAAATTGGTGATGTTTAATTAACATGAGTTGTATGTAAATTTTCTTTAATCGAATTGTAATTGAGGGTTTATAATAGTGAAATGGAAATTTCTGATGGAATTGAAATTGGGGATTTAACATGTTTGGGGGATTTATTGGTTCATGTAGGGATAATATTGATAGGCCGATTAGGGTTGCTGTGATATCTTTGTCAAGGAATAACATTTAAATGTTAGTAGTGTTGCTCTATGGGATCCATTAGCCTCGCAAGTGCACAGAACAGCCACCCAAGAATAGTGTAAATCCATTGGGCATATATGCCTTTCTTTTCCTTTTAGCGTCTACTGTTAAGTATTTCACAACCAATAATTAAGACTTGACATAGATAACCAATGATGGAACCACTTTGAGTGTCCTAATATTAATCTAGAATGAATGATGTATGTAATAAGGGTCTGTCCCTTAACCAGGTGACGAACTTGTGTTTACATGGTACCATGTGAAAAGGAAGACAAATAGCAATGCTGCACTTTATATTGTGTTAGGCTGTAGGTACACACTACTATCCTCATACTCGCCCGTCTATGATGTCAAAAGTGCACCTAGGCATTCACAGCTACAGAGCCTTGCCTTTGCACTGATGAGTAAAGCACCTGTCTTGTAGGATATCGAAATCATAACTGGGGATATTGAAAAGGTCTTCTCTCGCACTTTCATGATTAATTTTCATTATGTTAGTTGCTATTATTGGTTAAATGGACTAAGAAAACTCTGGTGTAGAAGCTTATGTTATCAGTGAAAATCAGGTTATCATATATCTTCTCGGACATACATCAAACTTATACATGAGTTTTGGATTCCTATCTTACATTGGGACTGTTCTACAGTACGAATGAGTTTTTGTATGTATCTGTGTAGTGTAGATAATCAGTCAAAAAATCTTTTGGCAAGAACTTAACAGTGGCCAATGAACTAATTGTCCACATTACCGGAGAGTCAATAGGAATACTGAAAGCTTATGTCCAGGTAAGCTACAGTTATCATATCTGCATTTTTTTTTTTGTTTTCTTATTCAAGGTCCATACAAGCTATGGTGACTGATCCAAAATCCAAAATCTTATTTCTTGTCTTTACCATTTTCTTGAATGTGCAGGACGATACTTAAATGTGCAGTAAGATATGGGAAACGAAGATCAGAAGTTGCTGGATTAACTGCAGAGGGACTCCAAGATTGATCAAATCTATTTTTAGTTTGTTTGAAAATTTGGACCATTTCTAGAGAAATAATATAATTGATTGAGATAGTTCAGTTTGTATGGGTTGTTTGTTTCTGGTGATGGTTGAGGGAAATGGTGGCGACTAGAAAATGAGTTCGAAAGAATTTCAATTTTTTCTTCTTCAAATGCAGATTTGGTGGACATTCTGTACACGTACTCTGATCCCTTGTTTATTCCAAGGTGTTTCATATGTAATCGATTTGAGACCTTTTGTAACTATCATAATCCATCACCACTCATTTCCTGATAATGCATGTGTCACAATAATGTTAAGAACACACGGTTGGATTGAAGGAACAGTGTCACGTGGAGTAATCTTGGGCAGTAGGAAACGCGAGTAATATACACAAAGTGTGAGGGTTAAATGGTATTTTCGTCACGTGTCACGTTCTACTCACGTGCCCTGAGTCCTCATTTTAGTTCCTCGGATGACGGGCATACGTGGAAGAATCTTAGCGGAATGGGCATTTCTGTCTTTTTGCGGCACGTGGGAACTCACACATGTGACTTAACCAACATTTTTAACGGTGGGGCATTTTTCTAACGTTTTTTAACGTTGGGGCAGATGTCCAAGATTGCTCCCCATATTGGGGCATTTTCCCAATTAACCCTTAAAAATTTTGATCAAAAGAGATCTGTTGGGATGACGATGGGATGCGAAACCTCTTGAGCTTCACCTCATTGTTGCATGTGCCAGGACGACGGATCCGCGAAGACTTATCCCTGATTGACCGTGTCTTGTAGGGAGTCCCAAAATACTAGGAGCAGAAGACTACTTTTGCATTCAAATATCGTCTCTGTTATAACGCCATACTCGTTGGAAAGAGATAACAAATAGAAGAATTGCTTTATACGGTCATCACTTTCGGTGTCGGCTATGAGATCACGGTCGCCTACTTTATCTGCCAAACTGTTTGAAGAATTGAGCGTGGAATTGCAATCCCACCAAGGATAAAATATAGAGACTCATAAAGAAGGTGTTTTATGGAGATATTACAGAAGTGGAAACCTGCAACAAGACTTATTTTTAATTGACAGTCTCAATTTGATGGTTGAGGAAAGTTGATGTAGGCAACCAAAAGAAGATATAACTAAAGCAGATGAAGAGAAAACTTACAACTATAGTTAATAGACTAAGCGCAGAGAGGTACATAAAGGAATTATCATCCCGTTATCATAAGGAAACTTACAGTAAACGTGTTGAAAACAAAGGTATGTATTATGGGAAGATGGTAACGGGAAGAGTATTTCATATTCTTCGGCGTAAAGGTAGAAATTAATACAATGAATGAAAAACTTCTTTCCACTCAATTTCCATGTCATTGCACTGTCATCATGTCTCATAAGACCCATCTCTTCACGTTAGACCCATCTATTTGCATAAATCTTCCATAACATACAATTAATACAAAAGCCACCATACTACACGTCCTTTCCAATGGAAATGATTGCTAAAATGGGTGGTGTGTGATTTGTGGAAAAAGAACAAAAGACGTGAAGTACTGCTACCAGATGATGGCAAAGATCAGTAGTTAGAATCATCTTAAGATTGGCGCACTGCTACCGGACGATGGCAAAGATACAATATAGAGACGTCGCCTCAATCATAGAGAAAAAAGGCAGAAGCTTACAATAACATGTGGGAGCATTATGCATATAGGGCATATCAAATACCTAATGAATGCATCATTATATTCATGGAGGTCGTGTGTTTCCAATAATATTTGGTTAAAGAGTCTAAATTGAGATCGATTGGAAATAACCAAACCAGAATCAGAGCTTACCTTTATAATGAAAAATGCAGTCATGTCAGGTGAATAAATCACCTGCGTCCATTAGAAATAAGGATTTTTTACCATCTTAGATACATGTTACAAAACTATCATGATTTAGCAGTCATATCCAGGTTTATGGGGCCTCCGGATTTCTTCATAGGTTTCGCATGTGGCACGATAGCCATAAATAAAACAGCCTCCTGAGTTTGATAGGAGGATGAAAAACGAAAGCCCGACATGATATATACTGTATCGAAGCTTTTCAAGAGTAAGTTAACTTATTTAGTGAAGGACTTTGGGCTAAATTCAGGCAGGTGTGTGAACTAATTATCTAACTTCAAATACAGAATGGTATGTGGTTAAATTCAAAAAATTACACCATTGAATTTCAGAAGTGAGGGCTTCCTCATGCGCAAGTTTTATTGTCCCTACACATCACGAAGGTAAATCTAAGTCAAAGGATTACAAAATCATAACGACAGAGTACAAAATAAAGCTGCGGACCCAAAGGACATGAGGTTGCAGTTCAAATTAAGGTCGGCTAATGCCAATGTTGGATTGTCTGCACAACAAATTACACACTTCGGGTACGTATGCACCAGGTTAGAGGCTTGTATATATGATAGGGAAACTAACCCGCCAATCAGTATATAAGGCTTGTATCTACGTCATCACCGTAAAAATGGTTTTCAATGGTTTTCTTCTTTATGTGTAATATGATTCTCGTCAGTTTTTAACTTCAGATTCGCTTGTTGAAGGTTTTTGAAGTCTTAATAGTTTTTTCTTAATTTTTCATTTTAGTTTTCAATGGTTTTCTTCTTTTCTTCTTATAATCAATCTTGTTCTAATATAATGTTGGTTTAATCTGTTTTGCAGATTTCCATAGTTGATTCCGGTGTCGCTCCCAGTGGTGGTAATCAGTAGTGATTATACTAGTTCAGATTCCTGCTGTTTGTCACAGTAGTGTTTGCCTCAAGTAATAGTAGTATTATTGTGATATCATCCTATCTTGTGTGATCTCAAAAGGTCGTTTTGTATCTGGTATTCCATTCCTCATCATTGCTGCAACAAAGATCCTATTCATAGACTCCAACTTTCAACCATGTCTGCAGTTACATCTATCACCTCCAAACTCCATTCCGATCCAGTTAACTTGTTTGAATCGGTAAAGCTCCATTGCCGTGATTATAGCTCTTTCAGAGGGAAAGTTTCTACCAATTTCAAATTCAAAAATCTGGTCAATAACTATCGTCCGGATATTATGTTTCATTCCCAACATATATGGAAACAAAATTATACTCGTCAATACAAAAAATTCCATAACCCGATAAGGTATCCAACTTATAAACAAAACCCTAAACCCCTAAGCATAACTATAAGCTTTCATTCCTTTACCAAAAACCCCTGTGATACCATGTCTTCTCAAACCAACAATTTGATTATGAATCCAAACACAAATATGCAACATACTGGCGCTGTCTCTAATCCCCTTAGATCACTAAGAAGAATAGTTGCCTCTGCTGAAGCTCCTGCTGAAAATACTGATGGGTTTACTTTCAGTCTTCTTGGAAAAATAATCTTCAACAAACCACTTGATCATGAAGATATTAAGAAAGAAATAAACGATCGTTGGAGAAGTTATCGTAGGTATGAAATCATCACGAAAGGGACAAACCTGTTTCTTTTCAGATTTCAGAGGGAAGATGCTTTCAATGGAGTTAGGACGAAAACTTGGGATATCATAGGATACTTGTTATCTCTAATCCAGTTTAATCCCAACATAGCTATAAACGAACACAAGTTTGAACAGCATATCTGGACTGTTAAGTTGAGAAACCTGGGAAATATCATTCTAAATGATAGATTAACTACTGAAATATGCAAGGATATAGGGAAAAAGGTCAATCCAGAAGGCAGAAGAAGGCAGCCGAGAGGCAGTGTCACAAGCACTGTCTATATCGAAGTCAAGCTCACTGAACCACTTAGACGAGGAGGTTGGTATATCACTCCAAATGGCCAAAAGCAATGGGTCATTTACCATTTCGAAATGCAACCCTATGAGATTTGCAAAAAATGTTGGGTTGTGGATCATGTAGACACAAACTATAAAACACTTGCTCAAGAACAGAAGGTGGAAGCCATGACAGAAGCTGAATATGCAGTTTGGAGTCAGACGGAAGAAGGAACAAAATTTCTGGCTGCCTATATAACTAGTGAGGATGCAAATATAATGGATGTTGGGGTGGAACCAGCCAGGGGTGTAAATATGGCCTCTTCATCGACTAGTGACTTGCCTCTTTCTCAAAATGAAGGAATTGTAGATCTAGAGATTTAAGACGCAGAGATGAGGAAAAACAAGCGAACTAGAGAAGCTAGTTCTCAGATTAATCCGATAAACAATACTGCCTTACCCCATAACCCCAACCCTTTAATCACACACAACAACCCTATTTTTCAAAGTGCTAGTAACGGAGCTGAAGGAATCCTCGATTACAATGAAAATAGGATGGAATACCAATTTAATTCAATGGATGATAATCGCTCTATGGCATCTGATAGAGCAGAGTCTGAACATAATGGAGCAGCCTCATGGAATCACTATGGAATCCCTGCAATTGATAACCAGGTTTTTTTTCTAAACCCTAATTTGTTTTTTTATTGTTCTCCTAAACTTAGGTTTTATTTAGGAAATACACAAATCCTTTATTTCAATTCCCCGATTGTTAAGCTTAATTTTAGGAATTTAAATTTAAATTTTTCAGTTCTGTTTTTTATTCTTGTATTGCTTCCCCACCCTTGATTTGTGTAGCTTCATCATCTCTTCTTATCATCATCCTGTCAATATAAGTTATTTACCTCAAACTAAGATTGGTATTGTACTTTGGTGTTTAAGTGTGCTTGTATTTTGGGTGTTTAAGTGTGCTTGTTGTGCTTTACTTATCATCTCTGTGTGTCATTCACAAAGCATACCTAAGTGGTTTACTGAGCTCTGTTTAGCTCATTCTCATAGGCCTAATATGAGAATTCTGTCGTGGAATTGTCAGGGTTTCGGAAACCCCTCCACTAGAACTGCTTTGTGGAATGTTATTAGAGCTCAAAATCCAGACATTGTTTTTTTATGTGAAACCAAAAATGATTCTACAAAAATGGGTAAATTTATGAGACGATTCAACTACCCTAACAATTGGGTTTTTCCATCTGTTGGTCTCTCAGGGGTATTGCCTTAATGTGGAAGAGTGGTTTTAATTTTGAAATAGTTCAAAACACTGATAAAATGGTTAATGTGATTATCTCTTTTGATCCTTCCAAACCGGAGTTCATTTGCACTTTTCTTTATGGTTCTACATACTATGAAGAAAAGATGCAACAATGGAACTATATTAAAGAAATAGGAAACAGAGCAGACCACCCATGGGTAATCATTGGTGACTTAAACATCACTATGGAACCTCATGAAAGATCTAGCTTGTCTAGTCCTACAACTACTTCCATACCTGAAATTAAAACTATTATTGATGGTGCTGATTTATCTAATCTGGGTTTTATTGGTTGTCAATATACTTGGACTAATAGACAATCTCCTCCTAATCTTATTAAAGCTAGACTTGACAGGGCTTTGGTAAATGGTTATTGGCTGCATCATTATGGAAATTCAAAAGTTTTTCATATTGATTCAATAGGCTCTGACCATCTGCCAATCCTCTTGGTTACAAACCCTAATTCTAACCAAGGGAAAAGACCCTACAGATATTATAAGTGTTGGTTTAGAGACCCAACTTCTCATGAGGTGATTAAAAACTCCTATGACTTAGAAGTTAGGGGCTCACCTGCTTATCAATTCACTAATAAACTCAGAAATGTCAAGTTTGTCCCGAAAAAATACAACTTAGAACACTTTGGTAATATTGATCATAAGGTTCGAGAGTTAGAGTTGGAACTTCACACTCTTAACGGTCAGCCAATAAATGCTCAAAATTCTGAAAACATTAAAAATGTTGAAATTTCACTTGAACATCGGCAAAAGATTCAAGAGGATTTCTATGCCCAAAAATCTAGGTAGGATTATATTAAGAATCATGATAAAAATACCAGCTATTATCATTCCTATGCTAATATAAGGAAGCACTTTAATCATATTTCTGCTCTTAAACTTAGTAATGGGCAGTGGTCTAGTGACAGGAACAACCTCGAAGACCTGCTAATTTCTCATTTTAGTGGTATTGGAACTACTACTAATCCCCTGCCTAATTTTGATGTTCTTAATTGTATTGACTCTTGTATTAGTGATCTAGATAATGATAAGCTTTTAAGTCCTATCACTTTAGAGGAGGTTAGAGCTACAATAAATCAGATGGCTTCATGGAGTGCACCAGAACCTGATGGTTTCCCACCAGGTTTCTATAAGAAAAACATAGAGCTTCTGATTCATGATGTTTGGCTCATGGTCAATAATTTCTTTGAGACAAAACATATTCTCAAAGAAATGAATCATACTTTCCTCAGTTTAATCCCTAAAATTAATAATCCTTCTTCTCCATCTGATTTTAGACCTATTTCTCTTTGTAATACTAGTTACAAAATTATCTCTAAAATCATTTCAAATAGGATGAAACCTCTGCTAGGCAAAATTATTTCACCATTTCAAGCTGCGTATGTCCCAAACAGACATATTCATGACAATGTGGTGATTGCCCATGAGCTGGTTCATACTATGAGAAGGAAAAAAGGAAAAAGTGGGTACATGGGTCTTAAATTGGACATGTCGAAAGCTTTCGACAGGGTTGAGTGGTCCTTTCTGTTAAGCCTCCTCAGGAGATTTGGTTTTTCTAATGACTGGTGTGATCTAATCTATCAATGCATCAGTACAACCAATATCTCTATAATGCTCAATGGTACTCCATGTTCTTCTTTTAAACCTACTAGAAGTTTAAGGCAAGGAGACCCCCTGTCTCCTTACCTTTTCATCATTTGCATGGAGTCTCTATCTAGATATCTCTTACATGCTGAAGAGACTAAGCTCATTCATGGGATTAAGGTTACTAAATATGCACCAAGTATCTCTCATCTATTTTTCGCAGATGACTGCCTCATATTTAGTAATGCTTCCCATAAAGAAGCTGATAAATTAATGTCTCTAATCAATGATTTTAGCTCTTGTTCTGGCCAGGTCATTAATTTACAAAAATCTGGTTGCTTCTTCAGTAAGAATTACAAACCAGATTTTTGTGTTTCCATCATTAGTCAGCTCAATATGAAAAAGATTGATCTTAAAGAAAAATACCTTGGTATTCCTCTTTTTATTGGAAGATCAAAGAATGAGGCCTTTGTTCACCTAACAGATCACTTTGACAAAGGAGCTGCTAAGTGGAAGGGGAAACATTTGACACAATCTGGTAGGTCTGTCATGGTTAATCATGTTTTAAAATCCTCTCCAACTTATCAAATGAACACTTTCTTACTTCCTGATGACATTATTTATAAAATGGAGAAGTCTCAGAGAGACTTTTGGTGGGGAAAGAACCAGCCAGGTGGCAACTAACCTCTAGCTTGGGACAATATTTGTTGTCACAAACTTCAGGGAGGTCTTGGGTTTAAGAACCTAAAACATGACTTTAACATGGCTTTCGTAGCCAAAACTGCCTGGAACCTAATCCACCATTCCACTGATTTGTATGCTGTCATTCTAAAATGCAAATATTTTAGACATGTGAATGCTTTACTTCATCCTAGGACTAAAGATTCTTCTTGGGTCTGGAAATGTATCTGTAAAGGTCTAGAATTTATCCGCAATCATTGTATTTGGGAAGTGAAGAAAGGTGATAACATAAGTGCTTTTAGTGATACTTGGATTGAAAAAGCTAGCACCCCTCTGTGTCTTGCTTACCCCAACCCAGATCTTAAAGTGTCAGACTTTATCATAGCTGAAACAAGACAATGGAACTCTGATTTGATCAAGTCTTTCATTACCCAAGAGAACTGTCAGAAAATACAGAATATTAAACTTCCATTGTCTGGTAATGATAGATTAGTTTGGCCTCACACTAAGTCAGGAGTCTTCTCTGTTAAATCTGCTTATAAAGTGATTTCTTCTGGAAATATGTCGCCTCTAAATCAGCAGCAGACAAAGACTTACAAAGATCTTTGGAATACCCCAGTTCTACCTAAAGTGCATCTTTTTATTTGGAAATGTGTTAGAAATATCCTTCCAACTAAATCTAAAATATGTAGATATTTTTCTTACCAAGATGTTTTTGGTCCTCTCTGTGAGGATAATATGGTGGAAACTCCTGATCATCTGTTTCTTCAATGCTCTTTTTTCCAAAGCTGTATGGGCCTTAATCCCTAATGGTCATCTAGTCTTACAAGATGCTAATTCTGGTTTGGATTTAGATACTTGCTTAAGAAAATGGATTTCTGCGAATAATGACATGACTATGATGTGTCAAATCCTCACCACTGCTTGGACTATCTGGAGAGATAGGTGTTTCAAAATCTTCCAAGGAAAAGTGTTGAATGATGTCTCTACAGCAACTTATGCTCTGAAGCTTGCAGAAGAGACGATTCAGTCAAGAACAAATGACATCCTTCCTCATATAGCACAATCTTTATCTACTCAGCAAACATATATGAATCTGCCAGATAATTGTATGTTGTTATATTGTGATGCTTCATACAAGAAAAACTTTACTGATATTGGCATTGGTATTTATCTTGTTGATGACGCAGGGCACTATAGAGGTTGCAAAACAGTAGCAGGGATAGCTAGAGATGCAGAAGAAGCTGAGTGTTGTGCAGTCCTTGAAGCTGTCAAGTGGGCGAGAAGCCTGGATTTAGATAAAATCTGCATCTACAGTGATGCCAAAAACCCTGTCTCTTATTTAAGAAATAAAGCTAACCATGTTAGCTGGTTTAGTAGTTCTATCTTAGATGATAGTCTTTTTATTTTGAACAATTTCTCTTTCCATGAAGTTAGACATATCAGTAGAAATTCTGTTTTTTTATCATTAGCTGATTCTGTTGCCAAATATTGTAGGCGGTTCAGTAGTTCTGAAGAATGGAAGGAATCTGTGCCTCCATTCCTAGTTCAGATGTAAACTTTTGTTTTGATTAATCTACTTTATTTTCCTAGCAAAAAAAAAAAAAACAAATCTGCCGTAAATATTAGGTGTCCGTCATATTCCTGTTCAGACAGGTATGATTATCACAGTTGGGGGGGTCTTTGTAATGTCTCTACTCACGCTTGGGGGCGACTGGCAAGTTACGTCTTCGACGACCGACGCGAAGAAAAAAAAATCTTAACCCCCAACAAGTTGGAGGTTAAGAGGGGGCGATGTTTGTACCGTGTATAAAATACACGGGGGGACGAAAATCAATACAAGGAGGCATGCAAGGGCAGTTTCATGAGGATTAATGCCAGGAGGCATGCAAGGGCAGTTTCATGCGGATTAATGCCAGGAGGCATGCAAGGCAGATTAATGCCATTTAAGTTTATCTCAAAATTAATTATTCAGTTGTATAAATAGGGACACCCTGGTAGAAGGAAAGGAGGAGGTTTTGACAATCAGAGAAAAACATTGTAATTCTTATCAATAAAATATCTCTCCCTAAGGGGATTTCATCCGTGGATGTAGGCATCAATCGCCGAACCATGTTAAATCCGTATTCTTTATTTTTCTTCATTTGTAACTTAACCCAATTACACATCAATCACCAAAATCATCGTGCTTAGCGTCTGGAAATAAATCTGGGTACAAACATACCTATTGCATAAATATATAGCTTTTATTTTATTTATTTTGTTATTAGGATTTAATGAGGATAAATTGGTAGTATTAAAATTTCATAGAGTGTAAAATGGTAGTTTCATCAAACTTAAACACCCCTTATCATTCTCTATGGGGTGGATGAAAAAATCCATAGGCCACAATTAATCACCATAGGCCCCAATTTAGCCAGATATAAAATGAATTTTAATTTTATTTGATGTTTAAAAACACATAATTCACAGATAAAAAAGAAAAAATTTACCCACAATCGGTTTATGTTCATGCTCATATAAACCGATTCTGGATAATCGGTTGATTTTCATGTTCATATAAACCGATTCTGGGGAGAAGCAAGTTTCGGAAAATCTCTGTATGTTTTTGAGGTTACAATCGGTTGATACCAATGGCGACATATACCGATTCTGAGTTGGTGTTCTTCAAAAAATTTCAAATTTTCAAATTTTTTCATGTTTAGATGATTCATTAACACAAGTTAATTTGACATCTAACACGATATTTTACCACTAACCACCCTAATTAACACTAATTAATCAGGGATAAATTAGCCATTAAAAAATAGTTGGTTAAGGGGTTTTCATTTTACTTCAAAATGTCTCTTTTTTATCACGTAGTGATAGGCCCAAATTAATCCTTATAGGCCCAATTTAGTAAGGATAATTACGTGTTGGAAAGTATTAACCTCAATTCAGAACTCATTGGCATCTTAAATCCCAATTTATATTTTATTACTAATTTGACAGACTGATGGACACCATCCTACTGGTTGTTAATATAATATGTTGTGTCATGGAATTCGTTCAAGTCAGTCGGGACATATTTTTGAATGATCAGTTGGCACACTCATCATATATGGGAAAAAAATAGTATATGAAGTGTATCTTGTGGTATACCGGGTAAGGCCGTGTTTAAGATATATTTCTTCCCAAAATGTTTTTTTTTTATTCTTCATAAACCATATAGATATGCAAATACCTAATTGGACTTAAGCTGAAATCATCATTAGTAAGAAAGTTCAAGTGAAAGAAATTCTTCATCGCTAAATACATGATGACAGGCCCAAGATACAGGTCATTGGTGGTTAAGAGTGGGACTGAATGCTGAAGTAACCGAAGATGTAGGATACTGGTCGAATCAACTCTTTACAAATTTAAGAACCAACACATCATCTGTATGATATGGTGGGTTTGTAGGTTCACTATCTCAAGAATCTACTCCGCAAACATGATCGTCAGCGGGCTCACTACTGCCCTAGTCGATCGACTCGCATGCGGCAAACCTATAAGGTGCTCAATCGCTTACCCAAACATGAACATTCACGCTGCATAACTTAAACGAATTGAGACCAGCAAAAACGGTCTCAAAACGCGTCACGATCGTCCAACTTAGCCGGCCTAGTTGAACGGCTTGGATCACATTTCGAGCAATCAAAGAGATGCCGATGTGTTTACCATCGGCCCAAGCTCTCCCTTGGTCGATCGACATTTCCCTAACGGGACCAAAGCACATTAAATCGCTCACCCCAACTAGGATGATCGCGCAGCTTTGAAAACCCTAAATTGAATAAGCAGCGTTGCACAACTGCCGCTAATCAATCGTATCCGTCCAACTTCGTCAGCTTAGTTGGACGGCTTAGATCGTGTTTCAAACAATCAAGGAGATGCCAACGTGTTCACCATCGAACCAACTCCCCGCATGACCGATCGACTTGCCCATAGCAAGTTCAAAGCACACCAAATCGTTTACCCAAAGTAGCTTGAACGCGCTACTTTGAAAAAACATAAATTACGTTTGCGGCATTGAACAACTGCCGCAAATCGATCACGCCATCCGACTTTTCCAGCCGAATTGAGTGGCTTATATTTAATTTTAGGGGGCCTAGGGGATGTCAGCATGCTCGCCGGAAACCCACCTTCATACAATGCGCATGTGGCGCTTTGAATCGCCTGCTCAAAAGGGAGTTGGTCGATCGACCTCCAAACCCTAAAAACGTGTCAACGGCATTACACAACTGCCGCAATTCAATCACAACCATCCAACTTTGCCGGCCTAATTGGATGGTATAGATCTATTTTTAGAAAACAAGCAAAGCAACATTGTGAAGACCGACCATCCTTCATCCACATGAGGTGATCGGCCAAGTAATGGCGGGCCCCTAGATCCACCAAACGATCACCCAAAGGTGGTCGATCACGCTTCTACTATTTAAGAAGCTTATTCGTGACTTATTCAATCAAGCTCAAAAACAATGATTCTTCATACACGTCGATTAATTTGAGCTGCTTTACATGTGTCGAATACATACATGTTTTATTTTATTTTGGCCTCATAAACAACTTAGTTGTTTCACCTAATAGCACCATGCTATTCTCCGCGGAGGGTCACACGACTCGACCCACTCGTTCGAGACATCAAACATGTCACAAACTGGGGGATACTTATTGGGGTATTGGTCTGGCGGTTTACAGCGTGCGTCGTGCAACGCGCCAATTACGAGAACGTGTTAGGAGTCATGGACGGTTAACGATGATGAGGGAAGTGGGCAAAGTCGTGATCGTGTGATAATCACTTACACGACCCCACTACTCCATCACTCAACTTCCTCCACTTCCTACGAGATGAAGATTGCGCTCAAATGACTTGTATAAATAGGTTCTTCAACCTATCTTCAAACACGCAGAAAACCAAGTGTTGTATCATAGGATCCAGAAAACACCCATAACTGATAGCTTACAGCCAACACCTTCATAATCTCAACACCTTCTTCGCTTCCTTCCCTAAGATCAACCCCATCTCCTTCAATTTGTGACCGAAGAAGTCTGGAACGACCATTTCTTGGTTTAGGCCAGAATTATATAGATTGATCTCTCGAATCTAAAAGTACTCTCGTGCAGTGTATTTATTTAGGGTTTGGATTCGTTTCTCATTCACACATACCCCAAATTTACAAAAACTAGCAGAAACAGTTTTCACCCATAAACAGTAAGATATAAAAGTAATCACAATAGTTCTTTTTCTCAGACTCTTGTGATTCCGCAATAACTTCTTCGTAAATCAGTTAGGTTATTGTGAGGTGACTAATATTTCTAGACTGCTCTTCGGGAGTATAAGACCAGATTATTAGTTGATTTTCCTGTTCACCTTGATCTTTATCTAATGTCGGAAATAACAACCAAAATAGACGAATATGTGGGAGACAGATTCGTTTATAAGTCTTTGACTTTGGGTCGTATCAACTCTTAGTTGTGGGTGGGATCAATTAAGGGAATCAAGTGCGCAGAGTCCTACTGGGATTTGTAGGCGTAAAGACGTGACTGTACCTTAATCGGTGTGAGATTTGGTTAGGGCTCAAATACATTCCAGTCCGAAGTTAACTTGTAGCAGGCTAGAATCTGTAGCAGATTAATACATTGTGGTGTTCAAATATGTATTAGGTCCCGGGGTTTTTCTGAATTTTCAGTTTCCTCGTTAACAAAATTTCTGGTGTTCGTGTTATTCCTTTTACGCATTATATTTTTTTATATAATTGAAATATCACAGGTTGTGCGTAGTTCATTCACAGTTGATAAATACAACCTTGTTTGTGAGATAAGACTTGATTGACACTCGGAGAATTGGTCTTTGGTACCATCCGAATTATTCTCTTTACAATCAGTCTCACGGATTTCTATCCAGTTAATTTAGTGATTGTATTGAGAAAGAGATATAACTCTTTAATATTTTTTTTCGATTGAGTCTCGCTTTTAAGTTGGTACTCTCGGAATTATATTGGAGTTAGTCCATACCGATTGCTGAAACGAAAAAGTTGGGTGTGGTTGTTATACCCCGCGTTTTCAGTTTCTCATTCTTGAATCTAACATAGAATTTTCCAAAAATAGCAAATTAGTATTTGAGTCGGTTTTGGGTTGTTTTTATCCTTTATTGTCTGCAGAATTATTATTCTAGTTAGTTGATTTGATTAATCAAATTATTTTTATTGAACTTGTTCAAGTTTAATTCAAATCTTTATTTATAGTCGGGAAACCATGGTCTTTAATAATTATCTTTGTTCATAGTCGATATTCCTAGGAATAATTCGAGGTCTGACAAACTCTCACTTTTATCTCTTGTCAATAATATCCGCATGCACTCCATTTAATGCATATTAATAGCACAAAAAAAAAAAAACAACTTTGGACCGAAATTGATTGTTCCGTGGTATTTTAAGATTTAGATGCGGATATTCGTTTACACCCTTACTTTATGATAACAATAATAAAGACTATTAATTTCCAAAATAGTGTGTACAGATTCTCATTTAATGCACATTAATACCATTACAAGAACTATATAAAATCGAAGAAAACCTTATAATTAAGTATTTAACTCATAAACAAGACTACTTAACAATGAAGTATTTACCAGTGAACTTTCTTGTGTTCTTTGTCCTAATTTCTTCTAGTCTTATATCAACAACACACTGCGCAGATAGAAAAAGAAACATATCAAAGGAGGAAGCAGATGATATAGAAATAGAGAGACAACTAAAAATTTTAAACAAAAAACCAGTTAAAACCATTATAGTAAGTAATTTATGTCCTCCTTCGTATTCAAAGTGTTTAAGTTTTATTTTTTTTTGACTATTATGATAAAGATGACTTTGAGTTTGAGTTCTTTGAATTCATTTTTCATGTTTATTGTTTGTTTCTCATGGTTTTCTTA
This sequence comes from Papaver armeniacum, assembly GCA_023531295.1. Lineage (NCBI taxonomy): Eukaryota > Viridiplantae > Streptophyta > Magnoliopsida > Ranunculales > Papaveraceae > Papaver > Papaver armeniacum. The sequence continues at coordinate 1,031,848 of JAJJWW010005691.1, read as the reverse complement.
TTATATTTCAGACTGAGGTTGGTGATGTAATAGATTGCATAGACATTTATAAGCAACCGGCATTTGATAATCCACTGCTCAAGGATCATAAACTCAAGGTAAGATCAAATTATTTTATACACAAATTATTTATACAAGAGCATGTGCATTTCACATATATGGGCAGCCTTATGTGAGACTACTAGGGAGGAAACATCCTATTGATTTTTTCGTTGAGTTCGCCTACATTTATGATGATGAGTCGCTCTAACTCACAGATTCCAATAGTAAATTCCTTTATAAGAATTTTTGTTTCAAATGAAGAAAGCCGATTAGTCCATTATTCCATAAACTTTCACTATACAATATTGATGTTGCATTACTAAGTGACTTTCAAATATTTTATACTTATATACAGATGAGCCCAAGCACAATTCCAAGCGAGAGAACAAATAAATATGTTTCATCATCCGCTATCTTACGTGGGCTTCAAAAGGAACGATGTCCTTCAGGAACGGTACCTATTCGCAGAACAACCAAAAAAGAATTGCTTAACGCTAAATATTTCACAAAAAAATCGAAATCAATATATGCAAACAGCAATCCTAACATTGGTTACCATGTAAGTCATATATTTGATTTTTATACATTTTAATTAATGAACTCATTTCATTGGATTATATAAATTAATTTTTTTTTTTTTTTTTTTTTTTTTTTTTTTTTTTTGTAGTTTGTCTCTCGGAAGAAGTTGTCCAAGGAAAAGATATTTTGGAGCCGCGGCTTCTATGTCTCGTACATAACGTTACAAGAGATCCTCACCAGATTCGATTACTTCACAGATTTGGATTATGAATGCATCATACCAAGAAAATAATAGTATTGAATTCGGGATAATGGTTTTTTTTCTTTCCTTCTTTTACAATGTCAAATTTAATCATCGATTTCTTCTTTCCAAAAAAGTCTCACTTTACCGGATTATGCCATAAATTTTTCAGAAATATCCTGCAGTATTTGGTGATAGTCTCACTCGACTATTTGGTTCTTGGAGTGTTGTAAGTTTTATTTTTGGTTATTTTTTATTTAATTGTTTATCCAACATGACATATACGGCTTGCGGAAATATATCCCTCATATTGTATAAAATTTTTCAAGCTAATCAGGTGTTGGCACTATTTATAATCTGAATTGTAAACTCATCAGCACCTTATTAAATCCCAATTCCTTTTTATTACTAATTCTATAGATTGATGGACCCGAAGTTCGTGGTTGCTATAATATTCAGTGCCAAGGATTCGTTCAAGTCAGTCTTGTTATGTCTTTTGGTCAAACGTTTTTGCATTCGTCAACATATGGGCAAGTATCATATGATGTTTATCTTAAGGTATCCCGGGTAAGGCCGTGTTTTAACATACTGTTTTCCCCTGTGTTTCTTTTAGTTCTTCATATACGACTAAAAAATTAGGGAGATTCCAACTTAAACTTGAGATGTAATATACATTATCAAAAATGATGACTGAAGAAAATTCTTCGTCACTCAATGTTGGGTGCAATAATCAAAATCAAGGAAAAAATCAAATAAGCAAAAGTTATTGATACTTAGCTCATTTATAGTGGAAGTGATCGATTTGATGAAACGGGCGAGCTCCCCAACTCTCCGCAATAGCAACAAGGCAAAACTTTGGAAAAACAGAGTGAGTCACGTGTTCAACACGTTGCCCTTAAGACATTAGCGCCCGGATACACTCAAGAGTGATGCTATAGCCCTCACAAGACGTATATCTCCAGGATAAAACACCATACTACACCTACTACTAGCATATGTAGTAGATGCTCAACTTGAGCTTGGCAACTCCGAAAAAACCGTTAAGGAAAATCGCGAACGCTTAAGAAACGCTATAAAATATTTTCCCTTAGGGGTCCCTCTAAAATATAGAGCAACCCCTTATATAGTCTCTTAAAACAACTACAACTTACAAAAGTAGTGAATTTGTTTATATAATTGACAAATACAATTTAAGAAGAAAAACTCCCCGATGTGGGACTAAAATGCTTATATAGTCTCTTAAAACAACTAAAACGTGGAAACTCCACAATGTGGGATTAATAAGTTTTTTTCATTCACAAAAGAAAACAATAAATTATAAATTTATTAAAACCTTAAAAATTATTTTTTAGTAATTGTTTTCCAACACTGAATACATGAGGTTTACTGAAAAGGTTTATTCGTTGATAGGACCAAGAGGGTAATTGGTGGTTAAGCGCGGGACCAAATGCTGGGGCAACTGAAAATATAGGATACTGGCCGAATGAGATCTTTACAATTTTGAGATCCGGTGCATCCGCCGTACGATATGGTGGATATGTGGGTGCAACAGTTCAAGAAGCATCTCCCCCGATGGGAAATGGACATTTTCCTCAACTTGGCGACTATAAGAAGACAGCTTTCATGAGACTAATGAAGTATACTAACGAGGCGGGAAACCTTGTTAACCTAGACCCATACTGGGTGCGCACCATCGCACCACCACAATGCTATGATATCATTTTTGCGGGTCTCGTAGGGAATTGGGGGATCACTATGGCTTATGGTGGACCTGGTGGTATCTGTAACTAGTATAATGATTGTGATCACATTTTCATGGGAACGATCAGAATAATAATATTAATATCGATATTTTTATAAATCTGTTTTCTGGAAATGCATGGAAGTTAAATTCATTTTATTTCTCTGACCAAATTTCATATTCTAGTTCATATTCAAAGAGGTTTAGGAGAACATATGTACATTCTGATATAAGAAGCTTAAAGTGATCATATGTACATTCATTGATAGGGCGCGGCTATACTTACCGACGCCTACTCCCGCAAAACATCCCGATTGGGAAATGAACGGACGAGATCAAGGATCTAAACATTTGGATAGGTAAAAGGGTTTGTGTGAGACCCAGCTGTATAACACGCGGGATTAAAAATCGGGAATATATCTCGGTCAACTTATCATTTCCGTTCATTGATATAGGAGAACATATGTACATTCTGACATAAGAAGCTTAAAGTATGAGAGCATCTAATTAGGTTGTCAATGAAGGTTGATAAACTTTAAAATTCGTTCGAAACAGTATTCAACAATAATATCAAATATTATCTGAAATACCAAATCAAATTTGGAAATTTGACATTTTTAATCCAAAAATATAAATTGATACGGAAAATGGGTCATATGACCAAAACCCATAAAGCTTGAGAGTAGTGGACTTGTAAAATATAGGTCTGCTTGAAAAAGAACCATTTTTTGGGGACCGTGGTTTTTTTGAGGGGACCATGGTTTGATTATGCCACCTTCCCTCTAGTTATAAGGGATGTCCTAATGCGTTGAAATTACTAACTTGCCCTTAACCTAATTTAATTTAAAACCAACCTAATAACCACCTCTCTCTATATATATAACCACCACCTCCTCCCACCACCACCGCCCATCACCGCCGATAAATACCACCACCACCGCCGATTACCACCACCACCTCATCCCACCACCACCGCCGATTACCACCACCACACCCTCCTCCCACCACCACCGCCGATTACCACCACCACCACCTCTGATTATCACCAACGCCAACCACCGATTACCACCATCACCACCAACCACCACCACCTCTATATATATATAACTTAATTTAAATCTTTAGCAAAGATATTCTCACAAACCCATTACTTGTCGTTTGTTTTTGGTTGAAAAAATGAGAAGTAATCATCCAAATGAGTTGAAAATGGAAGTTGTGGAGAGGTTTAATGGAGGTTACTGATCTTGAAGTTGATTACTTGTTCATCTCACAAGGCAACCGAACTACACATTCAGATGAGTTCGGTTACTTGTTCATCCTCACAAAGCAACCGAACTACACCTTCAGATGAGTTCGGTTCTATATGCTTTATAACTATGTTATCGAACTGACGAGTTCGGTTGTTTTGCATAAATGTATAAAACTGCCATGTAACCGAACTCTAGGGTTAAAAACATAAGAAAAAAGTTGTCATGTAACCGAACCTTCTTGTTTTCCCATTATTTTTATTTCTCTTATAACCGAACTCTATCAACTTTGTTCGGTTATTTCGCAAAAAAATTTTAAAACGCCATGTAACCGAACTCTACGGTTAAAAACATAAGAAATTTTTGTTTGTTAAGTTCGGTTGGTTGTGCAATTGATCTCAAGTTTGCGAAACAACCGAACTTATTAAACTTAGTTCGGTTGGATCGCAAAAGCATGTAGTTTGCGAACCAACCGAACCTTATACACTTGGTTAAAATTTATTTGTACATAAAGTTCGGTTGGTTGCGAACCAACCGAACATAACACCGCATGTCGAGCTTCCATTAATATGGAGTTCGGTAACACTGCGTGTTTGGATCAAGCAACCGAACTACACCTCAGATGAGTTCGGTTACTTGTTCATCCTCACAAATCAACCGAACTACACCTTCAGATGAGTTCGGTTACTTGTTCTTCATATAAAGTAACCGAACTGTTCAAAATCCAGTTCAAAATTTTACATTTTTGGGGAAGTTTTTACCAATTCAACATACATTATCTAAGTTTGGAGCATACTTGTTCACCCAAATACTCTACCTCCGGTTGTGGTTGATAAAATCCATCATTTGAATACTCAAAGGGGGTGAATTGGAAAAAAATAAATTATTTTTCATGTTTTTCTCCTTCATCTTATCTAACTCTACTCTCACAATAATTCTACTCAACTTAATAATAAACCCATCTTTTAATTTAATCTCACTAATTGTTTTTAACTAAATCATTTCACTAATCATAACCTAAAATTAATAAAGAGGGTAGATTAGGTATTAAATAAATAACTAGATATGGGGTGACCTAGAATTACTTCTAATGTCTTTACCCAAAATAAAACCATGGTCCCCTCAAAAAAAGGCTGGTCCCCAAAAAACGGTTCTTGAAAAAGACATAACAAAATTTAGTCATAGATACCCTTTACTTTAAACTTATTCTTTATCATATCATTTTCTCTCTCCTATTTATTTGCTCCCTCTAATTTAAAATTAATCACGAGAAAGGTCTTAGTTTTCGAAATATAAGTCGGATTTCAATGAAATTTATATTTTTGGAAAGGGATTGAAAATCTCTACAAAACAAGATCATTGTTGATATGAAATTCGAAAAAAAAATTATTTTAAACCAGGCCGAAGTTACATGATGCACCCAGGTACAACTTGGCCAAAATTTATTCTAGAAAAATATACATTATGCACCCAGGTGCAACTTGGCCAAAATTTATTTCATATAAACATATGCATTATGCACCCAGGTGCAACCTGACCAAAATTTATTTTCTATAACAATATGCATTATGCACCCAAGTACCACTTAGCCAAAACATTTTTCCTATAAGAATAAAATAAATATACATTATGCACTTAGGTGCACCTGGGAAAAACCCATTTCCTATAAAGAATACACATCATGCACTTGGGTGCATCTTGTGTATTTCGTGTATAAATCTAACAGGTTTATCCTACTAATCACCTGTAGTATATTATACACAACCAAAATCACTAGTTAACGATCTCGAGCAATATATCCATCACCATTACCATCACATTTACCATTAAAACACCGACCATAAACAAGTATTAAAAATAATAATAAGAGGAACAAAAAAAAAAATCAAAAACATATACATTATGCATTCGGATGCATCTAAGCCAAGACGTATTTTTGTATCAGAATATACAATATGCACTCAGGTGCATCTTGTGTTGAAACAAGAATGCTTAAACCAACTATTGGCATAAAAACAAGAATTCTTTATCAACTTCAAGATGTTGAAACAACATAAGACACATACAATGTACATTTCTATATACGATGCTGGTTGCAAATTATATCAATGTAATACAAGTCAGGGACGGGCCTGGCAACCGGCTATAGCCCGTCCCTAAATTTGTCCCAGAAAAAAATCACAATAGAAAATTGTTTAAAAATTAATTTTAGCCCCTGTATTAGTACATATTAAATCTTCAGCCCACCCTAAAATTATTTTTATCCCTCTATAGTTCTACATATTTAGTTTTCAGCCCACCTAAGATATATTAAGAGCTAAATCTTATTAAAATCAAAAAGAAATTCTATTGTTCAACACAATTATCTCCCATTTTACTTCTACAAACTATAAAAAAGATTCCGTTATCGCATTTTGCTACCAAATTTTTTCCTTTTATTTTTAATTGTGCATCCATTTAGTGTTCTATAGGTGGATTACATTAGCCATTAGTTATGCGCTTCGTTCCAAAATAAAATTGGCGCGGCCTTCGGCCCCTTTAAAAATCATTGACATTTTAGCCCCTGCACAAGAAAAAATCTTGGGTCCGTCCCAGATACAAGTAGGAGTTTCCAATGAAATGGTTTTGGGCCAAGTTCAATAATCAGTAAATCCGCTAACAGCAGACTCACAGTTCAAACACTCCCCAAAAACTAAAATCCAAAGTGAGTTGTTAGCTTTCCACCAAGCATGTTCGAAACACTCTCCAAAAACAGACCCATACAACTTAATTATCTTATTATATGACCATATCGTCCTATGGGAAAATGGAGTCCACTCATCGTATTCATTCATGCAGAAGTAACCAAACCTTATGCATCGCGTAGTGAAATAACATGCACGTATTTTATGATAAAGCTTATCTACAGTATGAAAGACTAGTAGTTGTAGCAGTTTAAATAACTAAATTTCTAAAAGAAGATATTTGAACAACACATGCCTACCTATTCTGTATCCAAGCATCCATGTTATCTCCAGTAGACCAACTGCTCTCCTTATTGTTTAACAACATTACCAGCTCTCTTTATTTTTTTAGCTTCATTTGCTCGACTCATTTAACAACATTACCAACTCTCTATTGCTGCATGTTCCCAAACCACTGCATCATGCTTTTATTCCTTGTACATCATCAGTACTTTTCTGCAAAGCAACAACAGTACCAACTTTGAACACCACTAGTTCCTTCTTCATTCAACTAACAGCAACCACCACCACTGACTCATGGCATCAGCTGCATCCGCCTCCTCAACCGCAGCTTCTCAACCCTTATAACTTCATCCTTATCTCAACTCCAAATCCCACTCTGACGTATCCACTTTCTTCATTTCTTGACATCAACACCACCACCAACTCAATCCACCGTCCTTGTAAACCATTCAAACCCATTTATAGCAGAAACCCATGTCTAATTTCTTCTATCCACCGCTCAATTCACGGCTAAACCTCTAACAGACCATCAGCACCCAATTGCTCATATACAACAGAACCCCTTTTTCTTTCTTGTTGTTCTCATATTGAGCTCAGTCCCTAAATTCCACTTCAAATCCAAACCCTAACTCCTTCCATTAATCGCAGTATCCAAATCGAACTGTCACCAGCAGAACTAAAGAAAACCCCATCTCCGATTTACTTCCTCAAGAATCGACTACTTGCTCCCCAATCACAACCCCCCCCCCCCCCCCCCCCACCCCCTCACACACACACACTTTAATTTCATCTCTCACAGTTACCACCAGCACCACCATCCTTTACCACCACTAACCAGCAAACACACTAATTAATTATTTTTTCGAATCAACTTGGTATGAAGTAAAATTGGAACTGAAAATATTGTTTTTGGAATCAATTCATACCAATTTCAAATCCAATCCACACCAATTTAGTCTTCGTTATCAACAACAGTAGCAGAAACATCATTGATCTGATCTAGACCTAGAAATCAATCAATGAAGTCAAGTAGATTAATTTCTGTGCAACTGGAGGGGGTGGAGCAGAAAACTCAATAGCAGCCTGTTTTAATGGAGGTTCGAGGATACTGAGACTAAATAAGAAGAAAAAGGGTTTTTCGGTCAATTGTCCAAAAAATAAGTTGTAATAATCGGCTGATATATCCATTTTGATTATTGAAAAAGTATCTTGAAGGTTTTTGGTTATATGACCGACAATCATATTTTACTCGTCTTTTACGCCAAGGATTTCAAATCCAAGGGCTATTGAACCTAAAAACTGTAAATTGATAAACAAATATATTCCTCGATATGCAATATTAGTAGACAAAAAGGTTTAAAATAGAAATTCCACCGAGTACTGAAGGACTAACATACCTTGAGACTCTTAGTCGTAAATTAGTCAATCAAGGAAAACCATATAGGAATAGGTTGTCAGTGTAACTTGAATATTGGTTTACACGTAGGCAGGAACGGAGTCAGAACTTTAGTTTAGGGGGACAAATGAAAGTCATGATCTAAAACTGGTACGGAGGTCAAAGGCCGCCAAAAAAAATTTCACCTCATCTTGACTATATTTTTGGGTTGTTAACCCTTTGAAATACTTGTCAAATTATAATATATGAATTTATGAATAATAAACATGCTAGGAAGGGTGTGATTGACAGTTGTAAGGGTAACTAAACATTTTGAATCAATTTACTATCTTCGGATTAGCATATTGCCTATCATATTCTTAAAATTTGCTTGCAATATGGAGTGTTCACACAGGAAAACTATTAGTAATTAAGGGAAGAATACCAAATTTTAGTTTCCCTTACCAATTTTCCAATAATCTCCTATAAACCTGTCCCCCTATGTACTAAAATTTTCAAATTACCGAACCTATGTAGATAATATAGCAAAATCCAGGGGGGACAACCGTCCCCACTAGACTGTTAGTAGATCCGTCCCTGCATGTAGGAGACGAGCTTTGCTGACGCTCGGAGTATAACTGCTACTAAGAGCTTCTCCAATTGAGTGTATGTGAAGATAAATGTCTAAGTCCACATATGATAGACATTCATTTTCCCTGAAATTCTTCTCCAATCCCAACTTCTTAAATCAATGTGAAGATCACATGGCTTCATTTTTGTTAGACATTGTCAAGGTGAATGTCAAGTTTTAGACATTCACATTGACAATGTCAAGCTATCCTAGTAAGCTTTTGCTTACCTAAATTTATTCCAATATATGAAATAACCATTTTTAGCTCTAATAAAATCTAAAAACTACTAAAAATAAAATTTACGTTTAATCTATAAAAAATCACAAACAACGTCATTGGAGATGAACCATTTTTCCTCCCTAAACTTAAGGAAAAATTGGAATGAAGTTGTCTTGTTTATGTTGCCACCTTGGAAACACACACAACCACCATTGGAGAAGCTCTAAACAAGTCACCCACACCTACCACTCCACAACTCTAGGATTTAAATTCAAGTTTCATCATTCACGCGATAAAAATCAACAGCTGCTACGAAATTGAGAATCCAAAATATGTGTATCATAAATCTAATTAAAATTCTATTAAAAGTTATTAATAAATTTATCCCAATTTGTTTTTATTATGTGATATTGATTCCTTGTGAGAGTATAACAATATGCTTTTTTATCTTGTGAATTTGGATGGGATATTATCAGATATCCGGATAAAAGTTCGGGTGCAAATTCAGTATCAAAAAGGCTATAGCAATTTTAATTTTGGATTGAATACGAGCATTCTATGATAGTTTCAAATTTATATGCAAATTTCGTTTCCAGTCTAAACTGTTTAAGATAGATTAGAAAGATTACTTTCCCAAAATAGTGTGTGTTTAGTTCACATTTAATGCACAGTGGAAAACAATTAATATAAGATCTAACTCGTATATTTGTAAGATATTTTTTGATTTAGATGCGGAGATTCGTCTATAAGAGCTCCTGTAATGGACATTGTGTATTTCCTATGTCACAATACAAACTTACGGAGAAAACAATATACCTCTCCAACGGTATTGTATTTAATCTCTAATTTTGATTAGTATAAATTTCATTTTTAATAGCATAAGATTTTATTAGAGATAAAAATGGTTATTTTATATATTAATGTCAGTTTGGAATACAATGTAGATGGCTCTTTTGATGCAGATTCTAACCAATTTGGCACTGGTATTGTGCTGCGTAATTCTACAGGTCACTGCATTGGCACCAAAGGAACCTATGGAAATGGAGCACCAAGTCCAGAGGCGGTGGAGTGTATGGCTATACGAGAGGCGTTATTATGGTCTAAAAGCTTAAAATACAAGGATCCGATAGAGGCGGATGCAAAGCTCGTGATACAATCCATAAATGGTCATTCACTTCTCATCCAGTGGTGAGAGAATAGGAATATAATAAAGGAGATAAAACATTTAAGCTCCTCTTTTGCTTTTTATACTTTTGATTATGTAAGTCGAGATAACAATCAAGTAGCAAATGCCAAGGTTCCATACTCCACCATTTGATAGTGTTGCAGCACATTTCATCACTGTCCAATTCTTCGAAGTAGTGATCGCATAAATAAGGGGATATTTTGTGCAAAAGGCTTCATACCAAACCCACTTGTCTTCCCAAAACCTAATAGAGCTACCATTTCCAACTTTTAACTTCATACAATACTTGAAAGAGTTGAGGAGAGAGTAGATACCTTTCCATACTCCACATTTGTTGGCGGGTCTTGGTTTCTTCGTTTCTCTATTAAAATGAGAAGAGTTGTGCTTCAAGACTATAGCTTTTCTCCATAAGGCAGATTTTTCTTCGTTGAAGCGCCACCACCATTTGGATATCAATGCTTTGTTCATGCTCCTTAGAGATTTAATCCCGAGACCCCCTTTTTTTAGCGGAGTACGACAGATTTTCCAGTCCACATAATGGTGACTTTTTTTTTGTGTCAGAAGGGTCCCATAGAAAGTTGCAAATCACCCTTTATAGAGATTTTATGACCTTCAGAGGAGTAATAAACAGAGAAAGCATATATATACGAATACTAGATAAGACACTCTTCACTAGAGTTAACTTACCCGCCTTCGAGAGGCTTGTTCTCTTCCAAGAAGGAAGTCTATTTTTGCATTTCAAAATAATTACTTCCCGTATTTGGGGGTTGGAAGAGTTATCTCCAAGAGGAAGACCCAAATAGATAGAAGGAAGAAGATCTATTTTGCAGCCCATCATCACCGACATGTCTTCCAGATTTGTTGCTCCCACCACACCAAAAAGACTGCACTTAGCAAAGTTTATCCGAATACCCGAAACCATCTCAAAACCCAACAGATAATATCTGAGATAGTTAATTTGGTCTCAAGAGTCATCAACAAAAACTAAGGTGTCGTCACCATATTGAAGATGGCTCACATTAATACCATGAGGACTCATTTTGAACCCACCAAGGTGACCAGACAAGAGATGAAGAGTTTTTGAAACAATTAAAAAGAGGAACGGAGAGAGTGGATCACCTTGAGTGAGGCCTTTACCGGTTGTGAATTTCGAGTGACCCGAGCCATTGATTATAACTGAAGTTGGAGTGTTGGAGATGCAACCTTGAATCCATTTACGCCAGAGCTCCCCAAATCCCATTTTTGCGAGTACTTCACCCACAAAATACCATAAGACATGATCAAAAGCTTTCTCAAACTCAATTTTACAAATGACTCCAGGAATGCCGCTCTTGATTCTTGAATCAATACACTCATTTGCTATTAGAGAACTATCAAGAATTTGTCTCCCTTTAAGGAAGGCCGACTGCTGCTGAGATATTAATGAAGGGAGGACAAGCTTCAATCTCTCAGTTAAGACCTTAGAGATCATCTTGTAAACGCTGTTTAGAAGCCCGATTGGTCTGAAGTCTTTAAGTTCTTCCACCACAGCCTTTTTAGGAATTAAAGAAAAGAAAGAGTTCTTTAGCCTCCAATTTAGGAATTAAAGGGATACCTAATTGGATTATAAAAGGATGGAAGATACAGAGAATCCTAAAAATTCCTTGTATATGGTATCTTCAATTTTTCTCGGGCTGAATTAATGACTGATTCTTGAATTTCTAAGAGGAGGGGAAACTTCCATTTTTTCCTGCTGCAATTGCAAAATTCCAAAATCAGTGAGTTGGATTGAGCACACCACATATTGTCTTCATAGATTGGTGAAGAAGTAATCGTATAAATTGATAGTATTGATTCAGATTGATGTTTGGATTCAAACAACTTTTGAATCAACAACTTTGAAAGTACCTAAAAAAAGAGAGAACAACAGCAACACCATTATTTCCTAAGCAAGCACGGCTGCGAAAAACCTAAAAGAAGGGATATACCGGAAGAAACCATTACCGGGAGCTACACATGCATGTATCAACCAGGAAACCCTGCAACAAGATTATAATGACATTACTAACATATCAACCAAAAGAGATTTAGATTGTGAAATAAATTTTCTGTTAACAAAGATGAAAGTTTTGAAAACAAGATCATGTATAAACCCATGAAAGTAGTGTTCAACAATTGGAAATGAAATCTAGATGTTGAACAAATTATGAAATCCCGGAAAAATACAAGTGTTTCGGCCGAAAATCATAAGAAAATTGTTGTTTCTTGATGAAAATTTTCAACTGAATTAACTTAGTGGAGAACCGATTCTCAGAACTTCTCTCTCCTTTTCACTTATTTATCACACAAGTTACCATTAATTAAGACGACCCAAGGGAGTCCGTTAGTGTTTAATAGTGGAGCCAAAATGTAGTCCGTTTGTAATGCTGTTTTTGTATTTTTAATCGCAAAAATTGAAAGCCCATTAGTTTTCTTTCCACGAAATTGGACGCATGGACAATAGGATAGTCATCAACCACAACTACGGTTAGGCGCGGTCAAAACGATTGGAAGTCCAACCGATTGACGGTATTTCTGGCATGAAAATGGAAAAAAAAAACGTCATTTATAGTTTTAATTTTGATCTTGACCGTTGATTACCAACAAAATTCGGCCATTGGATCTAAAGTTGTTGTTGTTATTTCATAATTGTTACAAAATTGTTACATAATAAGTACCATAAAAATATTACACTTATAATTGTTATTAAATAACTGTTACGTTATGTGCAACATCATCTCAAAGGCCAACTCCGCCGATGGGAGACGGATATCCACCTCGACCTGACGACTATTTAAAGACGACTTTCATGATTGTTGGATTGGCATAGAGATAGGGCAGAGAGTGAAACACACAGAAACTACATTGATAATTATCTCATTACAATATTTCATTCACATACACAACTGATAGAGACATTTTTGTGTCTAAATTGTCCTCATTGTCTCTATTGTTAGTCTCAATTTTTATACTAATTTTGGTGTTTTTATGTGTGTATAGGTGTTTTTGGAGAAATACACTTGTGTGGAAAAAGTTGCTCAAAAAGTGTTATTTGGACCCCCGGGAGAAAAGTGATAAAGGCACCCTCATTTTGGATAAGGGCACCCCCAAGGAGCCACTTGCTATTCGCACCCCACAGCTGGTTAGGGGGACACCATCTTCTTCCTTTCAAATTATGGAATTTGGCGGGAAACTTTTGTTCTTCACAGGCAGATTTTTGTATCGTGTTTTGGGCATGATAGAAAGAGACTTAATCGCTGAAACTTCATGGTTCGGCTTGTTAGAACATAACAGGGCTGGTATAGGCCTTTTGTTCGACCTTTTTTTTTGGATAATCCTAGAGAAGAAATCGGAAAAGACGTACACGAGGGGAGTCGAGGGAGTTTTTCACGGGTCTGCATGAGAATTTGAACGTGTTTTGTGACTCGAAAGCGACAACCGGCGGCGTGTAGGAGTGAATCTTCATACAACAGACGCGTGAGAAGACAAGATTGGAAAGAAAATATTCCCGAGAATATTTTCTTCAATACCGAGTAAATGAAAATTTTTAGGAGTAATGAGCGAAGATTATTGTCCCTGTTGGGTTATAAATAGTTGCTGGTTTATCAAAGAAGGAAGACAGAGAGTTTGGGGGAGTTTGGAGCACAACAGAGTGAAGATTGATCGAGTTGCAGAATTGTTTTCTGTTGCTGCTACACCAAGAACACGAAGAACAGACGGCCAAGGACCGTCGTTCTTCAACAGTGTCAAAGACAAAACAGTGAGGGTCGTAATACTGCAGAGCTTGTGACGCATATTTATTATCGTTCATTGTAACAGTGTTTTGCAACATTTATAAACGTTGCAAACACCCGGTTTTAATCATTTTCTCTCCATTTGATCTTTGTACACAATTTTTGAGCATGAATCAATACTTTGAGAAAGTTTACACAATGATGGGCTAAACCCAATCCTTGGGGCGATGGAGGAAGCTATCTTTCCAATGAAAAAGTGGTAATTCTTAATTATTTAATTAATGCAATTTTTAATCATGATTATTTGCCTAGATTGAAAATAGATTCTATGATTTTTGTTAAACAATGGTATTTTCTATTGATGGAATATGCTTAGCCTAGGTTTTTGATATCCCATGCTTTGGATTAACAGTTAATGTTTCTAAAAAATCTACTTTTGCAATAGTTGAGAATCAAATTGAACATGTGAAATTGCATGATTGTATTTAGTATCACTTTGGAATTGGTAAATAGCGGAATCCTAGCCCCTGCCTCTCCATAATTTCCAAACAACTTTTTAATTGAGTTTGTTATTTTTATTTACAAAATTTAAATCTAAAAGCACAGTCTTCACAAGTCTCAACGAACCTATTACTACAACATCATTGAAAATATCCATCAATTTTTTGGCGCCGCCGACGCGGACTTGTCTTTAGGCTAGAGTTTTTAGATTTTTTTTTTAGGTTTTTATTTGTTTTTATTTTATTTGTTCTTTTTTTACGTTTTTGGGTTTTTGTCTTTTCCTTTCAGATTTTGGGATTTGGAGCAAAACAAAAATTTGCCAAAGCTTTTGGTGGATACTTAAAGATTTGGAGTTAAAGACAAAGCGAAAGGAGCAAAAGAAGAAGATTTTTTTTATATTTTATAAAAGAGAGAAAAAAAAAAGAGAGGCATTTTTATTTTATTTTTTAGATATTTTTATTTTTTTAGACTTTCTTTTTCTTTTGCACTTTTACTTTTTGGACTTGGACATTTGGACATTCGGACATTCCTTTTTTTTTTAAACCCTACGGAAGGGTAGTATTAAATATAAATTGTGTGCAGAGAAGGACGACGATTACGATATCGTCTCGGCCCCTCGGGTTCGTACATGACATAGGAGTCGTGGCCCGAGTCGACTACAACGGTTCATCCCCCCCGCCTGCAGTACGGAAGGTAAGTTTGTCGAAACACTCGCGAATCCCCTGCCAGCGAGTTATTGTCTTCCTTCGTGTGAATATATGCTGAGGAATTGAAAACGACTGTTTTAATTTCCTAGTAAAGGGCAAGGACTGGCCATACAAGATAAGGGTTCGGATTTCATCACCGTTCTCTTCTTTCCCGCCTTAGGAAAACAATACTTAACGCGAACTAAGCCTTAAAAATTTGAATAGAACGAGACCGATAGGGTAACGAGCTTAGTAGGAAAGTCGCTCGAAAAATATTGGTTACTCTTTTAGCATACTTCGAAGTTCATGATGGTTTCTGTGAAGTTGAATACGTGACTGCGCCGCCTTGTAATAGCGGTGAGGCCTTGGGTATCAAAGCTCCACGGAGCTTCCCACGCCTTGATTCAACTTACTTTGACTCGGATTGATCCAGAGGGGTTTGCTTAAATTGTAACGAATTCCCTTTCGAACGATTAGAAGCTGGTCTATAAAAAATCTAAGTGGAGCCATCATGATTTTTGTTTGCTAGAATTCAATAGGTTTGTTGTGTTGGAGTCGGCCTTGTTTGTGTTTGCATAGAACTTCTCTTCCTTTTAGAATTTTTCTTTTTCTTTTGTTTTGTTTTTCTAATGTATGCCCGAGGTCGTTAGAGAACGGGCTTGGAAAAGAAACACTCTAGGTCGTTTGATTAGTGACAAACCTAGTAGTTCTTCTTGTGAAGGCGGGGAACTCGAAGACTCTTCTTTTGAGAGCCCCGTTTTTGGAAACTTCAATTTTGAGAATCTGTCTCTTCGTGAGGAAAGTACCCTAGTACTTCGGTTGTGCCAGATGGCTACTTTGAAAGATTACATGTTCCCAACTAGGACCAACCGAGCTTCGTGTATTAAATTGCCAGCCAATACGGCTAATTTCGAGATAAAACCTAGTCTTCTTCAGATGATCCCTATATTCTTAGGAAAATATGATGAGAACCCTTATTTTCATATTAGGGACTTTGAGGAAATTTGTGGGGACAGTTAGAATAAAAGACCTTATCATGAAGTCTTGAAACTTAAGATGTTTCCCTTTTCCTTGAGAGATAAAGCCAAGACCTGGCTGAACAACCCACCATCTGGATCCATTGAAACATGGCGAGGAACGGATTGCAGCTTTCTATATGAAATTCTACCCTAAGCATAAAACTGCAAATGTTAGGCGAAAAATTAGTGCTAGTGTGCAACAATAGGGAGAGTCTCTTTATAGGTTTTTAGAGAGATTCAATGATCTCCTATCCCAGTGTCCTCACCATGGATTTGATAAGATGAAACTTATGGAGATTATTTATAATGGTTTAGACTATTCGAATAAATCCATGGTCGAGTCTATGTGTGCTTGGTGATTTCACAAATAAAACTGCTGATGATGCTTTTACCTTCTTAGGAACTATCGTTTGAAAAATCCCAACAAAGTGGGAGTCTTGTGTTGAACCCCCTAAAAGACTCTTGGTCAATAGAAGTAGCACCAATGTGGTAGATACAAGCTTCGAGTCAGATTCTAAGTTTGCTGCTTTGTCTAGAAGGTTAGAAGCTTTGGAAATGGGTCAGTCTAAAATAGGTCCCTTGAGAACCTAATAGAGCCTCTCAAGTCTCTAGTTGTGGAATAGATCCCGATAACTCATTTTGGGAAGGTCATGTTAGTGAAGAACAATCCCATGCTGTCTATAACAACGCTATGTTTGAGAACCATCAGAAGTTTGACCCCTACTCAGAGACCTACAACCCTGGTTGGAGAAACCATCCTAATTTTTCTTGGTCTAAGGGCCATAATCAAGGACAGTCTAGTAATTCTCAGCCTCCCCCCAGGTTTTGGTTATACTCAGAACCCTTCAGGTCAAACCCAGTTTCATAACACTTCTGAGAAAAAGATCTCTACCTTAGAAGAAGCTCCTACTATGTTATCAGCCAACCACCTTAGTTTTCAATAAGAAACTAGGCAGAACCATAAGGATAATTCCCAGACTCTTGCTAAATTAGAACTTCAAGTCGGCCAAATAGCTAAGTATTTAAGTGAGAGAGAAGAAGGTAAGTTTCCTAGTCAATCTCAACCCAATCCTAGGGGGGTTCGTCAAATATCTTTAGTTGGTGAGGAATCATCAAACCATGTGAACTCGATAAAAACCCTTAGGAGCGGTAAAACGGTAGACAATAAGGTAGCCATGCCTAGTGGACATCTTTGTAGTTCCACCTTCTACGTCCCAAGAGGAACCCGTAGCCGAGAAAGCTGAAACAATCCCTAAGGAGTCCCAAGAAATTCTGTTAGGACTACCTTTGTGCCTAGAGCCCCATATCCGCAGTTGTTATCGCCAACAAAGAAGGAGTCGACATTCAACGAGAAATATTTAAACAGGTGAACATCAATATTCCGTTATTAGAATCAATTAGGCAGATGCCTTCTTATGCCATGTTCCTTAAAGATCTTTGTACACAAAAGCGTAAGCTTAATGTCCAAAAGAAAGCCTTTTTAGCTGGTCAAGTAAGTTCCATTCTTCTGAACCAAACACCTCCTAAGTATAAGGACCCTGGATGCCCCACCATATCTTGTGCGATTGGTAATCACATGGTAGATAAAGCTTTACTTGACTTAGGATCTAGTGTTAACTTACTCCCGTATCATGTATACACCCAATTAGGTCTTGGTAAGTTGAAACCGACTAAAATGACACTACAATTAGCTGATAGGTCTGTAAAAGTCCCTCGTGGTGTCATAGAGGATGTTCTGATTGAGGTTGATAAGTTTATTTATCCAGTGGATTTAGTTGTTCTAGACACCCAACCTGTTCAAGACCCAAATGCTCAAATCCCAGTGATTCTAGGTCGCCCATTTTTAGCCACAGCCAATGCTGTCATCAATTGTAGGACCGGGCTTATGAACATATCCTTTGGTAATATGACTACTGAACTAAATGTCTTTAATGTTACTAGAGAACCTTCTGAGGATGATGATTTAGAAGAAGTGAATATGATTAGCACTTTAGTTCAGGATAATTGGCATGACACTCTACTGGGAGATTCTTTAGATGAATTTGAGGAAACCATTCTCTTAGACCAGATGTGTGATCAATCTTTAGAAGAATCCCTTGAGTATTTTAAAGACTCTACGGACCCAGAAATCCAGGCAATAGTGTTAGGTCTTTCTAAGAGTAATGATGACCCTAAGTTTGGGGGTAGAGAACTAGAAGAAGCTCTTGAGTATTTTAAGGACTCTGAGGATCCAGAAATTCAAGCAATAGTTAGAGGTTTGTCTATGAGTAGTGAAATCCATACGTTTGGGGGTAGTGATGGTTCGTGTGATTGTCATGTATCCCTAATTAGAGTCCCTAACTTGGGACTCGAGCCATGTGCGTCTGAGATATTACTCGAGTCTATTCAGACTCAGCAACCCGATCCTCCTGATACTGTCCAGGAGGTAACCCAGGTTTTAGAGACCCGTTTTTCGGATGAATTTATTTATCAAGACACACATATGAAGCTCAATTATGCTCCCCAGATAAACCCAGTTGTCTTGACAGAAACCTTAGATGAGGATGTGCTCCTTCTATTCATTTTTCTGAACCAGTGCAGTTGTCTGATATTGGTGTTAGCTCTATTTGGTCTTATGGACCCACAACTATTTCGGCTATTGGTGTATGACTTTGGAAGGTGAAGATCCTTTTTGAGGTATTTGATGTCTGGATGAAGACTTTAAACTTAGAACTCCTTGGGAGGTATCCCTTGCTCATGCAACACGGTAATATTTTTCCTCATTTCCTTCTAGTGCTAACGGTTTCTCCTTGTTCATGTTTTTAATTTCATCTTTAGAACATTGAGGACAATGTTAGATTTAAGTTTGGGGGTATGGGAGAAACCTTTTAGTTGCAGTTGTAATAAATAAACTCCAGAGACTTGAAATTTATGCTTATTAAGGTTGGCACTAACTAATCTAAGTGGATGGGAACATCTTGGTTCTAGGAGTTGAGGAACCAATCTGATTAGATGGAAAAATCTAGAAGAGTCTATTCATAAAAGCACAGAGCTCAGGTGTTAGAAAAGAAAACATGGTAGTTTCGCCATATCCTCGTGATGGAAACATCGAAAGAATCCTGATCACTTCTTTTTTTTTCTTTTTATCATTGATAGGGTGAAATAGAGCGACTGAAAAAAAAAAAAAAAAAAAAAAGACCAGACCACCAGACCAACCGGAATAAATACAATAAAGTCGACCATTGGAGCCCTTGTATATGCCAGTTGTGTTGACCTAGAGTTAGTATTATTGACCACTGGTCCCCTTGTATATGCCAGTTGGGTTGATATTAGTCAGACCGGTATCTCAGTCCATTAGGATAGGTTCACCTTAGTCAACATCATCCATGTTTTTTCTACATTCATCTTCTTAATCTATCCATGTGATTGGTTGACTCTGGTTTATGATGTCCAGAAACTATCTGAGTAGAGCTCTGTCACTTTATATGAATTTTAGTATGCTTGAGTGCAAACTCGTGTACAACAATTGAAATTTCGCATCAGGGTACTTCCTCCTGTAGTCAATAAGTATTCCAACAAAGGAGATTCTTTAGTGCCTTCCGAGGTTCTGCGTAGATAGCTAGGGTCTGGAGTAAAGGTTTTGTGGGTACACCTCTGGTAAACCCTCCGGAGACAACACTCCGCCACTAGGGCCACCTAGCGGTTTAACGGCTTGTTGCACGTGCTAAGTGTAGTCATTTTATTTTCTAGATTAGATTTGCTCGGGACTAGCAAATAATAAGTTTGGGGGTATTTGATAGAGACATTTTTGTGTCTAAATTGTCCTCATTGTCTCGATTTTTAGTCTCGATTTTTGTACTAATTTTGGTGTTTTTATGTGTGTATAGGTGTTTTTGGAGAAATACACTTGTGTGGAAAAAGTTGCTCAAAAAGTGTTATTTGGACCCCCGGGAGAAAAGTGATAAAGGCACCCTCATTTTGGATAAGGGCACCCCCAAGGAGCCACCTGTTGTTCGCACCCCACAGCTGGTTAGGGGGACACCATATTCTTCCTTTCAAATTATGGAATTTGGCGGGAAACTTTTGTTCTTCACTGGCAGATTTTTGTATCGTGTTTTGGGCATGATAGAAACAGTCTTAATCGCTGAAACTTCATGGTTCGACTTGTTAGAACATAACAGGGCTGGTATAGGCCTTTTGTTCGACCAGTTTTGGCTGGATAATCCTAGAGAAGAAATCAGAGCAACACGTACACGAGGGGAGTCGAGGGGAGTTTTTCACGGGTCTGCATGAGAATTTGAACGTGTTTTGTGACTCGAGCAGCAACCAGCAGCGTGTAGGAGTGAATCTTCATACAACAGACGCGTGAGAAGACAAGATTGGAAAGAAAATATTCCCGAGAATATTTTCTTCAATACCGAGTAAATGAAAATTTTTATGAGTAATGAGCGAAGATTATTGTCCCTGTTGGGTTATAAATAGTTGTTGGTTTATCAAAGAAGGAAGACAGAGAGTTTGGGGGAGTTTGGAGCACAACAGAGTGAAGATTGATCGAGTTGCAGAATTGTTTTCTGTTGCTGCTACACCAAGAACACGAAGAACAGACGGCCAAGGACCGTCGTTCTTCAACAGTGTCAAAGACAGAACAGTGAGGGTCGTAATACTGCAGAGCTTGTGACGCATATTTATTATCGTTCATTGTAACAGTGTTTTGCAACATTTATAAACGTTGCAAACACCCGGTTTTAATCATTTTCTCTCCATTTCATCTTTGTAAACAATTTTTGAGCATGAATCAATACTTTGAGAAAGTTTACACAATGATGGGCTAAACCCAATCCTTGGGGCGATGGAGGAAGCTATCTTTCCAATGAAAAAGTGGTAATTCTTAATTATTTAATTTATGCAATTTTTAATCATGATTATTTGCCTAGATTGAAAATAGATTCTATGATTTTTGTTAAAAAATTGTATTTTCTATTGATGGAATATGCTTAGCCTAGGTTTTTGATATCCCATGCTTTGGATTAACAGTTGTTGTTTCTAAAAAATCTACTTTTGCAATAGTTGAGAATCAAATTGAACATGTGAAATTGCATGATTGTATTTAGTATCACTTTGGAATTGGTAAATAGCGGAATCCTAGCCCCAGCCTCTCTATAATTTCCAAACAACTTTTTAATTGAGTTTGTTATTTTTATTTAAAAAATTTAAATCTAAAAGCACAGTCTTCATAAGTCTCAACGAACCTATTACTACAACATCATTGAAAATATCCATCAAAAACTCTGTCCTAAATAGCCTACAATTACACAAACTGACTAACCCATATAACTGACTTCTAACTTTATCAACACAACTGATCCTAATTCAAATGTATTGTTTGTACCCAAAATAAATTCTAGGCACTAAACACGATGATTTGGTGATTATCATGATAAATTAGGGTTAGAAAACAATTGAAAATAAAAGAGAAGACACGGATTTAACGTGGTTCGGCAAGTGTTGCGTACATCCACGGTGGAACAGAGAAATATTTTATTGATTGTGGGATACAATAATTTTCCCTGGGTTAGCTAACCTAAAATTCCATATCCCATTAGGGTTTAGGATACATGTATTTATAGTGTTTATGTAACCCTAATTCTGGTGTAAACTTAATATGCAAGCAACTTGGGCAGCAAGTCTTCTGGAAACTTCTGGAATCATCACGGGTAGACGGGCTAAACGGGCTTGAATAACACGCTTTCCATGTATTTTAAACACGGTACAAACATCGCCCCCTCTTAAGCTCCAACTTGTTGGGGGTTAAGAAATTTCTTTATCCTTCCGCGTCGACCGTTGATGACGTAACTCGCCCCCAAGCGTGAGTAGAGACATTACAAAGACGCCCCCAACTGTAATTACCTGCAAAAAATAAAAAATAAAATAAAAAATGCTCACGTGCTAGGCGAGACTTTTTGCCACATGGTGGACTTGTGATGCTCGAGAGCTAATCGAGCCTTGAGTGAAATGTAATGTGCTTGCGGTTGGGGCAAGGCTTTTTGCTCGCAACGTAACAAGGCTGTAGCGCTTGCTGCTCGGGCAGGCTGGCTGTTGCTTGTGTTGAGTACGAGTCTTTGGACCAATATCGGGCATTGGGCTCGTGGTTGAGACGAGACTTTATGCTTGCCAAGGTGCAAGTCTTTCATACTCATGTGCAAGACGAGGTTTTATGCTTGCGATAAGAGCAAGACTTATGTGCTCACGTGCAAGGTGAGGCTTTAGGTGCTTGCGATGTGATGCAAGGCTAAATATTGAAGGGTCTAAGAAATGCTCATCTTGAGCTTAATCATGTCACTATCCACGAACCTCGAACTCGATCATGTCGTTATCCACGAACCTCGAACTCGATCATGTTGCTGTCCCAAGTGCATATAAAAGTTTCTCGAACACTGGAGTTTTTGCATCCAAGTTGTAGGGGATTGAAATATGAATCCAACGAGCCAAAAATCACTCAATTCGGACTTAAAACGAAGAAGTTATTGACGAAACAAGATTTGAACGAAGCGCGCGTGCTGTTGCATACGTGGCAGTGCTGACTGGACCAAATAGCTGACTGGCACTGCTGACAAGGATGAGTTGCTGACATGGCACCAGGACAGTGCTGACGTGGCGGATCAAATCACTAAAATTCGCTGACGTTGCAACTGAGTCATTGATGACGTGGCGTCGCTGATTGGAATACTATGCGAAAGTGGCGACACACGATTGGGACGAGCCAGCTGAGGTGGACCCACGTGGCTCGAGAAGTCTTGGATCGCTGGTGTACCCGTGGCTGGAAAGATTGTACGGCTTGGATCTTCTGTATCCGACAGATCTAATTCGCTGGATCTAGAGGTGTACCAATGGTTGGATGACAGCAACCTTTGGCAACGGTTTCTGTAACAGTTTCTGCTGCTGTTGTTTTGGTCACGCTTTCTTCAACTGTTTCGCAACAGTTTCTTCATCTTCGTAACGGTTTCTTCAACTATTTCGCAACAGTTTCTTCAACTTTTGTAACGTTTTCTTCAACCTTTGTAACGGTTTCTTCAACCTCGCAACGGTTTCTTCAACCCTAACTTTTTTTTTTCTTTTGCTGATTTTTGCTGAAGATTCGTGCACGTTTTTTGAGATTTTTTGACGCACCTATCTCAATGGAAAAACACGATCTTTTTACACGAATCCCCTTAGTCGGCGCCAATAATTGTACCCAATATAAATTCTAGGCACTAAACACGATGATTTGGTGATTATCATGATAAATTAGGTTTAGAAAACAATTGAAAATAAAAGAGAAGACACGGATTTAACGTGGTTCGGCAAGTGTTGCCTACATCCACGGTGGAACAGAGAAATATTTTATTGATTGTGGGATACAATAATTTTCCCTTGGTTAGCTAACCTAAATTTCCATATCCCATTAGGGTTTAGGATACATGTATTTATAGTGTTTATGTAACCCTAATTCTGGTGTAAACTTAATATGCAAGCAACTTGGGCAGCAAGTCTTCTGGAAACTTCTGGAATCTTCACGGGTAGACGGGCTAAACGGGCTTGAATAACGCGCTTTCCATGTATTTTAAACACGGTACAAACATATATCTTCTAACACACTCCCTTAAACTGAATCATTTTCAATGTTCAGTTTACAGAAAATGAGGCATACATGAATATATTGTTACACTTGAATAATAAATTTGCAACTAACTCCTTGCCGGAGATCCCTGTACTTATGGACTATCTCTTGATCTTCCATGTTTGTCGACAACAAGAACTGCGGTCCTCTTATGCTTGTCGACTGCCTACGATCACTTGTAGACTTACCTATGTTATCACAGGAAAAACATTAAACAACTTTCGAACAATAGGCGAATCATCCAAAAATTCATCATCCATTAACCAAACATGATCTGCTGATCATAAAATGACAAAAACAGCAAAACCCATTAATTCAAATCTTAATAATACTAACATCATCATGATCAACATCATTCAAACATTAATACGACCATCATCATCATGACATCAACATCATCATCGTCATTATCATTATCTTCATCGTCATCATCTTTCAAACATTAACAATAACATTATCATTGATTTCTTCACAGACATTAACTTGCGGAACTTCAATTTTTTACGACATAATTTTCCGAACACCATTTTCCCTTCTTTTTACTCTCAATTATTCTTTGTTTTTTCTTTCCTAAATGATCACTCTCTACCACTTTCCCTACCCTAGCTCTGATATCTTTGTTGGATTGGCATAGAGATAGGGCAGAGAGTGAAACACATAGAAACTACATTGATAATTATCTCATTACAATATTTCATTCACATACACAACTCTGTCTTAAATAGCCTACAATTACAAAAACTGACTAACCCACGTAACTGACTTCTAACCTTATCAACATAACTGATCCTAATTCACATATATCTTCTAACAATGATGAAGATATACTCGGATAAAATTGCTCAGATGCACAATGGGCTTGTTTTTCTTAAGCCGTTAGATTTCCATTTACAAATAGATGTAAATACACATAAATAGATGTGAAATCTGATAATTTTAAAATGCACATGATCAACATATAAGAGAATATATTCTTTCTATTAGAAGTCCTGATATTTGGTGGAATGATATCTTTAAAATAGCTAAAATTATTACAAAAATATAATCATATGAGATACGATACCGAGAACAAATTACATAAAATTATCACATTTAATGCATAATCTCTAAAATAAATTACAAATCTTCTCAATTAATGTACATGAGAATCTAAGATATTTGACCTCCTATAAATTCCAACACAGTCTCAGAACAAAATCAGTAGAAGAAAATCACAAAGAAAGAGAGAACAGCAACAACAAGAACAAAAAGATGGCAGTCAAATTCAATTTATTATTTTGTTCAATATTCATCTTCGTGTTCTTCATCCAAAGAGGTTCAGGACAGTCATGTCCACCACCCAGTCCGGGTAATCTAGAGATTACACAAGAAAAAACTGGTCACAAATTAGGTAGAGCATACGAATACTCTGTAAAGATCGACATGCCTAGTCGTTGCAAGTGCACTATGGTCAACTTGGTCTTGGATTGTCCTCAATTTCAAACCCTTGAACCAGTAAAAGGGGTTCAACTTCAAGCATTACCAAACAATGAGTGTTTAGTCAATGGTGGCAGAATGGTTGGAACTCCACTTGTTTTCCGGTATGCCTGGTATCAACAATTCCCACTCGCCGCTAAGAGATTTGATTGCGTGACAATGTAATAAGCTTTAGACTGAGAAGTGAACCGAGATGAAGCTGGAACACAGATCCACCGTACGGAATGAATGCATTTTGATTTAGGTTTCGGTTATTTTCGTTTGCTCGTTAAAATGTAGTGTTGCTAATAAAATGATCGAGAAGACTTATGCGTTTTAGAAAACCTACTGATGAAGTGATGATAATGTTTGTTTTGTTAAAATAATTCCAATGATTTCCACAGCCATATACGTTTTTTTAGTTTTCTATTAACTTCTGAACAGGCCTGATCTGGTTAACCCAATCATGATATTTATCGACCCAACGGAATGGATTTTTATGGAGAGATGGGAATTCTGGGAGGAAGTAGAAGATCTTACAGGGTGGGTCTCTGAACATTGGTGTATGGCAGGTGATTTCAATGCAATTAGAAGAAGACAAGAGAGAAATAAGCCAGGAGGTTCTAAGAGAAATACAAGACTCTTCAATGAGTATATGGAGGAGCATGATTTGGTGGACTTACCACTAAATGGAGGACTTTTCACTTGGAGCAACATGCAACCAGAACCACTACTTTGCAGATTGGATAGAGCAGTTGTGTCTCCACAATTTGAAAGTAAATTCCCTCTTCTTACCCAAACTGTTCTTTCTAGGACATTATCTGATCATTCAGCAATTTTAATTACAACTGCAAATGTTGAGATAAAAAAACCACCATTTAGAGTGGAGAGCTATTGGTTCTCTCATCCAGAGTTTATGACAAATCTAAAAATATGGTGGGAAGCTATGACTTACTATGGATCTCCAAGTTACATCATGTCTAAAAAGCTTCAAAATTTAAAATTCTTTCTGAAGAGGTGGAGTAGGGCTACTTATGGGAAAATGGAAGATAGGAAACAAGAACTCAAAAATCTTATTGATGCTATGAATACATTGGAGGAAAGCTCAACTCTTACTACCCAACAATTTCATGAAAGAGTGGAATGGAGAATTGAACTAAAGAAAATAAACCTCAACAATGCAAGGAAATGGTTGGCAAGAGCAAAAACTCAGCATTTCAAAGAGGGAGATGCTAATACTAAGTATTTTCACACTCTGGCCAATGGTAGAAGAAGAAGAAATACAGTTCAAAAGCTTGTGATAAATGGGGAGGATAATTTTTGCCAGCAAGATATAAGAGATGAAATCTCAAACTATTTCTTCAAACTGTTTCAAGAAGACAGCACTTACAGACCTCAGCTAAATCAAGAATTTTTCTCTAAAATCACAACTGAAGAGAGCATATGGATGGAAAGAAAGATAGAAGAAGAAGAGGTTTGGAAGGTTATAAAAAAATTTAAAAGTAACAAGTCTCCTGGACCTGATGGGTATAATATGGAATTCTACAAGATAGCATGGGCAGTAATCAAAGTGGATTTCATGGCAGTTATAAAGGAATTTGAAGACCAAGAGAAGATAGATTGGAGAACAAATTGTTCCTTCATCAGCTTAATTCCTAAAAAAGAACAAGTGGGCAACCCACAAGATTTTAGACCCATTAGTCTTGTGAGCAGTATATACAAAGTGATTTCAAAGGTACTCTCTCAAAGACTTAAAACTGTACTGCCAAAGCTTATTTCAGAGAATCAAGGAGCCTTCATAGCTGATAAACAAATACTAGACAGCATTTTAGTTGCAGGGGAATTGGTGGATTCTAGAATAAAAGGACAAACTCCAGGAGTGATGTGCAAATTGGATATTCAAAAGGCTTTTGATAATGTTAGCTGGCAGACATTAAAGAATGTACTTCAAAGCTCAGGATTTGGATCAAAATGGGTTAGCTGGATAGAATGGTGTGTAACATCAGCTCAACATTCATTGCTAATAAATGGAGTTTCTACACCAAAATTCAAACCACAAAAAGGGTTAAGGCAGGGAGATCCACTCTCCCCATTCTTATTCATATTAGTAGCTGAAATATTCTCAAAACTGATGAAGAATGCAGTCCAGCTGAATATGATATCAGGATTCTCAATCAACTCTATACAAATATCACATCTACAATTTGCAGATGACACTCTTGTATTTCTAGATGCAAAAGAAGAGGAAGCTGAGAATTTGGTATTAATACTTCAAATATTTGAAGCCATCACTGGTTTAAGTGTAAACTTTAGCAAGAGTGCTGTCATCAGCATAGGAGCTGATCATAAAATTGAAGACATAGCCGACATTCTAAAGTGCAGGATAGAAAGTCTACCTCTAAAATATTTGGGGATTTCTGTTGGAGCAAGAACAAGATGCACTGAAATATGGGATACAATAATTGAAAAATTTCAGAAGAAGCTTGCACCTTGGAAGAGAAGATTCTTCACTAAAGCTGGGAGAGTTTTGTTGATTAAAACATCACTTTCAAGCTTACCCATTTACTATATGTCTATATTCCCTATGCCAGCAAGTGTGGAAAAGAAACTCAATCAAATAATGAGAAACTTTTTATGGGGCTCAACAGCAGATGCAAGGAAGATCAACTGGGTGGCTTGGGATAGAGTATGCACACCAAAGAAATTGGGAGGTCTTGGAATCAGAAATCTCAGACTTACCAATAAAGCTTTACTATCTAAATGGTCTTGGAGATTCACTAGAGAAAAGAAATTATTATGGAGAAGAGTAATACAAGAAAAAATGAAAGCTCAGGAAGCAGATTTATGGATCAAGGATAACACAGAACCTCAAGGAAGAAGCATCTGGAAAGGAATACAAAAATATAAACCAATTCTAGAGGCAATTACAGTCACAGAAGTTAACAAAGGTAATGCAATTAGCTTTTGGTGGGATAAATGGACTGGGATTCAGCCACTAAAGATGAAATACCCAAATATATATAAACTGTCAAAACAGAAGAAGGCCACTATCAAAGACATAGTGCAAAATGGGGCATGGAATATCCAATTGAGCAGGAATTTGACACAGAATGAGACTACAGAAATGATTGCATTATTTGCAGACTTGGGTTCTCCTCCAGTTCTAGATGATGAGGCCACAGATGAGCTGAGATGCACACTTGCAGGGGGCTTTAGTGCTAAAACATGTTACAAGTGGTTAGTGGAGCAGCTGCCAGCACATCCAAATCAAATTCCAGTCTCTTGCATATGGATTCAACATGTTCCTCCTAAAGTACAGTACTTCTTATGGTCAGCAGCTTTAAATGCAATACCAACTTTGGATAATTTGATAAGAAGGGGATGCCAGGTACAAAATCTTTTATGCCCCATGTGCCAGATGCAAGCAGAAACAGTGAACCATCTATTTCTACATTGTGCCTATGCCTCTAAAGTGTGGAATTATTTTCTCAGAGGTTATGATGTTAGCTGGGTACAGGGAGAGACTCTCATTGCTCAATTGGAAGCTTGGAAATTTCGCAGAGGAAGGAACAGGGGCAGAAAACTTTGGCCTTTATTAATATTTGCAATTTGTTGGTCCATTTGGGATGAAAGGAACAGAAGGGTCATGGCACACAAGAGACCAAGAGAAGATACAGTAGTGATTACAGAAGTGAAGCTCTTACTATACAAATGGGGCACTAATCAAAAATGGTTTCAATTTAACTCTTTTAGAGAGCTAGTAACACACTGGAAAGTGATCATTAACTGCAGATAATGTAAGAATCACATAAAATGGGGGCTTAGGCCTTTTTACATTTTCTTTTAATACATAAACCTTTCTACTCAAAAAAAAAACGGAATGGATTTTTATCGAAAAAACTTGAAAATTACAAAAATGAATATTTAGCATCAAAAGTTTCCCTCGCGGCGGTTCTTTTTCTTTGAGCATCAAGTTTAAACGGCGATAACACCTGTTTGCCAACGCTTAACTGCTGGTAACTGGGTGAACGGGCGTTCCTCGATTAAAATTAATACTCCAATCCTCCAATAAAAATTATTTTATATATGCTCGATTTTTATGGAAAATCTGTGAGCCGGTAGGACTGGTTTTTATCCCATTCTCATCCAATCTAATTCACTATAGAAATCAAATTTGGCATGCACATCAAATTCCACATGCAACGGATTTGCATCCAGTGGATGCACGGACGAACGGATTAGATACGGAAAATCTAACATATTTGTTTTTAGTCAAAATTATTAAGGGGTTTTTAAAAAAATGCCCATGTAGGAAAATGCATTTAAGAAAATGTCCATATTGTTTCATTAATTATATATTTAATGCCCATACTTTGACCTTTTTTCGTGTCGTTTTTTTCCCGAAAACGTCTAACAACATTTGGTGCCCAGGTGGCAACAGTGTAGTTAATCTCGGCCAAGATATCGCCGATTATTCCGGTACCGCTAGTGAAGCGAGACGAGATCTAACTATCGCCAAGACGAGATTCTGCCCAAAAATATCAGTTGTCTCGGTCAAAACAGGTCTGATTCGGTAGTTCGGAATTTCGTTTTGGTGAGATATCAAATCAACACGGAGAAAAATAAAAATCATCAAAGTAATCTTTGTTGAGATAAAAAGATCACAATTCAGTGATTCTACACAAACCCATCTTATTATTTCTCTACAAACTAGCACAAAACTTCATTTGGGAGGTGCTTAATAAGTTGACGGTGAAAACTGAAATGATCAAAAGTTGCTAGTGGTTGATTAAATTGGTGATTACTTGATGTTTCTTTTCATTCTGTTGAATGGAATATGAATCTTTGTGAAGACTCCAGAGTCACAATCTATGGCTACTTATGGGTGATGATGGACAGTGGAGTAAGGTAGAGCATGAGAAAGAGATCTTTTTTCTGAAACTCTTTTTCTGATAGAGAGAAAGAGAAAGCTAGGAAGAAGAGATGCAAGAAATATGAACAGTGTTATGAGAAGGAATATAATAGGGATTCGGAAGTTACAAGGTTTTGGATCTAACTTAAAATCTTTTGTATCCTCTAGCTTTATTTTCTTAAAGGTTTAAATCGGGAAAATATTATTAGGCATATAAAATTGGGCTATATGTTTTATTAGGCATGAAGTTTAGAACTGCATCGATATGTGAAACCGAGATCTCCCCGGTACAATGTTGTACCAGTGTACCGGCCCTCGGCCGAAACAAATCGGTATCCAATATTAACACATTGGGTGGAAATCATTCTACCCTGTACAAGACGTAAAACCCCTCCAAATAATCTGATGATGAACGAGTTAACTCGTACCGACTCACCTCTCTACCTCTTCTTTTTTCGGGCATTCGAACCAGCAACTTATGTGCACTTTCCAATTCACCATAGTTCACATATGAATTACCCAATGAAGTTTCAATAATCAAGTTAAAGAACAGTACCAACACCACCATTCTCCATTCAAATCTCTTGCTTGTAGATGATTACTTTCCTTGGAAAAGAAATCGTAACAGTGTGTCCACACAGTAATAAACTCCAAACAATGAAATGAATGACCCAATTTACAAGTGCCCCTAAGCACACGTTGTACCATTTTTTGTTGTCAATTTACAAGTGCTCCTATCATATCTGACTTTCGTTTCAAGGTTACTATTTTCATTCATTTAGGGGCAGGGATAAAAAAAAGGGATTTTCCCTTTCTTCTGACAGATAAAGGGAAAATAGGCAATGTCTTTTTCTTTTTTGGTTCGACCTATAAAAAGATTTACTCTGGAGCTTTATATTCAGTTGAAGTATAGATAAATCTAACTAGCGAAGATCTAATCTATGAAAAAATTATATACAGCGTCAACCCTCATGTTGTAGCTAAGATCTATCTGGACAATAATACAACCACCTGTCACAAATATGCACCATTAGGGAGCTCCACTAGCCTCATATATAGCGAGTGTAGAATCTCATTTAATGGTTTGGTTCGTACCAAATGAACGAACAAACTAATACACACACCGAAGGTGTGTCCCACGATGTGCACCGTGAAGAAATCTAAGGGCTGTTAGGGCAGCTTTGTGGGAGATTGCAGGGGTGGGGTAAAGGTGGGATCCACCATCTCTTTTTCTCTCACACCAAAATCACGGTGCACATCACTGTGTACCTTTTCGGTACACCAAACATTTTCGTAGAGAAAAAGGAAGAGATATTTTGTTTCTTGTGTAACTGGAGAAGGTTAATAATGTAATTGCATTATTAAAAACTGACCAAGTCAGTGAGAAAACACCAAACAAGTTACACATGATAGGATTCCTAACGGCGTGGGCATTAAATATATAATAAAAAAACGTGGGCATTTTCTTAAATGCCTTTCCCCACATGGTCATTTTTTTAATACTGTATTCCCAATTCATAATGAACAATTAAACCCAACATACATCACTTCATATAGAACCTACACATCTCCCCTCCTTTAAAACACTAAGTCATGTGAGTTCTCACATCATAGGGTGAGTGTGACACCCCCCCCTCAAATTGAATGAGATAAAAGCTTTGAACTAAAGCAATTCTACAGAGGATAAGTGGTGGGACTCTATTGGTCGGAGCATTAAAATTTGAATCACACTCCGTTTCACCTTATATTTAACTGGCGTTTGTAACCCCGTTAGCTAAAACGTGAGTATACAGCACTTACGTGTAGATTTTCAGCTAAATAATTACTTACACTTGGTTCAAACCAAATACTTAACTGGACTTTACTCACGTCCGTTAGGTATATAATATACATGTCCGTTAAACTCTAAACCTGAGAATACTTAAACCTAAAGAAACCCAAACCTCTGTGTCATCTCATCTATTACTCTTCCCAATCTTCTCTTTCACCACCGCCGATTTCACTTTTTTATCTCTCTTAGGGTTTTTTACCTCCTTCATTCGTCGTTCCTTCTCAGATCAATTATTGTCTTTTTTTTCTTATACTGCTGGGATGCAGATTTGATATTGTTGATGTTTATTTCTTGTTTTTGCAGTGTAAGTGAGAAATGAGCAAAATATTATGGCGATCGAGTTTGAATCAAGAGAAAAAGAGATTTCGATTTGTCAAAACGTGATCCGAGAGCCGATGCTTTAATTCAAGATGGGTTATGTCCAATTTTTTTCTACAACAATAATTTCATGGGAAGGGGCTTTGATGGGTGATATTTCTGGGGTTATTTGGATTCAACAGAAAAGAACATCATGGAGCTTTTTCGTGCTGAAACCATACTGCTTAAGGTAGCCCTATCTAAATAGGTTTTGATTTTTGAAATTTCAGTGTTCTTTTTTGTTTGTTACATGATTAAGAGTCCGCGAGGTGGTGAGAGTCTTTGGTGTGATTCAAACTTGGTTTTGGCAGCCAGATTATAAATGAAGTTGAGGATAAATTTTGTCTGCCGGAGAACCATGAAATACTGAATAATTTTAATTGTGAGAATCCCTTGGTATTCATTGATTAGAACCATGAATAATTTAATACCATTGTTAATTGGATCGATTTCGTGTTAACTGATGTGCAACCCCTGCAGATGAGATTCTTAGTATCTGCCTGATTGATACTGGAAATGCATTTTGCTTTCATTATAAAATAATATCGTATTGGAGTGCAACTAATTCCTATTGCATTTCATAGCACAAACAACTTCACGACATTGCTATCCCAAGACTATTTGTCAAGTTTAATTGCCAAAACTATAAGTCTTGATTTCTAGTATACTTATGGTTAAGTCTCGGATTAGAATAGAATGAGTAGTTGAGCTTTAGACTTCACGGCGTTCATCGATTGTAGAAGAAGAACTACTAAGGGGAGCTTGTGGAACTTCATCAACAAAAGGTATGTGGAGACTTAAACTCATCTATCACTAAGAAACTCTATTTCTACTCTATCTCCTTTTTGAGACAAAATTCGTATAACTATATTTGCTTTCAGTTTATACACTTTTGAGATTTAGAGCTGAGTTTAAATCGCTCACATATTTCTCGAAATATGTGTTGGTAAGCTTTTGCTTTAACCAAGTTCATCTTATGTTCTTGAAGAAAGTAAAAATATTATCATGTGAAAATCGCCTTGTAACATCTTACATGATTTGTGTGATACATTCATTTGATGTAGACTCGGAATGTTTTTTATTGATCATTCGATCACTTGAAAATTGCTTTGAAGCTAATAGTTTGTGTGAGACATCTATTCCCGTCTTCCGAGAATATTTCAGTAACTGAAATGGGGGTCTAGAATAATTAACTATGATATTGCATAGTATGCGTACATGTATGCTAACTGTTGCAAGTTATTCCAAGACCGGGAATCATGGTATGCATATCCGTGTGTGTACTGGTTGGTTTAATGAAAGTTCGAGAACTATGTATGCATACCCTTATGTAGGGCTGCACAAGAACCGGACTGGAACCGGACAATCGGATTAAAACCGAAAAATTAGGACCGGACCCGAACTTGAACTGGAAAACCGAGTACAAGGAATGGGATTAAAATACATAATCGATTGTATAGAGGTACATGTACCGGTTTAAGTGTATTCCCGTACCTATCCCGGACCATAAGAACGATCTATATATGTCGTTGATAGAAATCAGATGATTAAATATTGGATGTTGATTTTAGGTCAAGGTAATAAGCCTAAAACTTATCTGACTCCTGATTTTTCACTCATGTCTTTTGTTTTTCTTCCTTCTTCTTCGTCACCGAAGAAAACAAAATAGATAGTGCCGCCTTCTTCATCTAATCGGCCTCTCAAATCTCAATGGATTCGATCGTATTACTACCAACTACTATCCATAATACTATTATTGATCATAAAGGGGTTGTTTAATGATCTTAAAGGGGTTGTTTAATGTTCATGGTTTTATGATTCCATGACCAATCTCACCATTGATTCTTTCTTTCCAAACCCTTTTCTTAATCACAGATGTTCCTTTATTCTATACATGGGCAGCAACCACTCATTGGTATGATTCCATATTTTTGATTGATTAAAAGTTTATTTCTCGTTTCTTATTGATCTGAATTTTCCAAAGAAACCCCAGGAGGCAGTAATGCTACTTTTGGATGTTCTCCTTTTGGATCTTGTCTCTACTCTGAAAAGACAATTCCTTTGTACTAAAAATTACTTCTTAAATTACTTCTTTTCAATTTTAATCTGGTTATGTTTTTGATTCATCACTTCTTGAATACATTAAAAAAAAACACAGATCTTGTAATTCTTAAACTGGGTTCACTGAGAATTTGATTTATAAATTACTTTATGTTCATAATTAATTCTTCAACAAATTAAGTTATTATAGGAAACGGAGCAGTACATACTTGTTTATGCCATGGGTAAAAACCTGGTACCGGTCTTGTACCGGGCCGGTCATATAGGTACAGGTACAACTCCAGGTACATGTCCAAGTCAAGGTCCTCAAAATGAGGTACCGGTCAACTCCAGGTACATGTACTGGGTTCATAAGAAACCCGGACCGTACCGGCCCATGTGCAGCCTTAAAATTATGCGTTTTGGCGTAAAGTTAATGTCCGGAAATCCAACTGAGTTTGGAGGTATGCGTACACATTTGCATACCTGAGTTGTTATGTTCTAAAATCGGTTTGTTCATGAACTAATACATATATATTAAGGAATTCAATCTTTCGTAAACCGTGGCTATAATTTTCATGAATTGATTCAAGTGAATCAAAATTGATTTTGCTTCAATTATGTCTTGTATACTTCTACGAGAATATAAACAATTGAGAAACTTCATAACAAGTTATGATTGAGATGAACAAGGTTGATTAGAAAGTATTCATATGGTTAACTTCGGTTTTTAAACCAACCATGTGTGCATGTTTATGTACGATTACCCATATCTAAATGAAGGAACATTTTATTTGTGTATAACAAGCTAAGTTCGATCTAACGGCTGAAACATATTAGCTTGAATCTAATCAAATTTTCATCTACGGTGAATATTGAATGCTTGGTTACCAAGGTAACTAAGATTGCAAACCCTGATTTGAAAATTATATAAAGCAGAACTCTAGCTATTGGGAAACCAAATCCCCATATATCTTGTGTAATACTATTTGCGACTAGAGTGTATTACCCTTTAACCTTAGGTTTTTCTCAAAACCCTATAGGTTAACGACATAAATACTTCATTGGGATTGTGAAACCAGAGCCAACTTTTTTCTCTGTATTTGCATGGTCTAATCTTGCTTTATTTTATCTTGAATGAGTACTATCTTCTCTAAGATTTTCTCGAGATTTATTCACCGACATAAAAGATAAAAAATAGTCACCAACATCTTCGTCTCATCGTTTATGATTCTGCAATATCTTGTTTCGCTACAATAAGATTAATATTATTGTGAGGTGATAGATATTAATAGGATATTTTTGGGAATATAAGCCCGATGTATCAATTGGTTCATGTTCACCTTGACTTACGATAGAATAAAACTTGTAGGTATTTCTGTGGAGACATATTTATTTATTCCTATAGACTTTTCTGTGTGAGACTGATTTCTTTATTAAGTCTTCGACTTTGGGTCGTACCAACTCTTGGTTGTGGGTGAGACCATCTAAGGGAATCAAGTGCGCAGAATCCTGCGGGGATTCAGTAGCGTAAGGAACGCGACTATACCTTGATCACTGTGAGATTGATTAGGGATCAACTACATTCCAGTCCGAAGTTAATTTATAGTAGGCTAGTGTCTGTAGCGGCTTAATACAGTGTGGTTTTCAAATTTGGACATGCTCCTAGGGTTTTTCTGCATTTGCGGTTTCCTCGTTAACAAAACTTCTAGTGTCTGTGTTATTTCTTTTCCGCATTATATTTATTTATATAATTGAAATATCACAGGTTGTGCTTAGTTCAATCAATTAGATAATACAACCTTTGGTTTTTAATATAAATTAATTGACACTTGAACATTGGTCTTTGGTACCGTTCAAGATGTTTCTCATATTAATCCGGCTCAGAGATTTCTAAACGAATTATTGGGTGTGGTTTTTCTACCCACGGTTTTCAATTTAAGCATTGGTGGTTTAGATCGGGCATACAACCATGCAATAAGCAAGGACTACAGGTTTGTAGAGTTGTCTTTCCTAATCCTGCAATCCAATTGGTATGAGTCAGGAAATTATTGACAAATTAGTGGAATTTTATAAGAAAAAAACATACACATCATTTGGGATGAAATATTTGTGTGGTCAAAATATGGAGATGAGGAGTTCTTCAGCATGGTCAGGGTTCTTGATTCAATGGATTTTGATAAGAGTAAGGTTCATATTGCTTCTGAACTATCCAGTTTGAATTTATTTATTTGGGAGATTGAACAAGCATGAAATATTTTTTTTTTTTAACATTCTTCTCTTGATTCAGTTATTTTTGTTTTTTCTGCAAGTGTTTATGTACAGTACTTTAGTCTATATCTTGGGATAACATATCGTTTCAAATTTTATTAAGTCTTTAAGTCAAATGAATATTTTTCTTCTTCTTTAAGTTGAATGTCTGTTGTTTTGATTATTTTAATATATTGTTGACTCTTGCTTTGGGTACTTAACCAAAGTCCTGAGGATTATCGGGATCATTATGGAAACAAGAAGATGGACCTTGCTGGTCCTTTACTTCGGTCATATTCCGGAATATGTTCAGGAAGTTAACAAGGGATGTCAGGAGATAATGTTCAGAGGTGGGTTGATAATTTTAACTTGTTGTTTCCGATTGAATGAGGAGTTTAACGGGTTCAGGTGGTGTTAATTTTTGTCATCAGTTGGAGGACATGGTATAGGTAGGAGTAAGAGTTGTTTTTGGAAGAGAGAATGCTCGAGATTGCAGCCGAGAGCTCTGTGAGGAGAATGAGATATGTGAACAATTAGCGCAATTGTAATGTGCAACTGGAATGGGTATAGATATAGATGTCGTGTGTTGGTGTGAATTGTTTGAATGACGCTGTGAATAATGGGTTAGTGGTTTGTTTGGTGAACTGATTTATATAAATGTTACGTTCCACATGTCAAGAAATGGTAAGTTCAGATGAGTTGACCTTGAAGGGTTTTGATGAATTTCAAGTAAATATGCAGATACAGTCTTAAGATGAGATAAGAAGCCACAGATAGTGTTATTGGTGTTACGATATGGTTATATATGGGGTTATGCAGGTCTGAGTATGGAAATGGTGGTGACGGTTGTGTTGAGTTTCTTATGAAGCTAAGGTGAATGGAATATTGGAATTGATGTGTGTTATTAATGAATCAATAATGAGTAGCAGTACAGATGGTAGACAATGGAGGTATGGAAATGGAAAAAGATTTACGGTTACTGTTGCAAAGATAAGTCTATATTGGTTATGTAGCTGGTTGTAGCACTGAAACCAATGGGTATTGCAGCTGAGGAGGAGGTGGTTACTGTGATTACTGGGAATGATAGAATATGTGAATGAAATCAATACAGGGAGAGTACAAGTTATGTGCATTATTTTGAACTAAAATTACAGGGAAAGAAATCTGTGAAGATTAAGATCACTGGTGATTGAACCTACAAAATGAGCTTAGATATTTGCATTTTTGAAAAAGTTATGCACTGACATTTCCACAGAACTGACATGCCTAAATCATTCAGATTACTCAGTTGACTCGATAACTCAATTGTTCTGACTCGGTGACTAACTCACCATAGACCTTGACTGAATTGACTCAGTTGACCAGTGATCAGCTCTAGAAACCCGTGTGCCTACTGTATTTCTATGCCCTAAACAAAATATCTGCATAAATAATGGTTGATGGTTTTCGGGTTTGTCCGGAGCATAGTGCGGGAACGAGTTAGGTTAACTAATTGTGTCATACATTGTATATGATGCATCTGATGCATTTGCATAATTGACATCTACATGCATTGATAATTGGAAACCAAAATTTAATTGAGGACTTATTAAAAATCAATGTTCTGGAACTTATCGATTATCATTTTGTCGAGAATAGAAAAAACTTGGTTGTAGGCTACAACAAATTAATGACAAATTACAAATTATTTTGTTAGATTATTTTCATCCATCTAAGGATGTCGTTTCTCCACACCAAATCAAAAATGCACACGAAATAAAAAATTCATCGCTAACGAATCAAAATTGTATAGCGACGGCGTGAGGCGAAACCTCGCGATACTGAATGAAAAATGCATCGTCTAAAATGCTTCGAAATGAGGCTAGGAGAAGTTGAGCCACACTAACAAACAATCCTAAGTATGCTTTGGGATGCGGCAAGGCGAACCCGAGGCACACCAAATCCAAAATTCTAAACGACAGGACGAGGCGAAATTAACCGAGCCACACCAATCAAAAATGCATCGCGATGGTGGGGGCGAAGCCCAAATTTAAGGATGGTGAATGGTTTTCGGTTCCGCCAGGTGCGTAGAACGGCCACAAAATCATGTTCTATATATGTATATAAAAATAATAGTTTCATGGACCACACTCCAAGAAAACACCTTAAAAATTCCTAAACTATCTATATATTTTCTAAAAAAAATATAAAATTCTATTAATCTAACGGGTATCGATGTCCAACGGATTTTCAAAGTTATATCCGGTCCCGATCCGTAACTAGTTGGATTTCAAAAATTACATTCACATACAATTCATTAGCGAACGATTTGGGCATTCATCCGCAAAAATACGGTTGAACTCGGTTAAATCCGCGGATATCGTGCCGAATGTTCACCTCTATCCTCACTAACTAAAAGGTGGATATTTTTAAATGCCTGTGTAGTACTCCGGTACTCCTCCCGTACTTATTATATAGGAGGAATTTTTGATTTTACTTGTCCCACTAAATAGGCGGAATCGTATTCCCAAGAATTTTTTTTCCACAAATGTCCATATTTATGCTACATTGATAATTGGTTTGGCAATAAGACAAAGGGCGAAGCAAGAAAAACATAAAAAATTATTAGTTTCATAAACACCTATTGGTCTTCCACCGGAATGTACGGTATAATCAATAATAAAATGAAATATTTCGCATCATTTGTCATTTTTTTTTTAAAAGTGAATATCCAGCCGTCATCTACATGACTGGGTCGACGAGTGATATTCGGAACCGTAAAAAATTTACGGCCATGAATTCTAGGCCGTAATTTTGCCTGTAATTGGATGAGTCAGCTTATGGCCTAGAAAACGAGCCGTAAATAAAGCAAAAACGTCCAGGCAACCAAGACGTTAAAGTAGATTGGTTGGGTATCCCTATTGGCGCCGACAACATTAAATAACATTTAATATTTATGTCCAGGACACCCAACCGACGTCGACAATATTAAATGCTATTTACTACTTCCCATGCACATAGAAAAAAACTGGCCGTAAATTTTTAGTTAAAACATTCCATCAGTAATATTTTGGTAACGACTGGGAGTTCATCAGGAATGAGTTGTTTAACATCATAAGGGTCAGGAGTTAATGGTTTCTCAGACGTGATTGAACCTAACTGCTAGACACCAGGGGTTTTCAGAAAGAAAAAACCGAAACTTACTGCAACTCTAATCTTCAAAACGAAAACTGGAGTTAGATTAGAGGTGTACCTAGTTATCTTGAGATTTTTTTTTTTTTTTTGATTTCTTTTTCTTCTTGGGTTGGTCATTCGAAATCATTTTAAGGTTCATAAGGGTTATTTTGAGTGTGAGAAAAAATTTCATGATTTTCTGAAAAATCGGCAAACAACTGATTGTTGATGATGGGTATTAATATGTTATCGTATTTTTGAAGATGAAGGTTCACCTACATCAAAAGTCTTGCTTGAATCAATCATTTCCAAAAAAATTTCACTTCTTCTTATTCTTCGCATCACTCTAGTTCTTTTTTGCTATTTTTATTTTCATCCTCATCACTGAACTTAAGAATATAAATTAGTCTTAACTGATTAGATAATCATAATAAGTGATGTTAATTAAATTTATCATCTCAAATCAAATGGGTCATATTAATCATGATTTTACCTATTTCCCATTCCCATTTCTCCTATTTCTTATCCCCTTCACAATTCCTAAAATAAATTTACTTTTCAATTCTAGTTTTTCCTAGGTACCACTCATAAAAGTCAAATTAGTTATGATCATAACTATTACCATTTTTGTTTGTCTCTTAGTTAAACCTTCTTTCTTATAAAACAAAACAGAAAACTATATCAAGTTAGAAACCCTAAATTAGACTTCAATAATCATCATACACATATCTTTTTTTATTTTTCATCGTTTAATTTGCGATAAACTAATCGGCGACTAATTGATAAACCATTATGGAAAATTTCATTTTGAAAAGTGTAGGGAAAAATATCTACCCCAATATGCATACTAATGCCATTATCTAAGTACATGGTTATCTATCAAAACATACCAAATTTCAGATCACGCAGTTAATTAACGCAAAAAATAGTTGCATATACTTCCAATTCAGCCTAGCGGATGATCCAATTGATAATGTAAATCAGTCACGCAACATATTCTCCGACTAATTTAATTTGATGGACTAGTCCCCTGGTCTACCATTTTATTATGAATCCTACCTAACATCCTCCACAGTCTCGCCCTCGTCCACCACCATTTTTAATATCTATCCTACGTAACACCGTCAAGTTCAACGCTCTCATTCTCGAGAAAATATTTGATGGGGGCGTTTTTTGAAGGGAGCATGGGGGACAAATGATATGTTGACACGTGCATTTGATTTTAATGAATTCTGTTTCCAAAAATACCAACACCAATTAAGAAAACATATTTTCTCTCCAAAATTACACTTCTTTTATATTTTTGGAAACAGAATTCATTAAAATCAAATGCACGTGTCAACATATTATTTGTCCCCCATGCCCCCTTCAAAAAACGCCCCCATCAAATATTTTCTCCTCATTCTCTATATTCATCAGATGTGGTGATGAATCATGTGGATGGAGCTGGGATCATGCAGATAGAGCTGGGTAGTGGTCTGGTGGTTATGGAGATGATTTTCTAGTTTTTCTGTTTCATTAGTTGCAGGGCGGTTTTATCTTTGAATGTAAATATAAAGTCGATGATGGTATTTAGGATATTATGAAATTTTATAAGGATGATTCTTAGGATAATTAGGGATAGAATTTAAGGGATGGGAAATAGGAAAGAAGGGGATGGTAATAGGGAAAACTTAATCATTATACAGTACAAAATATTTGGATAAGTAGTGTGCACTATTACCGTTTGGTGACCCTAAATAGCCCCCAAAATCCTGTTGGGTTCAAGCCCCGGTAATAGGATTCCATTTTTGTTAGAGCCCATGATATTAAATGATATCTTTAAAATTATTACAAAAAATATATTTCAATGAGACATAATAACACTAAATCATAGCATTTAATTCATAATCCGGTAATTAATGAACATGAGAATCCAAGGTATTTGACCTCTTATAAATTCCAACCCAATCTCATAACAAAATCAGTAAAAGAAAAAAAACCCAAAGAAAGAAAGAACAACAACATCAACAAGAAAAAATGGCAGTCAAATTCAGTCTATTATATTGTTCAGTTTTCATGTTCATGTTCATCCAAAGAGGTTCGGGACAGTCATGTCCACCACCGGGTCCTGGTGATGTAGAGATTACACAAGAAAAAACCGGTCTCAAAATAGGTAAACCATACGAATACTCTGTGACGATCGACATGCCTGGTCGTTGCAAGTGCACTATGGTCAACTTGGTCTTAGATTGTCCTCAATTTCAAACCCTTGAACCATTACAAGGGGTTCAACTTCAAGCATTACCAAACAATGAGTGTTTAGTCAATGGTGGTAAAATGATTGTAACTCCACTTGTTTTCCAGTATGCCTACTCTCAACAATTGCCACTCGCCGCTAAGAGATTTGATTGCGTTACAATGTAATAAGCTTTACACTGAGAAGTGAATCATGATGAAGCTGGAACACAAATCCAACTTACGGAATGAATGCATTTTGATTTACGTTTCGGTTATTTTCGTTTGCTCGTTAAAATGTCGTTTTGCTAATAAAATGATCGAGAAGACGTACTTTTGATAATGAATGTTCTGCATTTTAGAAACCGTACTGATGATAATGTTTGTTTCTTTAGAAGAAGATTTTCCATTAAATTCGAACAGATTTGATAAATACTGAATTAATTCAGATCCATTATTCTGGCGATCATAGTTTTCTTTTCATCTCTATTCCGATCATTCCTTGGAGAATTTGAAGGGTTCGCTGTTTTAACCCTATGTCTGGCCAATACACCCGCCCTAGAAATACCGGTGGTGCCGCATATTGAAATCATGAGAACTGTTGGGCATGTGATTTCAGTTTTCAATGAACGGAAAATATAGCACCTTAACGGGGTTAAGTTTGGGATTAATACTATAATCTTAAGCATCGTGGAGGTGAATGACTAGGAAAGTTGAGTACCTCATATAACACGTTCATTTACAAGATTGATTCGTTGTTTGCGAATGTTTGGAGTGCTACATTATCAAAAAAACGGATTCCCACGTTGAACAAAAGCCATGGTTCCAATGATTTCCATAGCTATATGTGTTTTTAATCACTTCTGAATAGGACTGATCTCATGATGATATTCTCGGGGGCTATGTTGTAAAAGGTCCTCTGAGCACTCGCCTAAGCGCCAAAGGCGCACGAGTCGAGTCGCTGGCAGAGCGCCCGACTGCCTAAATTTCCTCTCGTTTACATTGATGATCAATAATATCTCTATCATGCGTAATACTCCCTCTGTCCATTTTTATCTGTCATGATTTCTACTTTGGTATGTTTATTTTTATCTGTCCGTTCTGTTTATATACATACTTTTCCCTTAAACTATCAAATATACCATTTTTTTTATAATTATAAAATAATTTTTAATATAAACTTAATTCAAAATCATAAATATCATCACCATATATAAGGAAAAAATCCATTCAATATTTTTTTTATATTAATTGCCATTCCTTTTTTAAATAAAAACATTTATGGGTAGTTACAAAATTCCTAATACTTCTATTTATTCTTACACGGCAAAGAATCAAAAAAATTTATGACAAAATCTCAAATTCATGGTAGAGTACATATCTAAAGAGGAAATAATCTACAATTTCAATTTTTTTTTCCCTCTCAAATAAAAATTCCAAGGGCTCCAAAGTTTTAGTGCAGGAAACCAAAATCAAATGGAGGAAATAAAAAATTCTTAAATTTTGGAGTATAAGTTTGCTTTTATTTCTTTACAATATTTCCTAAAACAATAATACTATCCAAATTAGAATTTTTAACACTAATAATTTTAATTTTGGTAATAACGTAATATTAAATAGGCTAGTCAAGGGATAGTCATGATATTTTATAGGATTTCCTTAATATCTTGACAAACTCAAAGCTCTTAAAAATGTACGGAGGGAGTATCAATTAAGGATAATAATGCTTAGAAAAAAAATTAAGGATAATAATATGGAAACATCAGCAAAAAAAAATCAATGATAATATGGAAACATCATTAATAGCTAGATAATAATAATAATAATATTGCTATATATTGAATTCCTCGTTAATTAGAGATTGAAATATGGAAACTTCATTCACTGTAAGAAGATTGCTACGTATAACTTCATCCCCAGTGGTTAAAATACGGAAAGTTTATATCACGAACATATCAACGCATGGAAATGAATGATTAATGTATGGAAACTTTGTATACGGTGAAACATCATGATACTGATGCAAAATCAATCACCATTGAAATCAATGATTAAAAGAAAACAAATAATAATCAAGTTTTAAAGGAATAACGTGAATGATTTGGTTTTAAGGGGCGGAGCCAAGAATCATGGAATGAGGTGCAAATATTTGCTATGGGGAGCAGAAATTTTCCTAGGGTGCAAAAAAAAAAAGAAAAAGGGCTTGTATATAAAAACAATTCTCCAATTAAATCTAAAATGGGCTTTGGGGCCAGCTGTGCGGGTGCAAGTGCACACCCTTATACTGGGCTGGGG
This sequence comes from Papaver armeniacum, assembly GCA_023531295.1. Classification (NCBI taxonomy): domain Eukaryota; kingdom Viridiplantae; phylum Streptophyta; class Magnoliopsida; order Ranunculales; family Papaveraceae; genus Papaver; species Papaver armeniacum. Next base: position 987,576 of record JAJJWW010005691.1, on the reverse strand, counting down.
AAGATGCTTTAAGTGGCATTGATTTCTACGAGGTTAATGTTGAGCATGCTGGTGGTGGACCGGTGGTAGTGCATTAGGAATCACAGATCATGGAATTCAGTTTCGTTGTCTTTTTTTTTGTTGTTGTTATTTTTTGGTTTATTATGCTTTATTTTTGAAATTATAATGGAGACTGTTCTTTTCATCAATTGACTCAGCATAGCATAAATTTCATTAGTGATCGCCCGGGGGGGCGCGCCTAACACAACATAGCTCGGGGGAAGGGATCTTTATCAAAAGCCTCCTGCCGAAGGCTGAAAGTGAGAACTACATAAATGAAGTCGAAGGATCAAAAGTTTTACTTGCAGACATTCTTTTTCTTTGTGCATCAAGTTCAAACGGCTATATATACAGCTGCTAGCTTGCAGCGCGGAGCCAAGAAATATTGACTGTGGGACAAATATATGCGGCGGAAGGCTGCCCAAAATTTTTGGACGTTTTTGTTATTAGATTTCCGATATTCATCATATATCATCACTAAATCTGTTACCCATAAGAAAATTTTAATACCAATCACATCTATCACTACCTTCTTTGAGACATTTTGTAAGACTTGTGTAGGTGTGAATAATCCACAGGGACAGGTGGAGCCATCCCAGTCGAGGGCGCACCAAAGAAAGCGAAGTAGTGAAAGCACTGAATCACCCCACCGGATCTGGGCACGAGAAAAGAGGAAAGAAGACAGGTCGAGAGATCGAGGCAAAAGGGGAGAAAAAGTTCTGATGTGACGATCCTCGGGTTCGAGGACATTTAATGCTCTGACAAAGTAGGTAAAGAGATAAGGAAGACTCGGTCAAACTCGGCCGGGAACCTAGAAGGCGACATCGATCAACATCACCTAACGAGCAACATCGGATGCAGCCACCACTCGGCCAGATTCAACTCGGGCAGAAGGGAAGATCGGATGAAGCATCGGGTAGACACCCGAAGAGAGCATCAAGGAAGATGTATTAGGCCCAACACTGTAATATCGTTGTATCACCATTTCATGGCTATAAATAGGAATCATGTATAGGGCTAGAGGGGCAAGTGAGAAGTGAGGGAAGAGAGTACACCAAGAGCATAGAGAGAAAACATACAATTTGTAATCGGAAAAATAGTAATAAGACCATCCTTTCACCCCGTGGACGTAGGTAATCATGCCGAACCACGTATCTCTTGTGTTCTTCTACATCTCTTCTTTGTTTGACTTCTTTATGCATGTATGAGATCCTTTGGATGTAGTGGTCGGATTTTCTACATCTACATTCTGGCGCCGACTAAGGGGAACGTATAACATCTTCGGATACCTTGAGATCGTTACCAAAACAGGAAAATCCAAGCTCCTAAGCCACTTTGTGTGCTAGTTGACGCTAAGAGAGAAACTCTTTTGGTTCTTTACCTTTGTTTTCCTAACAAAACCTTGCGGAGTTTGATTCTTGCTCTTTATCTTTGTTTTCCTAACAAAACCTTGCGGAGTTTGATTCTTGCTCTTTATTTTTGTTTTCCTAACAAAACCTTGCGGAGTTTGATTCTTGCTCTTTATCTTTCCTTTCATAGCAAAACCTTATCGAGTTTGCTGTGAGTCCGCTTTGTGTTCCTGTTTATTGTCTTTACGTCCCCTGTAAGACATGTCTTTCGTTCAGACAAAGTCGTCAAGACTGTTTCAATAAAATAAGTTGCTTGCTTAAGACACCCCAGCGAGTTGTTGGAAGATCCGCGAGCTCCCAAAATAACATCTTTCGATGTTGGTAGAAGCTAGAAGGAAACCCCATCTCGCCGGGTTTTATCGTTTGAGACCTTGATAAAAGAGAGATTCAACAGCTCCTATCAACATCCGTTGAAAATAGTTGATGCTTAATGAAAAACTCTAACGATCGAGACGCCTAGGATGCTAGATTTACCACCTTCAGAATTTAAGGATAGACATCGTTACATTTGCCTTCATTTACTCGCTTCGCCGTTTAAACCCTTCCTTTTAACGAGTTAAGCAAAGTACAACAATGGTAGAAGCAAGACTAGCTCAGAATCGTTGAGTCCGGTCTTCTAAACCATGGCTGGAAGGATTATGGTGAGCGGCATGTTAGCCGAATCTCATTTTGATCCTACACTGGAAGCCCTACAAAGATCGCTGGAAAAATCAAATATCCCATGATTCACTTCTGTGGGAAGACCATCAGCACGGCGGTTGTTGAGGGTCGTCGTTACTATCCATCGTCGCCAAGAAAGAGACCTTCCGATTTAATATACGGGTGGTCAATGACTCCCGGCGCAGGGAATGTTAGGACAAATAATGATTAATGCATAGGGAAAGTACCGAAAGCGACGTGTCGGGACAGCTTTTTGAAAATTGTCTTTTATGGCCAAAACAACTTGACTGCTGAGACCAACACGCTAGCGTAAACGGAAGTGTACTATAAAAACTTGTCCCACCTTACGCTGCTGAACTGCTGTACTTCATCCTTAACCTTTCGAAAGCAGTTCGAAGTAAGTGCCGTGTCCTTTGCTGACGTAGGTACGAACGGGTAGGCGAGCCGAGGAACGAGGACGATAACAAAGGTAATGGCAAGTACCTCCAGGACGAGCAGGATCCTGAGGAACCGGGTCACGGCGGGATCTAGCGGGCAAGAAGGACTCACGGATTCTCGGCACGAAGATCGTCGACCGAACAACCAGGGCGAGACTCAGGCGTTGATCAAAGGCATGACTACGGTCGACGAGGAGGTCGATTTGGGCCGAGATGACAATTTCCCACCCGGGATGTTGAGGATCAACCCGAGCCAGATGGGGCCGAGGAATAAGGGCAGCATGGAGGACGGAAGAACAGCATCGGATACCGAGGAGGAGGAGGAAGTTCAGACAGTACGCGAGGAACGAAGGAGAGAAAGACAACCGACAGAGTACCAGCGAGACCTAGAACGAGAAGCTGAGAGGCTTAGGCAAGTACACTTGGCAAGGGGGGACCATAATCTGGACATCCCCCGGGTAGCGGTCGACCACCCCGCAGCTCCGACTGTTCCCCCAGCATCGGCTAACCACCCCGCAGCTCCGATTGTTCCCCAGTGGCGGTCGATCACCCAGCAGTTCCGATCGTCTCCCCTGTCGTTCTCGCCGCGAGACCCCCAACTGCACCCCCTAACACAACAGGACACCAAGTGAATGGCCACTCTAGTCACGAGAGAACCGACCCGATGTTACTTGCTATACTGGCATGCCAAAGAAGACAAGAAGACCTAATGAGAGAACTGCAAAGGAGAAACCTAGCGTTAGAATACGAAAATTACCAGCTCCGCAACAGGAGAGCGGGGTCGAGAGGTTCATCGAGCCGAGGCTCCTCTAGCAACCACACTCCACCGAGGAACGCCCCACCCCACTCATCAAGCCGAGAACGCATACCCGACCCTAATCGGCCAAGAGAAGGGTATGGGCCAGCCGAGGATTCTTCGGCCGATGAGGAAGCGACCAATGAAAGCACGGACGCGTCCACCAAACAAAAAATCGAGCGGCTCGAGCGGATGGTTAAAAAACTGACCGGAGATAACGAGGACGATAAGTTAGCAGAAGTAATCAATAAATCCCAGAAGACGCCGTTTACTAGGGAATTGGACCGGACTCCGTTTCCACCAAAATGTACGCTACCGATCTTCCCATCTAGGTTTGATGGCACCGGCGACGCAGGAGAGCACATCAAAATGTAAGGCATGTCCTTGCTACAGTGGAAGAATCACGATGTGGTCATGTGCAAATTCTTCCCGGCCAGTTTGGAGGGAGAGGCAAAGAGTTGGTTCTACACCCGCCCGATAAATCCGTTGGGAGCTATGCGCTTTTGGTGGAAACCTTTCGAGACCTACATGCATAACAAAGATAGCTCGGCCCCGCAGTCGACAAGTTGTTCACCCCCGGCACGAAGACTCGGGGAGCCGTTGCGCTCTTTAACTGGACAGATGGAGGAAGTTATGTACGGATATAGGGAAAGCACCGGCCGACCAACAGATATTCGGCCGAGAACTCGCTAAGAAAGTCGGATCCCATCTGGGTGGCAATGTACACGGAGAAGCCTAAGACACTAAGAGAGATCCGGAAGATACAAGAGCACTATATCGCCTTAGAGGAGATTCAGGAAGGAGCGCAAGATAGGGGGATACAAGAGGCAAGCACTGCAGAAGAGGCCACCCCGCGAGAAGCCACGAAACGATCCGAAAAAGGCCCTTGCCCAAAGACTGGGTGAGACCAAAAGAGTTTGGGTCGAGAAAGGAAAGAAGCCTCGCCACGAGCCAAGATCTTATACTCCGCTAAATGCGCCATTGGAAGAAGTGTTCAAGGAAGTTGAAAAGAGGAATGACATCCGTTATCCCAAGACTCGGGAATTCATTCGACGGACAAGGAACCACCCTGAATTCTCGCCACTATCATCAGCCCGCGGCCATTCAACCAATGATTGTAGAGAAGTGAAAGACATCGTCCAAAGACTCGATCCGTGATGGGTACTTATGGCATTTCGTCAAGACATCGCCGACACTCCGCCGAGCGATGTCCCAAAGGCACCAGATAAGAATTAACCGCGACATCCAGTTCGCCTGTAACACCATATCACACTCGGCAACTCAGGGGTATGACTTGGGAACAAGTATCACCTCGAGAATCCATAAGAGGGACCGATCAGGCAAAGCAATCCTCAGTATGGCCAAGACCCTACCCATGGAACCATGGATGATGCAGCCAATCACCTTCTCGGCAAAAGACGTCCCATTGAACGGCCAAGCACACGGGGATCCCTTAGTAATAACCCTATTGATCGAGGAATGGAGCGTCCGCAGGATATTAATGGAAAGCGGCAGCTCAGTCAAAGTACTGTTCTACGACACTTTCAAGAGGATGGAGTTGTCCGATGATATCCTGGTTCCGTCAACCTATCGAATTTACGGCTTCAACGGTAAAGTAACAGTACCAAAGGGAGAAGTCACCCTCCGAGTCTCGGACGGGGAGGGGTTCCTTGACACACTCACCACCTTTTGCGTGGTCGATGTCGTGTCACCATACGAAGCAATTCTGGGTCGGCCTCGGCTCATGGGAATTAAAGGGGTCGCCTCGGCTTATCATCAGAGATTGCGATTCCCATCTTACCGAGGAGTGGTAGAGGTACTAGGCGATCCCCAGGCGGCAAGGCAGTGCGTGCAAATAGACGTCCAGCAGAATGAGGAAAGGCGGTCAAGAAAACGACAAGAAAAGAACAAGTCCAGGGAAATGAAGGCCGGAGAGGAGCTAGAAAGGGTAATGTCGCAAGCCGTTTCTGCCTATGAAACCGGCGAGAAGGAGACCTTATAGCAATCACAGGAGCCGACTACAGCCGGCGAACCAAAGAAAAATTTCTCGGCCCTAGAACCATCCCGACAAGTCAATATGGGCACCGAGGAGGAGCCGAGATTAGTGAGGATAGGGTCCCTCTTGACAAGCGAACAATCAAAGCAGTTGATAACCCTTCTGAAGGAGCACATGGACATATTCGCTTGGCAAATGCACGATATGGAAGGAATTGACCCGGGTGTCTGCTCGCACCACCTGCGGATAGACCCCAAGTTCAAACCAATCAGGCAAAAGATGAGAAGAATCGCACCCGAGCTACAACCAGCGGTGGAGGCCAAATTGAAGAAGTTGTATGCAGCAGGGATCATTCGAAAGGCCCAATACCCACAATGGATATCTAATATGGTGATAGTCCCTAAAAGAAACGGGCGTATTTAATCAAGCATAGACTATAGTGACTTGAACAAGGCGTGCCCAAAGGACAACTTCCCTCTCCCCAAGATCGATCGCCTAGTGGAATCCATTGTCGGTATAAGGCGATAACTCTCATGGACGGATACTCGTGGTACAATCAAATACCCATGGCCCCCGAAGATCAAGAACATACGTCCTTCTTCACACCAAGAGGGTCATGTTGCTACACCAAAATGCTATTTGGATTAAGAAATGCCGGCGCCACCTATCAGAGGCTGGTGGAAGACATGTTCGAAGATAAAATACACGACACCATTGAGGTGTATGTGGACGATATGTTGGTCAAAAGCAAGGTGGCCGACAAGCACATCGGCGACCTTCGAGGTATATTCCAAACCATGAGAAGATACAAGATGAGGGTCAATCCGGCCAAGTGCACCTTTTGGGTCACCTCGAGCAAGTTCTTAGGATACATAATCACCGACAAAGGAATTGAGGCCGACCCGGATAAGGTCAGGGCCGTGGTGGAAATGCCGTCGCCTGTAACGGTAAAATATGTGCAACGATTGAATGGGAATTTGGCGGCCTTGGGGCGATTCATTTCGCGATCGCCCGACAAGTGCAAGGATTTCTTCGGGACGCTACGAAAGGGAGAAAAGTTTAAATGGACCGAGGAATGCGAAGAAGCGTTTCAAAAGATCAAGCAACATCTCGCGAGTCTACCGGTGTTGCCAAGACCCGAGCCAGAGGACATACTAACGCTATACCTTGGGGCAACTAGTCACGCCATCAGCGCCGTCCTAGTCAAGAACGCCGGGGAAGAAAAGCCATGTGTATTTCATAAGCAAGACCATGAGCCCAAATGAGAGTAACTACACCAGATCGAGCAACCGATATTAGCACTAGTATTCGCAACGCGTGCTTCGGACATACTTTCAAACCCACAAAATTAGGGTGCTTACAAAGTCCCCCATAGAGTCGAGTACTGACAAGCAAAGCAGCCCGGTCGGGCGGATCTCCAAGTGGAGTGCGCAAATAAAGCGGCTCGACATCGTTTACGAGATGAGAACAATGGTAAAAGCACGAGCAAAGGCCGATTTCCGGAAGATTTCCCCCTCGACACGAAGACGAAGTAGAAGACATACCGGAATGGAGGAAGACAGAGAGACCCATCCGACCTGCTCGAGTCATGCAGCCCGACACGGTGGGAGGTTTTCGTGGATGGGTCATCTAATAAAGATGGGTCGGGCTTGAGATTGGTCTTCACGACGCCAAAGGGGAAAAAGATGGTCCACTCCTTTAGGCTCGAGTTTAAGGCAACTAACAATGTCACGTATCACGAGGCGCAGTACATGCCCGCGCATAATAGTGGAGATGGGAATCCAGGAGGTACGGCTTACGAGCGACTCCCAACCGGTTGTCCTAAGCAAATCAATGGGCGTGACGCCATACATGACCCTCAACTACGTAAATACCGGGAGCTCGTCCAATTCTACATCACCTGATACCGAGCATCAAGTTTCGACACATCCGTAGGAAGGACACCGCCACTCTGGACGCCCTAGCATATATTTCTTCCATGTTGACAGACTCAAGCATTGAAGGTATCGAATCATGAGGGTCCTAATGCCTTCGCATTCGAGATCGCGGATATCGACGCACAAGTCGCGGCGACCACTACCGACCAATATCGGGCCGATGATTGGAGGAAGCCGATCCATGAATACCTCGAAACAGAAGGTTGCCCAAGGGGAGACCTGAGATCAACAAGATCAAGAGCAAAGCCGCTGCATACGAACTTCGAGATGGCGCCCTATACGTAAAGTCATATCTAGGGCCATTGCTAAAGTGCCCGAGTAAGGAGGAGGGGCGGATGATCCTCAACGAATTGCACTATGGGGTCATGGGAAACCACAAACTCGGTCGCAGCCTAGCGGCACGAGCTAAAACCATGGGATACTTCGGCCATACATGAATGAGGACGCGAAGCATATGGCCATCGTTTATGACGAATGCCAAAAATTGGGAAGAAGATATATGCGCCTACGTAACATTAAACTCACATCGTCCCCGGCCCTTCGCTAAATGGGGAATCGACATCGTGGGACCATTACACACGTCGGATCAGGACAAAGGAAGTACTTAATTGTAGCCACCGACCATTTCACCAAGTGGGTTGAGGCCGCTCCACTGAAACACATACGGGATAAAGATGTTTTTCGATTCATCTGGGAACACATCATATGCCGCTTTGGGGTTCCGGCAGCAATCATCTCTGACAACGGGAAACAATTACAAGGCAAAAACATCGACCTGCTATTCAACACTTACAACATCCGAAAGAGCAAGTCCACGCCCCTATACCCCCAAAGCAATGGACAGGCCGAGATCACAAACAAGACTATCGCCGATAACATGAAGAAGAAACTTGACGGGGAATATAGGGAATGGTGTGAAGAACTCTACAACGTCTTATGGGCATATAGGACAACCCGCAGGGAGGCAACTGGATTGTCACCTTTCATGTTAACATATGGGACCGAAGCCATCCTGCCCACAGAGGCGATGATACCCACCACAAGGACCGAAGCATGGAGGCGAAACATCTCGGCAGATCTTATCTTGGCTAAACTCGACGATCTAGAAGAAACAAGAGAGATGGCCCTACAGAAGATGGAGAATTACCAACGAAGGATCCAACGAGAATACAACAAACGGGTTCGACCCAGAGAATTCCAACCAGGGCAGTTGGTACTAAAGCATCTACCCAGTTATGAGCGTGACAAAAAGGGCGGTAAGCTTGCACCACGGTGGGGAGGACCCTACACAATTGTTGAGAAGGTCGGAGAAGGGGCATACAAGATACTAAAGCCGGACGGAACACCCGAGCCACGACCGTGGAATGCAGCACGACTAAAGCTCTACCATCCATAAAATCAGGTAAGATATCTTGTCATTTATTTCCGTGAAAGGCCGCGTGGGGTTGGAAATATGACAAGTGCGTCTGAATGGTCGTTTCGAACCCGGGGCGATGGCATTGTGCAAGTGTCGTGGCGACTTACACTAACACGGACTATTCGAACTCGGGGCGATGGCAGTGTGCAAGTGCCGAGGTAGTCCAGGGGCCCTGGCGGTTGGAAACCAGTGGCCGATTGTCGAGGCATGAGTACTCGAGCAGTCAACATTGCTCTCCTCGCAAGTGGCCGAAATCACTTGCCCCAGAAGATTAATCGATAACTTCTTGGGATGTCGATCCCATAGAAACTAGGAAATACCAACTACCCTTCCACTAGATCTCGAAAGACCGTGATGAGATGCCTCAATCAGGACATGGCATCGGGCCCGATGACCCTCCTTGTTGAGTGTGTTCGACAGAAACGGCATTTATGACTAACCTATCTATTCGTACAGGCACACATAACAAGGTCACGACAGCAAACCACACGTCGTCAACTCAACATAAATAAGTACAATAACATCAGTAGCGTAATAGCGTCAGTAGCAAGAAGAACAAACAAACTGGCGACGCAGCACCCCATAAAAAAAGTTGTGCAAGAAATTAAAAGGTGTTCAAGCGAATTACAACCCAAGGGAAAGGGTAAGAAAGCGACGCAGCGCTGCAAAATACACGTTCACTCCTTCGAAGGGACGGGTCCCGGGATCGCCTTCTTAGAAGCGGCATCGGCTCGTTTTTTATCAAGCACTGCCTTCACACCGGCTTTAACCTTCGAGACAAGTTCATCGCTAAACTTCGCCTTCTCGGCGGAAGATTCTGCGCCAGTCATCACCGACGCCGCTTCAAAGAAGTGGCCACCCGCCGAGCAGCCAGCCTCCCTCCCCTTCAATCGGACGTTCTCCTCCTCCAATGATGCCGCCTTCTTCTGCTCGGCTGCCAAAACAACAAAGACGGTCAGTCACACAATAATAGCCTTAAGACAACGACAAGAGAAGCGCAACATGGGGCACACCACCTTCCAACAAAGGGGCAACTACCCTAATGGTCTCCTCAGACTCAGACAGGCTACACTCGAGAGAAGACAGCTTCGAAGAAAGCTCTAAATATCGTTGTTCGTTAAACTCATTGGTGGGGCAGTACTTCTTGTGATCACTCCACTCGGCCCTCTGTCGGGAGTGGGCTACCTGCAAACCTGATAGTTGAGAACGAACCCACTCCAACTCCTCGAAACCTTTTGGATTCATTAAGTTTCTCAAGGAATTCTCGACTACACTTCTCGGCAAAGATCCCTCTCCCGCCAAGATCCGAGACGATCCGCATGCAAATCTCGAACTCAAGTCTCAACCGACCACACCGACCCTCTAAGTTGTCGGCCAACAACGTTTTATCGGCTGCAATCCCCTGGAACCGAGCCAAGTTCGCCTTAAGATTGTCAATTTCCTCGGGAACGTACTCGAAAGTCTCGTAGCGATGTAGTTTGGACTGAAGATCTTCGATATCGGTCTCTAGATGATCGATCTTAGCGTCCTTGTTAACTATTCTCTCCGTGCAAGTTCGAAACATGATCCCGTTCTATGTTCACTTCCCTTTTCAACAAACGACACCTCATGGCAGCGGCCTCCGCACTAGAAGATTCGGCTAGGCGGGGAGTACTAAGCTCGGATATTGGCACTATAAGATCAATCATGACTAGTTGAAAGTAAAATAAGTACCTTGGACCTCGGCCAACTCCTTCTCCAACTTCCGAGATCGCTCACGTTCTCGCCAGTAACAAGAGGCGGAGATTCTCCCTCTCGGCGACCTCCCCGCGCTGGAGAGCAAGATTCAACAACGAGCGGTTGATGTCCTATAAACAAAGACCAACATGGTCAAGACTTACCTAAAATATGAAAGCGACACCCGAACAACTCAACTCACCAGCAGATCAAAGGTACTTTTCGCACCCGACTTCATACAACGAAACAACGTTAATCTTCTCCTCGTCAGGCAGGGAGGCGAAATCGGGAGAAATAAGTGCCCCGAGAGAGTTGCACATAGGGCCCGAGACGGTGAAGGAGGTACTGCTGCCCGAATTAGGAGCCACGGAAGGAAGAGTCCCCAGCGGCCCGCTCCCGACAGCAACTTTCTCCACATCACGGTTGATCACAAGGTTCCCACTACCACCCGACTTCTCCGCCTGTCTCGACTCATCTTCATTACCAAGGGTATCGCCCTCCTCATCGAAAATACCTTCATCATCATCACCATCGGACATAACATACACAACGCCATCGGCGAGAACAATCCCTTCATCAGCCACCTCCTGGGGCACAGTTTCCTCCGGGGCAGGCACATCCTCCTTGGGTTCCTTACCCCTTCCCTTGGGCTTCTCACCTACAAGGGTAGACGAAACATCAGAAGGCTTCTGAGGCGACTTCCTCAGGAAATGTGATAAAGGTAGCCGATCATCGGGATCCTCACCGTCCTTCGCCGAGGTACCACCAGCCTTGTCAACCCTCAGTTTCTGTGCATGAGCCGATGTCAGAATCATGCAAGGCAACAAATAGGGGCACGTACATGTACGTCAAATAAAAAACGAATAAGTATATTTGTTACCTTCCCCTGTCTCCTCCTCGGCTCCTGCAACTCTATCCCTCTTCCGATGAACAAGAGTCCCAGCAGGAACACCCTGGGACTTAGTCTGAAAAACACCAAAACTAAAACATCACCCCACGAGTCGCCCGAGCCGATCAATCAAGTAAGAAAGACAGGGGAATACACTTACCCGATCAACATTGACTACCCAGAAAGGATAAAATTCGGCCGGAGGAGGAAATTTGCCACTTAAAAGAGGACCGGAAATAACCAATGGAACCCGATCCCAAGCCGTGTCATTAGTATGACGGGCGTGCTTGTTGGAACCCTTTCCCTCAGGATCCTCATCCAAAAGAAGTCTCCTAACACCTTCGGGAAGAGTTTTATGGCGATGAGGGCTGGCAGCAAACCCGGCGAGATCGCCATTGGTAGTAGTCCCTCTCCGATAATTATCAGCGAAACTGGCAGGAGTATAGTCACTCGCCTGGGAAGGATCGTAGGTAGACCAAGTGGTAGGAGCACATTCGCCTCGCTACGCTTTTCCCACTTGGACAGATACGAAAGGTGTTGCCGCTCCACCGAGCCAAAGGCGCGGCACGGGCGAATCCTAGAAAGGGCCTCGTGCCAACGGCGGCTAGGATCATATATAGGGAAACGCAGCCCGAGCTCTAGCTGGCCCCTGGTGACGATGGTCGCCTCGGCCGAATGAGGGAATCTCAAAACATCATCCCTCTTCAGAACACCCTTCTGGCCTGACAAGAGCCTGACGTCATATCCATGGAGATCGAACTCATCCTTCAACTGTTGAACGTATTGCTCATCCGACAAGTCTTTAGCAGCCCTCTTGTCATCCCTACAAGAAAATGAAGAAGGATTATCAGGGAAGATAGAATCTAGAGCACGGTAATCATACTTGGAAGGACTCTCTACAACAAACATGGAATCAAGTGAAACGTCGTCTTCATCAGAAAACACATAACTCACACACCTTTTTTCCGTCATCGAAGGAGTTGAAGACGCCATGAAAATCATTAGGAGAAGTGACAGGAGGGGCGAAATACGGCCGAACCCGGAGTTGCATGTAGAGCGTAAACCGAGAGGACGCCGGATAATACAGAAGGGAGGAAGGAGACCTGGTGAGAAGATAGTTAATGGCAGGGGAAAGAAGGCAAAAGAGAAAGGAGAGAAAAGGGAAGACGAAGTTAGCAAAGGAAAGTGTAAAAAGAAAATAAGGTTCAGGGGACGGGCTTATAAACCTCACCTGTGATAACCGACGAGGAAGGTGAACCGGTTGCAGCAACTGAAGAAAGTGGGGAACATCATGGCGCGAAACCCGGCATGACCGAAGACGTGGGAAGACGAGGCGGTTTCTTCCCCACGTGTCAACTACACGAGTGGAAGAAGGGGCATAAATGTAGGTTTGAATAATCCACAGGGACAGGTGGAGCCATCCCAGTCGAGGGCGCACCAAAGAAAGCGAAGTAGTGAAAGCACTGAATCACCCCACCGGATCTGGGCACGAGAAAAGAGGAATGAAGACAGGTCGAGAGATCGAGGCAAAAGGGGAGAAAAAGTTCTGATGTGACGATCCTCGGGTTCGAGGACATTTAATGCTCTGACAAAGTAAGTAAAGAGATAAGGAAGACTCGGTCAAACTCGGCCGGGAACCTAGAAGGCGACATCGATCAACATCACCTAACGAGCAACATCGGATGCAGCCACCACTCGGCCAGATGCTTCAACTCGGGCAGGAGGGAAGATCGGATGAAGCATCGGGTAGACACCCGAAGAGAGCATCAAGGAAGATGTATTAGGCCCAACACTGTAATATCGTTGTATCACCATTTCATGGCTATAAATAGGAATCATGTATAGGGCTAGAGGGGCAAGTGAGAAGTGAGGGAAGAGAGTACACCAAGAGCATAGAGAGAAATCATACAATTTGTAATCGGAAAAATAGTAATAAGACCATCCTTTCACCCCGTGGACGTAGGTAATCATGCCGAACCACGTATCTCTTGTGTTCTTCTACATCTCTTCTTTGTTTGACTTCTTTATGCATGTATGAGATCCTTTGGATGTAGTGGTAGGATTTTCTACATCTACAACTTGTGTTTGTAAATTTTCAATCTAGGCTTATATTACTTCATTTTGCTTAAACGTAAGGGGGGGAAATTTTAAAAACACCTAAAAACCAAAGGCTGATTATATGACTTTGGGATTCTCTAGTCCTAAGGTGGCTCCGCCATTGCCTGCTTGCTAACAAATCCTAAAGCTGCCTCAATGCCTAGGCTGTTCCTGAGCTGCTAGTAAATTGGTTTCCTTGATCATATATATACTCCAACTGTCCCATAAAAAATTGATGTTTTCGATATTTGAACGGTTGTTCTCCTCACACTTTTATTATCACACTATCTCACATGTTGGACATCATTTTTGCGAATAAAAACCAAACCGAAATGAATTTGAAGCTAATATTTTGGGAATATGTTATTATTACAAACCTCTAAATTTCTACTCAAAATGAGCATATTCCTAAATGTATCACCATCATCTACTACTTTGAAAATGAGCCGTTGAAAATCAACAGATTTCTGACCGTCGAAATTAAGACCAGTGGATTGTGAGGTTTTATATTTTGGAATGTGCTCATTTTTATTAGGCATGTAGAACTTGGTAAGGAAAACATATCCTCAATATATTATTTTCAAACAGATTACTGTTTGATTTTTATTCGCAAAAATGACGTCCAATGTGTGAGATAGTGTGATAATAAAAGTGTGAATGGATCCTTCCTTTTTTTCCTGGCTTGATTGGGGTATACCCAGACTAATTGGGGTATACCCAGACTAATTGGGGTATACCCAATGAGACAAAATAGGGTCATTTTGAAGTAAAAGAGGTCACCCCTTAACCAAATATTTTCAAAATGGCAAAATTGCCCTCGTTTAATTAACACTAAAATTTTGATTAGATTAATTAATTAAGTTTAAATTGATTGAATAGATTAAAATTTATGAATTTTAAGTTATGAAATTTTGTTTTTGATTGAACTTTTGTGGGATGATTTTTTATTTTTTTTTGAGAATATCTCTTGCAACGACAATGAAGCACACAACCGAAATACTTCTAAAAAGGGGATTGCAAATCTGTTATATGAAATCATACTCAAAATCAAAGAATAAATCAACACTTTCAGTTCTGAAAGTATGAAAAGTCGGCAAGGTCGACTAATGAAGATCATGCCGGCCAAAAGTGGCCGGTAAGATCTTCATCATCGACCTCGCCGGCAAAAAGTGGCCGGCAAGGTCTTCATCGTCGACCTCGCCGGCCAAAAGTGGCCGGCATGATCTTCATCGTCGACTGATAGGGTGTAGAATACATCCTATTTACTATCTATTGTTTATGCTTTCTTTGTTATTTTTCTTGTAAATTATGTATTTTACGCTTGTTTTAAGTTTTATAGCTACTTTGGAGTCACACGGAGAAAATAAAGAGAAAACGTGTTAAAAGCAACCAACACTTGGATTCAAGGCAGCCACAGAATTGATTTTTGGGTATAGGAATTTGGAAGCCCACATACAGAGTGGACGACTTAAGCCCAGTGACTTCACGGCCTTAGAATTTAGAAGAGGGTTATTCCTCTTACATACCCAATCATTCCCAACCCTAAAATGAGAATTATTATCTCAATCATTTCTCACCTGAGATTGAAGAAGGGTTTGCGATGGATGAACTTGTTCTTTGTCATGGCGAGAGATCGAGATGCGGAGAAATTGAAGAACGAAAAAGAGATAACGAAAGCAGCGGCTTTGCTATTAAAAATTCGAGAGAATTGATGAGGTAGAGAATTAGGGGTCGTGCAATTGAAGAGATGGGTTGGCTTAAATGGGTTTGAGATCGATGTTCAACCAAGAGACGATGAGAAAGCTCAGATGGGTATGAGGTTGAGTTGAAATTGATGTTGAGATTGAGGTTCTGTTGTTGAACCGATGGGTTTATGGAACTGAGATTAAAGAGATTTAATGGAGGTGAAGGTGGTTCTGTTATTGTAGGGTTTGCTGGAATCGATTGGTTTGGTGATGCTGTAAAATGATGATGAAGTTGTTGTCAGTCTCAAAGATGGTGAGTTGAAGATTCAGGGAAGAGAATGGGTTCGATTTGTGTTAGCCTGAATTCAAGATGGAGATGTTGATGTTCAAGGATGTGGTGAAACTGGAAGGCATAATTGATGCAGAAATTGCAGCTGTGATGAATTAAATGAGGAACACGGGGAGAAAGAATTGGTGATGGTTGGTCTGAGTTCAATAGAGAAGAGAACAGCTAGTTGTGCTGTCGGTTGCGAGTGGTGGTGCAATGGCTAGGTCAGAAGATGGAGTTAGAAGACCTACTGCTACCATTACAGGGAGATTGAATAAATGGGTTTGAAACTAGATGTATGCTAGGAATTGTCACAGGGAAATGAAGCAGAAGAACGGCCTGAATGTGGCCTGGAAGTCCTGTAAATAGCCGAAACTCGGCCGGTTCTCCATTCCGGCGAGTTAACTCAGACCGGCGATGAACCGATCCAGCTCAGTGATCCAGCCTAACTCAGCCGAGTAAGCCAACGAGTCAGACCAGCTGTCTCGGCTGACTACTTCTTCCCTTGACCGTTGACTAACGGTTGACCTGTTTGACCGTTATCTCTAACGGTGCCGTGACGGAATAATCTGTCAACGGAGAAGAATCTCAGGCGACCGGTGGCGACTATTCCGGCCGGATTCCGGCCATAATACCAGTTTTCCGGCGTGGAAAAATTCCAGAATTTTCTGTGGACTTCTCTCATGGGTGTGAAGACTTGGACTAGGAATTGGATGGAGAATTGGGCTCAAATTTGGAAAGAGAAGATGGAAGATGAGAAAGACTTGAATTTGGAAATTGAATTGCTAAAGGAAAAGGATTCTATTCCTTAGAAGATTTGGAGAATATTGAAGCCTATAAATAGAGAAGTTTTCTACATCTTTTACACACCTCTCTATACACACAACACTTGTGTTTTTGCTTGCTTTTCAAAATTCTTCTTTTTAATTATTTGTGTGAACTTGAAAATTCTCCTTTTAATTATTTTGTGTGAATTTCAAAAACATGAGTAGCTAATTTTATTATTGATTGAGGATGAATTCCTAGTTCTTAATATATGGTTTGAATTTTGTTTCAATTCTATCTTGAAGTTTTTCACATGATTATCGTTTGTTTTTACTATTAGGAATGTTTATTCATTCATGATTGATTGATAGATTGTTTAGAGTGCACGCTAAATTGATTTGTTAATTTGATCTAAAGCTAGTGAAAGTTAGGGGATAAGTAATCGTTTCTTGACTCTTTACATAAGTAGCAAACACGAGACCTTGCGGAGGGATTCCGTGGAGCGATTGTGTGTAAAAACAACGCTAGAAAGTGGACCAAGCGAACCGAGTTTAACTACTAGTACTAAACCTAAATTAATAGATCTTAATGCATTCAGGGAATTACATCTTGTAAGCGAACCTCAAGGTGGTTCTTTTGAATAGAATCTGATAACTAAGCGGACTTGTTACTCAGTGAAATAAGGGATTTTGGGGCTAGATAAGCGGACCTGCTATCCTACGGTTGGTGATTATCTGTGACTAATAACAAGTAGAAAAGAACATAACTTTAATCATTGTTTTGCAACGAAGAATGATTCCTTGATCTTATCTCTCTTATTGCTTTCAACTTTATCTTTTAATTGCTTTGTTTATTTTCTTTTGCTTTTTACACACCCCTTTCGTGACAATTTTTACAACTAGAATCTCTTGCTCCTCGTGGGAACGAACTTGACTTCCATTATATTATTTTTAATTGAGTGGAAATAAGATATTAATTTGATTGCACCTACGACACGCATCAAATTTTGGCGCCGCTGCCGGGGAGCAGCGGATGGTTTTTAGTTGTTTCTATTTTTTCTTTTTGCTTTATTCTTGCTTTGTTAGATTCTATATCGTATCTAACTTAGTTTCTGAGAATCTTATTTCAGGTACCGGTTTTCCATGTATGGTGGGCAAGAGCAAGCATATTACAACAATCAATACGGTTTTCAACCTCAACATTATGACGACTTCCAACCATCCTTAGGATACAATCAAAACCAATATTTTGGCTATGATCAATTTCCTACAGAACCTTATGGATATTCTCACACATATCAACAACCTTATGACGGTAATGTGCAGACAGAGAATTTGGAATATACTCCTCTTCATCGTGTTTTTCCTTCACTTTTTCCAAAAGAGGAGATACAGTCTAGAAACTCTATCAACGGTGGTAAGCGTGTGAACGTCAGGAAACTTGCACATAAATTATACAAATTGGAAGATGATGGAGACTCGGAAGAGCTTGTCGCAGAAATTAGTAGGACTATTCATATGGAACTTAAACGATGTCGGGATAAAGGTTATGAAACCGATGAAGATTCTTATTATGGTGAGTCTGAAAATGAAGATGATTGTGTTGAAAAGGACCAACCTTTGGAGACTTTTGAAGACACTAGTGTAGCTTACTCAAGCCTTGATCTTAATAATGATCAAACACCTATTCAAAAGGTAGAGCTTGAAGATGATGCATTTAGTGCTTGGAAAAAATTCCTTAGGGAAAGATATGAGTCCGCGGAAGTGTATGAGCATTGCAACAATGAGGAAGTTATTCCAACTCCGGATCATAA
Source organism: Papaver armeniacum (assembly GCA_023531295.1). NCBI lineage: Eukaryota > Viridiplantae > Streptophyta > Magnoliopsida > Ranunculales > Papaveraceae > Papaver > Papaver armeniacum. The sequence continues at coordinate 969,592 of JAJJWW010005691.1, read as the reverse complement.
TAACGATCCTTCGCCTATTCAAAAGGATGAGGTTGGGTGTGACTTACCTATTGTTATAAACGGTGTAACACCCGCACAAGAAGATCTTACAATCTATACCGACGAGAATCATTTTAGTGAATTACCTGATTCCGATGATGAGAATGTTGAAGAGATGATACTAGAGGATGAAACCACATTGATTGATTTCGTGGAAGACCCAATTGAACTTGCCGATGATTTTAATGATGCCAAGACTTTGGTTAAGGTAGAAAACGACGAAGAATGGTTGCAAGGTTTAATAGAGGACCACGATATACAAGAGGTAAGTAATTCACTTGAATTTTTTAAGGATGAAGAGGATTCTATAATACAAGAGACTGTGCAAGGTTTGTCTAACCCTTTGCATATTGATTCTTCTCATTTACCTCTTATTGGTTTGAATGTTTGTGCTTCGAAAGTATTTTTGGATGATTTTGTTTCTAGATATCCACCATTGGAAACACTTGATGCTAACACCATGCAGGTTTGCCAAGAGGAATACATGGAAGTTCCAAAATTCTATGTTCTTTATACACTTCCGAGTGTGGACGAGAATAAGTGTGGGGGAAATTTCTATCGAGCGATAACATCATTATTGTTTTCTTGTGCTAATATTTGTATGGAGTTATTGTTTTCAAAACAGGTATTATGGGTGGATCCTCAAATTTTCAGATTGTTAGTATATGGGGAATGAATCTTGCAAGAGCTAAGTCGGGCCGTCGACTTTAAAACAAGCGCTTAATGGGAGGCAACCCATAGGTTTTGTTTTCTTATCCTTTTGCTTTTGCTTTTGCTTTTTGTTATTTCTTTTTCTTGTTTCATATCATGTTAAAATTTCCCACCTTGACTTTACTAGGAGGATTCAATTATTAAAAAAAATTACAAAAAAAAATTTAAAATTTAAAAAAAAAAAATTTACATAAAACCTCCAACTTTTAAAGATTTTAGAGTCATTAGCATACTTCTAGGTATGTTTACATAGAGATTTTGACCGACATAATTGAACTTGGAAATGTTAGAGAACTACGTTCGGATTTCTTGCTTGTTTGAGTGTTAAATAATGGATTTAATCATGCCGGTGATGCGAATTTGGTGCAGGGAGAAATGCGTTATTAGAGTTGCTGATCAATCATTAGTGGAGACTACCCGTATTCATATCATGTGAGGCACCGACCAGAAATTTTTCCATCTACTAAAGAGCTTTCTTTTGAGTGTGTGTCACCGTACGTTAATTCCGGGTAGAATGGTGAGCTACCCAACCTCACACCAATAGAAGCACTACTCTTTGATCTCTTGAGTGCTAATTTTGTCAATCATGAAGGGTGACGTCTATAGATGAAAGCTTCCTTATTGTAGTTCGATTTTCAGTTAGCACCATTCTCTCTCGCGACAACAACGGATCCATAGAAACACCATCAACATCAACAAGGAGCGACATCAAAATCTACAAGGAAAGTTGGAAAAGTTCAAGGTTTACAAGCAACGGAACCGGAAAAAAAAAAGCAAATTTCATATTCAAGTAAAGCAACATACAAATGAGCGGATTTTACATATAAGTTGAGGACTTACAATACAATGAGGTTATTCTATATCCAAGTATAAAGACTTATTCATGAAAGCAAAGAAAATCAAAAGGTGAGAATTTTTGAAGTTTATGATTTCAAGACGATACAAGGTGTGAAGAATCAAGCGGTAAAATACTTCTTCCACGGCCATGGTTTATTTTGTATTTAATTTCTCTTATTTTGTGTGGAAAAAAAAAAAAAAAAAAAAAAAAAACAAGAGAAATATTTGTTTTGTTAATAAGCCGTGGGGAAGGAAAATATAAAAGGAAGTTTCAAGCGACAATGATTTAAGGTAAAAGGTTAAAAATTGTCAAGGATCTACAAAGTTCGAGAATTTATCATCAATAGTTGAAACCGAAGACGAAGACCAAGAAGATCAAGACGAGGAGCGGAAGACGTTTCTATTGGATGCCGTGAGAGTGGTGTTATCATAATTGGCGATCGGATGTGAAGGTGAGTAAGTAATATCATCCTCGATAATAATGGTTGATTTCCTTCTTAGAGATCGTCAGAAAATTTTTTTTTTTTTCAAAATGTTAAAAGATGTGGGTTTTTCAAAATATTTCGGAAGTTGTCCTTCCCACCATTCAACGTGTTGCAGGATTTTTCTCTTCATTCCTACCTGCACACATGTGAGACCCATAAAAAGCCGTCTTTTTGAGTGCAATTATCATAAAATCCTTTTTGGTGAGGCAGAAGTCGAGGCGAAATGCTTATTGATCGTTTCTCAAACACGCATTCTCTCATTATGGTGTGGTTATTTCTCACTCAACATTTAAGAATGAGAATATGTTCTTTAGTATTTCTAACTTCTTATTACTGGAATGCAGAAACTCTATGTCCTCATAGCTCTTTGGATGCTTGGGACGCTTGAACGCTTTGAAGTTGTGAGTTTTTTTTAGTTTGATTTGCTCGAGGACTAGCAAAGTCTAAGTGTGGGGGAATTTGATAGGGTGTAGAATACATCCTATTTACTATCTATTGTTTATGCTTTCTTTGCTATTTTTCTTGTAAATTATGTATTTTACGCTTGTTTTAAGTTTTATAGCTACTTTGGAGTCACACGGAGAAAATAAAGAGAAAACGTGTTAAAAGCAACCAACACTTGGATTCAAGGCAGCCACAGAATTGATTTTTGGGTATAGGAATTTGGAAGCCCACATACACAGTGGACGACTTAAGCCCAGTGACTTCACGGCCTTAGAATTTAGAAGAGGGTTATTCCTCTTACATACCCAATCATTCCCAACCCTAAAATGAGAATTATTATCTCAATCATTTCTCACCTGAGATTGAAGAAGGGTTTGCGATGGATGAACTTGCTCCTGTCATGGCAGAGATCGAGATGCAGAGAAATTGAAGAACTGAAAAAAGAGATAACGAAAGCAGCGGCTGCTGCTATTAAAAATTCGAGAGAATTGATGAGGTAAAGAATTAGGGGTCGTGCAATTGAAGAGATGGGTTGGCTTAAATGGGTTTGAGATCGATGTTCAACCAAGAGACGATGAGAAAGCTCAGATGGGTATGAGGTTGAGTTGAAATTGATGTTGAGATTGAGGTTCTGTTGTTGAACCGATGGGTTTCTGGAACTGAGATTAAAGAGATGTAATTGAGGTGAAGGTGGTTCTGTTATTGTAGGGTTTGCTGGAATCGATTGGTTTGGTGATGCTGTAAAATGATGATGAAGTTGTTGTCAGTCTCAGAGATGGTGAGTTGAAGATTCAGGGGAAGAGAATGGGTTCGATTTGTGTTAGCTTTGAATTCAAGATGGAGATGTTGATGTTCAAGGATGTGGTGAAACTGGAAGGCATAATTGATGCAGAAATTGCAGCTGTAATGAATTAAATGATGAACACAGGGAGAAGGAATTGGTGATGGTTGGTCTGAGTTCAATAGAGAAGAGAACAGCTAGTTGTGCTGTCGGTTGCGAGTGGTGGTGCAATGGCTAGGTCAGAAGATTGAGTTAGAAGACCTGCTGCTACCGTTACAGGGAGATTGAATAAATGGGTTTGAAACTAGATGTATGCTAGGAATTGTCACAGGGAAATGAAGCAGAAGAACGGCCTGAATGTGGCCTGGAAGTCCTGTAAATAGCCGAAACTCGGCCGGTTCTCCATTCCGGAGAGTTAACTCAGACCGGCGATGAACCGATCCAATCGGTGATCCAGCCCTAACTCAACAGTAAGCCAACGAGTCGACCACCCTTGTCTCGGTGACTACTTCTTCCCTTGACCGTTGACTAACGGTTGACCTGTTTGACCGTTATCTCTAACGGTGCCGTGACGGAATATTCTGTCAACGGAGAAGAATCTCAGGCGACTGGCGGCGACTATTCCGGCCGGATTCCGGCCATAATACCAGTTTTCCGACGAGCAAAAATTCCAGAATTTTCTGTGGACTTCTCTCATGGGTGTGAAGACTTGGACTAGGAATTGGATGGAGAATTGGGCTCAAATTTGGAAAGAGAAGATGGAAGATGAGAAAGACTTGAATTTGGAAATTGAATTGCTAAAGGAAAAGGATTCTATTCCTTGGAAGATTTGGAGAATATTGAAGCCTATAAATAGAGAAGTTTTCTACATCTTTTACACACCTCTCTATACACACAACACTTGTGTTTTTGCTTGCTTTTCAAAATTCTTCTTTTTAATTATTTGTGTGAACTTGAAAATTCTCCTTTTAATTATTTTGTGTGAATTTCAAAAACATGAGTAGCTAATTTTATTATTGATTGAGGATGAATTCCTAGTTCTTAATATATGGTTTGAATTTTGTTTCAATTCTATCTTGAAGTTTTTCACATGATTATCGTTTGTTTTTACTATTAGGAATGTTTATTCATTCATGATTGATTGATAGATTGTTTAGAGTGCACGCTAAATTGATTTGTTAATTTGATCTAAAGCTAGTGAAAGTTAGGGGATAAGTAATCGTTTCTTGAAAATTGAAAGATTAACAACGCGAAGATTTATTTAGGAAAAAAACATCTAAAAAATTGAAAATTGTTTTAGAAGAATTATGGATGAAACAGGGAAAGATAAGAGGAAGGAGAAGAACAATATTATTAGGAGAGTAATATAGAATCATTACATAGTTTCCCTTATATACAACCCTAGGAATCTAGTATGACCGCACATCCATGGGCCGTAGGCCCTACAACACTCCCCGTTGTGCGGTTCAATAACAAAACTTTATACATAATGCTTTACATATAGTTCTTAAAATGTCGTTCTCCTTGATGACTTGTGCCGGAGTCCATTGCTTCATTAAAACTTTGATAAGGAAAAAACTCAGCGGGACAAAACCTTGGTACAACTCTTCACATGTTGTCTCGTATTTTACATGTAGTTCATCACATGCAATACGATCTTAAAAGATCGACGAGTCTAAGTTAATTTCCTCGTTAAAACTTCGTCAGGAAAAACCCAGAGGGACAAAACCTGAACTAAAGAAAAAGAGTACAATATTAAGTAAACTTAGAACATAGTTGGATGTGTATACGTTGCCTCATTAAAACCTTGACAAGGAAAAACCCAGTGGGACAAAACCTTAACGAAGGGAAAAGAGTACAACGTGGAAGATGCAAGTAATGGTGATATGTTGCAGATGATCACTTTGCTTTGTTGAAGTTGACTAGTTGCTTCACAACTCCTAAGGCAGAAAATCCTCGTGGGAAAGACAATAGCCTTAGCTGGGAAATTACATTCTCGGTGTTTGTTGTTGTCTCATTGAAAACCTTACCTAGTAACAAACCCCTGTGGGAAAAAGTAACCCGGTGAAGGAAAATAGTTCAACACACCATTAGATGCTCCCCCTGATGTCAGACAATTTTCGTTAGTCTAATGCAGTCAAAAGGAGTTTATCACACTTTACTTTGGTGACTTGAACGTTTATAAAACCCTGTTGTTGATTCTAGAAGTTACGTTGCTTAACAAACTATCGCATTTCATTTCTTTGATTCAAATATTTTCTATATCTACACGATCATTATGTCTTCAACGTTCAACATACTTGATGTTTTTAGTGTTCGTCTCGCTAAAAACCTTGTCGAGTAACAAAACCCATTGGGAAAAACTATTCTTGATCGAAGGGAAAAAAGAGTACAACACAGCTTCAATTTTGAAGTAAAATATGTCGACATCATATCCTTGGATCCTCCCCCCGATGTCGGCATCTCCCCATGATTACTTTCAAAGTTGTTCCAGACAGTTCCTTTGATCATGTATTTTTCAAAACTGAATATTGGTAATGACTTAGAAAATAATCTACCATATCTCCCTCTGATTACTTTCGTTGGAGAAGAGATTATTGTTCCTTCTTAATCAACAACTTTTGGATTGCACTTTCATTAGCATTCCTTTTAATATCTTTGTAGGGATAAAACAAATTTATGTCAATGGTTACTTTTAAGTACATGATTACATTCACTATACCATTCCAATGACGTTGCGTTGGCGCGGATCTATATCTAGCTAACAAGTTCCCCGAGGATGTAAATTTTAATCGAGTACATTATTATACTAAGTAAAACAATGCGTATATTGTACTTAGATATGGGAATTTCATCTCCCAACACATCTTCGTCATATTCCTTTGGACGAAATGGTTACTTACTTACATTTGAACCTCGACTAATCATGGGAGTGCTATCAGGATGCATGTCTTTGTTAAATTGCCTGACAACTTTAGACATATGCAACTGGTGGAATAATATACCACAAGCTCAGTATTCGATCGAGCTTTCCCTAGATTTTTCATCTCAAATTCGGATTTTAAATAACTTTTAAGGTCTCTTATTACATCAAGAGTACACATCATGTATGTACCATCAACATAAATAGCTACAATTCCAAATAAGGAACTTTCTTATGAATACGCAAGGAGAAATAACTTACTCGTGTATCCCCTCTAAATCAAATAGCCACTTATACGGGTATACCACATCCGCCTGATTGATTTAATCTATAAGTGAGCGTTCTATCTAACTGTAAACGCACCCTGTGGTTTAGAGTCATTTGATTTGGGCAACAAAAGTCTATCAAGTACTTTTGTAAATATCTTTTATCTCTTGATTCTTTCAGAGATACGTAACAACCACATACATATGCTTTATTTCAAGTCCTTTTGAAATTACCAAGCTAACTAAGTAGCGGAACTCTCTGAACTTCATTACAAGAGAACAATTCCAGGGCTTTGTGAGAAACCTCGCGCCACAAGGCGAGTCTTTGTACTTTAAGACTACTTTCTTCTCATTATGCTTTATGACAAATTAATTATGTATGTCCAATAGGCTTTACACTTGGTTGGTTAGCACTACCATACCAAATACCCGTATATTTGCCAAAGAACTAAGTTCTACCTGGATTGTGTAGGCCAAATATGCTATTTATTTGAAATTAATCAAAATAAAGCATGGTTCGATCTCATTGTGCTCTACTTCTGGAACAACTATTTATGGATTATGTCATCACTGTGAACGCATGATCCTTCCATTGACTCATGTGCATTCTCATAATCCGTCAGGATTTTATTGTTCTCTAGAATCATTTAAAACTTTGGAGCGTCCTCCAGTATTGATTCATGGACATAGTCAGAGACAATCAAATGAGATGGTTTCATTAATGATAAAAATTAGGTTGTGCCTTACTCATCTACTTCCTTTCTAGGTGAGCATTGATCGAACCTGGTGGTGTCTCCATCTTCATTTATGGAGCCACGACCTCAACTACACTTCCACCAAGTGTAGTTGCAACACCTTAGTCTATGGTGTACCCCATACTGAGGATTTCTAACCTTGCAGGAATATTTGCAGATGGTATGTGTGATCTTGTCACTTTAGCGATATCAACGTACATTCTGAAAATTGATTATTCTTTGTCACTTCACATTTACATTTGTGGACTACAAGAATCAATATGAGACACAGTGAGAACAGACCACGAAAATTCATGTCATTCCCCTAGAAAATACTTTTTCTTATCTCCCCCTAATGACAGGAAGACTGTCTCATTAAAATGACAGCCCGCAAATCTAGCGATAAGAGATCTCCTGCTAAAGGTTTTAAAACGCGGATAATTATATTGTTGGGAGTAAATATCCAACATAACTACTTAATCGTTTTCGTGACCCATCATAATACGATGTGGACTCGTAATGGCACATATATAGTGCAACCAAAAATGAGTAAGAATATGAATGTCAGGCTTATATCCAGTTACCAACTGGTAGGCATAAAAGGTTGACTAATAGTAGGTTCTAAAACGAATTAAGTAAAGATGCGTTAATATTGCATATTCCCCAAGCAGTTAAAGGTAGGTTTGTACACATAACCATGCCTTAGGCACCATATATAACCTTTGATGGTAGCCTCTGCGAGACCATGGGGTATAGGATGTTCTACAATGATCCTATTTAACATGCAATATCCATCAAGTCCTTTTGATGCAAAATATCTAGCAATAACAAGGTTGGTGAGGCCTTAAATTGTATAATATGTGCTAGAATTATTTCAAAAACGCAGAATTTCTTGTGAACAATAATTAATTCAATACTTCAAATTTACACCAGAGCCATAAATCACTTGAATGGACCGCATTCTGTACGAATATGTCCACAAATATAACCTTGTTTCTTTTGAAAAGATGGTTGTTTACCATTTGCATCTTAGGATGGTCTCAATCCTTTTTATTAAACAAATGACTTTGTAAAATAAGTTACATGCTTTTAAAGTAATTACTTTAGAAGCATAATGGGAGGGGAGGTGGTGTTTCTGGTACTTTAGAAAGAGTTTATTGTGAGAGATGTCGTCACTTTGCATTCTTTCAATCTTTATGATTCCCATTTTCTTGTTAACACAAATAAAAGGATGTCCATTTGAGTTCTTTCAAAACAGAACATCATATCACAACCAAAGTGTCTTTATGGTTATGTCAAAACCTGATTGAGTCAATTCCCAACATTACATTGTCAATTATCCAAGTATTAGTGATTTACAGTTCACTAGACTAATTGACTCGTTATTTTCTCTAAAATGTGATTCCTTTCACATTCATTGGAGGTAATTTGTAGATGCATTCCCATTCTCACGGTTAGTTTTCGTTCAATAACCGTTTGCACAGACTTCGTAGAAACTTCACAAAATGTGACTAGCTCTTGGTTCTTACTGAGCTCATGTAACTTTTAATCTTTATACTAATTAGGAAAAAAAGATTGAGCATTTCTTCACTTGGATATTATCTATAATGTTCCAATCATCGCATGGTATCACATAAGGAAACAATTCAACAAGCAGTTTAATATATTTCCTTAAGAGCTTGGTGTAATAAGTGGTGTGGCCTTATTACGTAACAAAAGAAAATCTATCTCATATACTTTGGAGTGTTACAGTTCATGAGCATGATATACTTTTCATCATAATGTACGAATGATCCTTTTAACTCAAGTACTTATGAGTAAATCTCAAGTGCTTTAGAGTATTTCAGTCTCATGGAAATGATATACTTTTCATTTCATAAGTACAAACTATGAATTTAGTTCTTCGCAAAAAAAAGTTCTTTATTTTAAAAAAGAAAAGAAAAAAGTATACTAAACTACCATACAATCAATAATATAGGATCAAATCATACAAAATTCAGTTGAATAAAGATAATGAATAAAAACTTATCAAAAATGTAAGTGAATTAACTGGGAAAGTTTCTTATTGACACTGAAGTTGACAAGCGGGGGTATGACCTTTTTTTAAACATATAATGAGTTTTTTGTCATTTAAACTCTCTATATATCTTGTAGTTGGCTGCTACTATATGATACCTGCATTCCATCACTTGTACCATACTCGTTAAATGTTTATACCAAGATTTTCAACTCTCATTGATATGAGTCATAATTACATCTCTGTCCCATTATAGGTAGATACATTTACTTTGTATCATTACTACTGGATCCAGAATTACATCCCTGACTCATGGAAACTTTTGTGAGTTTCTTTCCACAAAAAGTGAGGTGTGCTTTTAATTACAACATATCATTGTCGAAGTTATTGACTCATTATAGTCTAACAAACGGATTACATCCCACTGAACATTCAAGTTTGGGATAAAAATGAATGTTTCGACAAACTTCCTTCAAATCATTACATCGTCTGAAGTCAATATGTCGCCTTAGAAATGTTGAAGGTATGGCTTCCTCTTTGAACGGTGTATCTTCATAAGTTGAAGATCTTTATGACGAAAGTATTTTACTTGTGCACACATATTTTCACATCATAGACTCTTTAATGGTGCTCAAGTACTTCTGAGTCCAAAAAGTCAAATTCGAGTCAAATTGGTTTAATCAAAGTCTGGTCAACTATTTGGTCAAGACCCGGTCTATTGGGTTGACAAGGTCATGGTTAATGAATATAATCATATATGGTCCATTATATATGATGTATTCAGGCCCATTGATAATAAGTTTGAAATTATTAGCATATGAGTCCAAAACATATCGTTAACCCTAAAAATTGCAAAATTATTCTTTCAACTGTTCTGATCTACAGAAAAATGCATCATAGTCCGATCATTATGAAACGTTTACTGTAGATTAAACAAAATGTTGCAATAAACATACTACAATTTCAAATAAATCCAACGGTTATATAAAAAGATATCCATGCCGCCGTATGCCTATTCCAATTAGCGTTTCTGTGGACACAGTTGGAAATGTCACGTACTTTTGAGTATTTCCCATGGTTGGATCTTAGTGAAATTTTTATAGTATCTCAATAAGAATAATATATAACACATATTGAATATACAACATAATCCAACGGTTCAAATTCTCACATATTAGGTTTTACGACGCTATTATAAACTAGGGTTTTTCTAAACGTACACAGTTTTAATAAATTCAAGTTGTATATATTGCATCATATTCTGATTTGATTGAAACTTTATTACTGTGTGTAATACCTAATTGGGTTAAACATATTAAAATTTCATGAAAATCTAACGGTTAAATTGCGTTTTTTCTTATAATCATACGTTTGTGGAACCTTAGAAAATACTATGAAAACGAAATTTTTTTGTGGAAAGAAAATACCTAGTAACGCATCCATAATAAAAATTAATCTTGATCAGAACCACGCTAATATCTTTGTAAAGGAATCCATGATTGATCTCGAGCGATAAAAACTAATAGAAAAAAATTTTACACAAAGTGGTAGAATCGTGCTTGATAACGTGTTTTAGAAGAATTATGGATGAAACAGGGAAAGATAAGAGGAAGGAGAAGAACAATATTATTAGGAGAGTAATATAGAATCATTACATAGTTTCCCTTATATACAACCCTGGGAATCTAGTATGACCGCACATCCATGGGCAGTAGGCCCTACAACAAAAATGATAATCTTTTATGAGACAAACAAATGGATAAATATTTATCCCACTTGGACAATCCTTTTTATTTTGTTTTTTTTTTGCCCGGTCCATAGAATTTATTGTTTGATAATTGCTTAAAATCAGAGGAGAACCGCTTAGCGATCAAAACATCCAATAAAATGTATTACAGTACTAAATTACTAAATCGGTCAAAGAGAGAAAAAAATACATTTATAGACATTGATCACTCTTGCAAATTGTTTCCTTCTAATCCACGGTATGAGAAAAGTAGATGTCATTCGAAAAATTTAAACGACAGCAAGCATTACCTCTTTAACGCCCTTGCAGTTACAAAGTGAAGAGTAGTTTGTCTTTGTTCTCCATTGTCATTATTGGGTAGAGTTCTAAAACACCAAACTCTAGTAACATCGCCTGATTTAAAATTGTATGATTCAACTATATCATTTCATTTAGTTTTCAATATCAAATATCTAATGTAATTCCACAACCGAATACTTAAAGTCCTTCATTTACCCTGTAAATCCCGAACTTTCACAACCATGGAGTTCTTTTTCATTTGATTTGGTCCATCGTTCATCTAAGTCTTTAAAATCTCCTTCTCCTCGTTGGACAAAACATCGTCCCTATTGTCAAGCTCTAATATCTTTTAACATTAACAGACGACCTTGAATGGATTTTGGATCAGATGCCGTTAGCTTTATCGGCAATACCAAACACAGATTTCTACCACCAAGAATATGTACTATGTGTTGCAAAAAACGTGGGACTTCTACAACTTATTGTGGTTCTTCTTCCTCCGGCTGTGCTTCAATATTAATATTGGTATTTTCGAATGTACTAACAATAACATCGTCTCTTGAGTTACCATAGCCACCTGAATTGTAAATCTTTCATTTTGGTTGTTTTGTGTGTCTCGTCCTCATTATTTCCAAAGAAAACTATTTCCAACAGAGTAAAATATATATATATATATATAAGAAAAAATAAAACTCAAAAGGTTATAAAATCTCAGTAGAAACAACACAAAATTGGTTAAAAAGACCAAAATTAAAATTTCCTGGTGAAAAGGACAGTTAGATTTTGATACTGTTTAAATGGACAAAAATTTAAAAATAGGCGGGATGTAACCGGTTTCATCCATGTCCATTTTCAAATATTTTTTCTTATTTTTATTTTACACGGGATGCATCCAGTTTCATCCTTGCTATTTTTTAAGTATAAGCCAGGATGAATCCAGTTTCATCCTTGCTATTTTTTTTTGGCTATTTCACCCGTACTTTTTTTTACTCGTCCATTTGAACCGTGTTTTAATTTTTTTTGGACAAATGACCCATTTTCCGTAGAAACAACTTAGTGGACTGCTTTAAAAAGAAAAAAAGAATAAAACTCACCAAAACCGCGACCCAAAACGAAACTGAGAAACTATGACATAAGTTCCCACAAGAGATGATATAAATTGAGAATTTTTGTTGTTGTTGTTGTTCTCTAAGGATTAGGAATTATAAACCGAATAAAATTTGGTTTTCCCGTGAAACCTAAAACAAATTTAACTAAGATTTTATTCTTTCCTACTGCAATTTGGTTTCACATATTCAACTCAAAAACAAAAATTGTATTTTTCTTCTACTTCATTTATGTGGATAAATAGTATACAAGAAGACGAGTAAAATGATTATAAACAAAGGAGAGAAAAACTAGTACTGCTACATACTCGTAAGATACAAGAGATAACTGAGGACAATGAATACATTTATTTTATTTTTGTTTTTTAGATCCTAAATGAAGATTTATTCTTTAATTACTACTCCCTCCGTCTCTAATTAGATGAGCTACTTGGTTTTTAGTTTTGTCCACAAATAGATGAGTTATTTCACTAACCAAAAGGATATTTCTAAACCTACCATTTTAATTGATTATTTTTTCTATAAGAAATATGTAAAATTTGATAGTCATGTTTATATTCGTTGCGTAGGTGTTTTAAAATGCTTTTCAACGGTATAAAGTTGATAAAAAACCGTGGTATGATTTAAGAGATAAATCGTTTCTAAATTTTACTAATTATTGCCCATAAGGATATAATTGTAAAAAATACTTAAATATACTCCACTTTCTTCCTTGCCTTAAAATTTGTGCAAACTAAAAGTAGCTCATCTAATTAGGGACGGAGGGAGTACATAATACTCTCGGTCTCGATCTTTCTAGCTTGTAGCTTCTGCTATTGCGTGCATGTCACCAGATCGGTAGTACTTGCTGTATATATATGTCTTAAAGACGTTTGTGTATTCTGTTTTGGGCTTGTATTTACAGTGTCCGGCCCATTAAGTTTGTTTTGTAACCTAAAGCTAAAAGACAAAAAGAAGAAGTAGTAATGCTAAAAGTCGTAGTAAGAGAAACTTATGTATTGTAAGCTAAAGCCAAAAGACATAAAGAAGTAGTAGTAAAGCTAAAAGGCATAAACAAGAAGTATTAAGAGAAACTTATGTAATACTGTGTTTGAGGCATACATGGGGGGCTAGGGTTCTTGAGAGGAGATTTGAGAGAAAAACTTATAAACCTGATTTGACCATAGAATGTGGCTAGGTTTCTTGAGAGGGGATTTGATAAAAAACCTTATAAACTTGATTTGTCCATTGTATATAATCATTCTATTGCTCCGTCCAAATTTCATATTCTAATCCGTTATCCAAAGAGGCTCACCAGGACATACATACAATAAATGAGAGTATTCCTCAATATGCAAAGTCAGTTGCCTAGTAAGGCTTGAAAATAAAGAGTCTACTGAATATCGAAGGACTAGCAATTACATCCTGTCAATACTCGCAAATTAGTCAAGCTCGTAGCAGCTCCTACCAGACTATTTGAAAGAAGAAAGTAGAGCTAAGTGTACCATTGAAATATCAGTTCACACGTGGATAGCAGATTTGGAGGCGTACAGAGCATAACTGCTGCTCCCTTTGTCCCTATTATAAAGGCAAAGTTCACAAATTTTCTAGTCCAATTAAATAAGTGGAGTTCTAATTTTAATGATGTTCTTTCCACATACTTGTCTTGGAAATAAAACAAAGAGTAAAAGTGATGGGTATTTATGAACTCCATATTTTTTCTTATTCTAAGGGAATTTACAAATGCCGCCTACATATTGGGGACAAAGGGAAAGTACTACACGATTCGCACTCCCACATACAACATATCTCTAGGCTTTTAAGATTAGGATTCATCAAATACAAGAAAAATAAATATCAATAGCTACTGTGAGATTGAGCATATCCCACAATATATGTATGTAAATACCGTCTTCGTTCCATTTTAGATGGTGGTCCTGAAATTTCAGGCAGATTAAGAAATTGAGAAAGATACACAAATTTTGCATCTATGATTTTGAGAAAAGTTTGCAAACATTAATTGCTACTAGTGCATTTAAAAATAAACTTATAGTTTCAAAATAAATATATATATGGGTTTGTTAGTAGTTTGTAGAATAATATAAAAACCTTCAAGTATAGTGGAACAAAAAAATAAACATAAACCATCATCTAAAGGGCATATCTACGTTTTTCTTTCTTTGAATTTTAAATTAATGAAAATTATATAAAATAATTATTTGAAAATACAATACCTTTCTCCGAGTTTATTTCTTTTTATTAGGTGATAATAATTCTCTGTAAAGATACAGACTATGTGTTATACTTTAACCTTTTGTTTCCAGTTCGGATATTATCAGATATCCGTATATAAATTCCAGTATGAATTCGGTGTTAAAAAGAAAACATCTATTATGGTTCTGGATCGAATTCGAACGCTACGTGATATTTTCAAATTTATATGTGGATAATCGTTTGCTATTTAAAATCGATAGTAAAAGAGACTACTTCCTAGAACAGTGTGCATTTAATGCACCATAAGGACAATTAATTAAAGATCACATTCAGAAGCTGTATGATATTATCAAATTTAGATTCTGATATAATAAATAATATTTTCCCAAAATAGCGTGTATTAATTCACATTTAATGCCCATCGATACCACAAAAGAAAAAACTATATAAATTCACATCAGACAATTGAGATATATAACTTAGGATATAAACCAAGCTACTTGATACAATGGAGTATCTACAAATTAGTTTCATTATGTTCTATGTCCTAATTTCTTCTAGTCTTATTTCATCAACAACACACTATGTAGATGGAAAAAGAAGCATATCAAAAAAAGAAGAGGATGATATAGAAATCGAAAGACAACTAAGAGTTTTAAATAAAAAGCCAGTTAAAACCATTATAGTAAGAAATTTATCGCCTTGTTCATATTCGAGTGTTTAATTTTTATTTTTAAGTTTGTAAATTACGATGTAAACTACTTCAAGTTTGAGTTTATTAAGTTCTTAAATTCATTCATCTCAGCTATTTCTTTCTAATATTATTTTTTTATGTATATTTCAGACAAAGGTCGGTGACACAATACATTGTGTAGACATCTATAAGCAACCAGCATTTGATAATCCACTACTCAAAGATCATAAAATACAGGTTTGACAAGATTATTTCGTGTACTAGCATTTTACATGCAGAGCAGGCATACCTAAGACTAGGAAAAATATGTCCCTCACCACATAGAGTTCAGAAGTATATTTATTGAATTGTGATATACACCATGCCATTTGCGCGTGATTTGCAAGCGTAAGTGAGATGTAGTGCGACGTTAAACTGAAGTAATGGGACCGTAATGATTAACTTTGTTCATTTTGAACAGATTTTCCATCGTTGAAAATCACATCTTCCCATCCATGGGGCTCAGTAAATAATCTTTTCTTGCCCATCACATCTTTTCTTTTCCATTGTTGTTAATAAGACCTCCACCTAAGATATCCTTGAGCCATTGGTTTGGAGATGCTTTAAGTTTTGTATAACTCTCGGTATAAGTTTCCGGAATGTGGTGGAAATAGAAAGCTTTTGTCATTGGGAATACGAACTAGATGGTCTGATCATATGGAAAACTTGTGTCATCGACTGTGAAGCTTTAATTGGGCTTTGTCTTTTCACTCAATTATTTCAATCTCTGCAAGTGCAAATCCTAAAATAAGAAATTTAGGTTCTTTAGTTACAATTTCATTATGCAATGTTGATATTGATTATGATAT
Source organism: Papaver armeniacum (assembly GCA_023531295.1). Taxonomy (NCBI): domain Eukaryota; kingdom Viridiplantae; phylum Streptophyta; class Magnoliopsida; order Ranunculales; family Papaveraceae; genus Papaver; species Papaver armeniacum. Next base: position 953,488 of record JAJJWW010005691.1, on the reverse strand, counting down.
ATACTAAATGATTTTCCTATATTATTCTCGAAGTTTAATACTTGCATTTACTCAGATGAACCCAAACTCGATTCCAGGAAGGATAACCAATAAAACTATTTCATCATCCTCTATCCGTGGGCTGGAAGGATGTCCTTCAGGAACAGTACCTATACGCAGAACGACCAGAACAGACTTAGTTAATGCTGACCATTTCTTAAAGAAGACTAAACAAATCCATGGGAAAAATATGGGTGGCGATGTAAGTAATATACTTTAACTTAAGTAATTCAATTACCTCATTTCATTTGATTATAAAATGTAATTGTTTTCTGTTTTGCAGATCCTCTATGCTGAAGCAGTCATCCAAGATAAAAGATATTTCGGAGGTGCAACTTCTATGTCTATACACAACCTTACAGTAGATCTTGACCAGACCAGTACTTCGCAGATTTGGATTATGAATGGACCTCCAGAACAAGTGAATAGTGTTGAAGTTGGGATAATGGTAGGTATTCTTTTTATTATTTTTTTCTTATATTTTCATATTTGATCACCTCTTCTTACCAAAAAAGTCTCATCGTAAACTTTGCAGAGAAGCCCTATGATATTTGGTGATAGTCACTCTCGACTATTTGGTTCTTGGACTTCTGTAAGTTTTATTTTTAGTTGAGAAACTAATTAAGTCTTTTAATTCCCAATTTAAAAAAATAAAAATTTATCTTACTACTAATTGCATGTTACAGTATAATGGAGCCCAAAGGATAGGGTGCTTCAATGTGATGTGCCCGGGCTTCATTCAAATTAGTTCTGCTGTTTCGTTTGGTCATGAGTTTACGCAGTCATCAATATATGGGCAGATATCATATGATGTGCATCTTATGGTATCCCGGGTAAGGCTGTAATTGAGATTTTTCTCTTCCAAGCTATGTTGTACAAGGCGCTAGGCGAGGCGAGGCGCCAAGCAAATCGCCTGGCCTGTCCTAGGGCTTAAGCGCTCACTAGGCACCAAAGGCGCACAAAAACAAAAAAAAAAAAAAAATTGTCGTATCGCCTAGCCTTGGCACCTTTTTTTTTTACTAGGCGCTGGTCCAACGCCTAGTGGTCCTTTGGGGCTTAAGCGCCAAAGGCGCACGCCTAGAGGTGTAAATTGGGTCGTGCCCGACGAGCCACCCCGACCAAAGACAAAGACGCTAAAATTTGAGCACTGACCAGACCCGGACGTGACTTAGCCCGGACGGCACGACAAAGACGTTAGTTAAATGGGACGTCTTTGGGTTTGACTAATTGGCACGATAGCACAAAGACAAAGACGCGGCACGGAAAAGCACGTGGCCCGGCCCAAGACAAAGACGTTAAGAGAGCACGTCATAACATGTACAAATACACCATATAACAAGGCATAATACATCACATTTTTTGTATATTTCACAAAAGAGTCACTATCCTAGCTAGTTTTTAACATTTTATGTTGGCTTATTTATAACAACACATATAATACCTTAATATTTGGAAAATATATTTCAATATCGTTGTTATAATGTCAATTCACCTATATTTAACTAGAACATTAATTTACATGACAATAATTCAATTTTATATTTGATGGGTTATTTCTTTTTATTGAATAAACTTGTTAATTTTACTTGAAATAATTTCAAATGATATGTTGTCTAATTAAATTCTTGTGATAATGTCCGACTTAATGTATACATTAAGTGATTTCAAATTGTTTATAGCACGTGTGCCGGACGGCACAAAGACGGCACATTTATTCGTGTGTCGTGCCGTAATGGTCTTGTGCTGTGCCTAGCTTTTGACTAGTAAAGCACAGCACGGCACAACACGTTTAAATCGTTGGCACAGCACAACACGGCACATGGCACGTGAAGCACGCGACTTCGTGTGCCGGGCTGTGCCGGGCCGGCACGTTTTACACCTCTACGCACGCCTATTACAACATAGTTTCCAAGTGTAATCATTTTTTTTTATATACGTAAATACCAACTTAGAGTTAGAACTGAAATCTGTATTACCTAAAAAGTTAATTTGTGCAATGACAGTCCCAAAAAACTGGTAACTGGTGGTTAAGCATGGGTCAGTCTGCTGAAACAAGCGAACAAGTAGGATATTGGCCGAGTGAACTCTTTACACAATTGAAAAACAGTGCATCATCCGTAAAATATGGAGGGTATGCAGTTGCATTATCTCAAGAATCAACTCCACCGATGGGAAATGGATATTTACCTCAGCTTGACGACTATAAAAAGACGGCTTTCATGTCGAAAATGCAATTTGTAAACGAGACAGGAGGCCTTGTTCACCTAAACCCACAAGCGATGCAAACCAAGAGAGGTCCAATACCACAATGCTACGATATCAAGATAGCTGGTCAGTTAGGAGAGGGTTGGTTTACAACTATGGTGTATGGGGGACCTGGTGGTATGGTATGTGCTCTTAATTAGAACAATGCGACTGTGATGATATTATGGAAACGACCAGATTAATATTTGAGATTGTAACAATTTCTTTTTCCTTAATAAGGAAGTCAAAATCATTCCATTGCTTGGCCCTATTTTCATCTTCTATATTTTCCTCGGCAAATGTAAAACATTCATATTACAAAGCTTATTAGAGATAATCTGAAAAGATATTATCCAAGAGGGTATGGAAAATGCAACAACCAAACCAAAAGACCTGAAAAGTACATGAAAAGATGTTCGATAAAAGCTAGCTCTCCCCATTGTACGCCCACACAATTAAATAAATGAGGAAACTACGAACGTACCTCAAAGACCATTGCATGCACTGATTCCTTCTGAAATCTCTCAGGTTCAAATGGTAAATAAGCACTCACTCTCCTAGGAAATAAGGATTAACAATTCCATAACTGTTATATCATACTTTTCTAGATCATGCAATGCCGTGCCATATTCATTTTTTTATATAAAGAATACTCTAGGTACACTGCATGAACTCTTACATACACGAAATAACCAGATCAATTTCTTTTACCCTTGCAAACATGCAAGATAGAGTGCTAGCTATACCTAAATCCAGGGTGCATGAATGCTTAGTTTCGGGTGACTAGAGAGAGTGGTGAGTTCCACCGTTAAGAGTATTGTAACTCTTGCTTGCTAGAACTAGAAGAATTAGTTTTTGTTCGAACGGAAGTGTTTATGTTAGCCCATGGTTCACTTTGTTAAGCCATATTGTCTAGTCATTTATTGTTGTTCAATAAACGGTTAAGTACATCCCAAAGGAAAACATCGTTTTTCCTTTCTACCAATTCAATGTAATATTTGAAGACAATTTAATGACACCTTATTTGCGTGCATTTGCTGGGTAACTTTACGTCTCATCCATTTTTCCCTAAGACCTCCGCGCTTCAGGAAGGTGGAAAGAAGTAATCATCTCACTAGACTTCGTCCGGTGTTACCATTCATCCTTGACCTTTCGTCAGAAGTAAGAAAGATCCTAAAGGAAGCTACAATGGTAAAACAAATAAATCATTTCTTAAAATTTTACTGAAGTGTCAAATTTAAGACCACAATTAGAAGCATCATTTACCCTAATGTAGGTTACACTTACTCCAGACATCATATATTTAGCACAGTAGATATCTTTTTGTTACTTTGAAAAGCTGGATACGAATTCAGAAAGTTGTGATGCTCAAGCTGAGTCATCTCTCCACCCGCCACAGGATCAAACCGACACCGGTAAAAACTTCCATCCATGCCCAAAATTACAATGGTGTTACTCTGCGCGTTCTTCTGGTCACCAAATGCAACAATGTGCTTCAAACCTTCACGAAACCGAAATTGAGCTACCGACCATTCTGAATTGAAGTAGTTAGGCAGGGGGATTGCAACTAGATGCCGAATAAAAGAGAAGGGTGAACTAGTTGCGGGAACAGGGGGATTGCAACTAGATGAACCCAGTGACGCGTCTTGATTGACCTTTAATTTGAATACATGAACTGTACCCTTGTTACTTGAAACCGCCAACCACTGCGTGTTAGGTGAGAAAGCTAGACTGTAAATCTCTGCTCGATCTGCGCCTCTTCTTACCTCTTGCAACAAAGTTCCGTTTGAAGTATTAAAAATTCTAACCAAGGTTCCCTTCGAGCTGGCTGTAGCAAGAAACTTCCCATCCAGTGTCAGCGACATACACTCAATACTTGAATGATGAGCAGGTATGAAATTAGTCGTCTTAGTCGTATAATTCTCAACCCTAACTTGCCCCCTGTGAAGTCCTGGAAAAGCAACTACCAGTGACCCTGAGGCATGAGATACTTCACATAGTCCGTTGGGGTTTGGGTACGTTTCAATTTGATGCAAAAGCTTCATGTCATTGAAATTGAATATGAATAACTTCTGCTCTAGAATAACAATTATTCGGTCACGTCGAAGACGAACAGCCCGAACATTTGATCTAAACGAAAGCTCTTTCGTGCACAGGCTTTTGTCATCCTCCCAAATCATGACCTTATTAAGAGGAAACATTGGGTGAGTACCACCACCGACCAAGGCAAGAATGTTGAAACGGAAAAGCATAGCGGCAGTACCAATACCACCACTGCCGTTAAAAACGCGACGAAAGGATTCACCATATGGGTAACAATTGTAAACCCTAAACCCTTGATCTGTCCCAACTGAAAAGAACTGAGAATCTTGATTAAAGGAAATATAAAGAAGAGAAGATGGTAATGGTGATGAAGACGTTACAGAATTGATTGACTTATTAGGGTTAGGGTTATCATTACTATTACTCTGAGAAGGAGAATTTAATGTGGAAAAGGTTGAAACGAATGAATAAACCGAAGAAGGAGATAGATTTACATCGCTATATTCTTCATCTCCATCGTGTGGCATACTTTCAGTAGATTGAGCAGAGGGAGTCGCCATTACAGGAAGAGTTCTGTACACGTTACGTGTTTGGCACGTAAAGTATAGGTTTTTTTGACGATGAAAACTGGGGAAGTACTATTTAATATTTATACGGTAGTGCGATGACCCGATACCTTCCTTTTATCGGCGATACGTTACCGAATCCTGTTCGGATATTGAGACCAACTTCAATGAAGCTCAACATAACTTTCTTTCTAATGCTATCCTCTGCTATCTTCTTCTTCTTGTTGTTTTCTTCAGCTTCATCGTCATTGTTAACATCCACGAGGGATCTCGAAAGAGTGCTGGAATTTCAGAAACAAGTTTCTCCAAGCAACTTGTCGCTATCATGGCTGACATCAACCCGAGATTTCCATATACTATTGGAATTCAAGAAACAAGTGGATCCAAACAATACAACTTTGACATCACGGAGTGAATCATCACTATACCCTTGTGATTCATGGGTGGGTGTTAACCGTAAAGGAAAATGGGGAATATGCCCCAAAATCGACTTCATCTTGGGATATGCCCCAGGATTCCAGTTTTTGGGAATATGCCCCAAAGTAACGGTTTCTGTCAAGGAACCGTTAAATAGACTTTTATCATAAATGTGTCTGAGCTTTCACTCTAATTTTTTCGAGATTTTTTCGTCTAAATATGTTCCTGAATCTTGTAAAGGTGTTAATATATCATATATTTGTCTTTTAATTCGCGGTTTTGGATGGAATTTTGGACGGCTGGGGCATATTCTCCAAAATTGGAATCCTAAGGCATATTCCCAAGATGACAGTCGATTTTGGGGCATATCCCCAATATTCCCTTGAAATATATGCAACAACGGCAATAGATCAGTCAACTGGGAAGCCGGCTGTAAAATGGAAGCAGCAATAGAGTTACGGGATTGAACCTCAAAAATTATAACCTAACAGGTTCTATTGGCACTCCGAGTGAATTAACTGAATTGACATATCTTATGCTGGGTGACAATTATTTTATTATTCCTGACAATTTCACATTCGCTTCATGGAAAAAGATGTTGCTACTTGATTTGTCTAATAATAACATCTCATTGTCGAGTTTTCCAAAGAGCATTTCATTACTTTCGGATTTACGTCGTCTGGATTTATCTCACAACAAATTTTCTGGAGAAATTCCGGTTTCTATGCTTATTAGATTACCTCGTTTGAGACGGTTCCCTGTCGTCTTCGTCAAGTAGTCGTAAGAAGGCGGAATTCAACGTCTCTCGGAAGAATCTTACTGGTGAAATTCCAGATATGCTTTCCTCCTTGCCCGTTTGCTACTTCAGGAGGAATGAGAAATTAGGTGGAAAACGTTTAGCAATTTGTGGTTTTGATATTCAGACTCATTATGTGCCTACTTCCAACAGCGTCTCATGCACAGAGGAATTTTTCGTTACTAAAAAAAATCAAACTCTCACCAATGGCGAGAATTGGTAAGCACCGGTGGATGATTCTTAGGAATTTCTAGAGTTTTGGTTGTTGTTGTTTCTTTTTTTTTTGAAGTAAGCCTTATGTTATCGTTGTGTGGGAGTTAAATATATAGGATACTTTAGTTGTGGGTTAATTCACGAAATTTATCATAAGGAAAATATAGTTTTATTTATGCAGTCTTTGGCTGTGTTTTGGCTCTTTTTCTAATTACGCAACTGAACAAAACACATATTTTTTGCCCGGTGTAGAGAATTTGTTGCTTGATAATAGCTTAAAATCAGAGGAGAAACCTTGGAGACTGTTAGAACATCCAATAAAATTTATTAGCTAGATTGCCAAAGAAATAGTACAATTGAAACTAGATAAATATAATGTGATACTGATTACTAAGTGAAGTGTAGTTTGTTTTTTATCTCCATTGTCATTCTTCGTTAGAGTTCTAAAACACCAAACTCTAATGACATCATCTAGTTAAACTATGTCATTTACCCTCAAACTTTCACAATCTACTGGATTGTTGCCAGTCTTTAAAATCTCTTTCTCTGCTCCGGAAAAGATCATCTTTATTAACAAAATCTTTAACCGGTAAGATTGTTGCCAGTCTTGTGATTCTTCCTCTAATGAACCTGAGTCTCAGATAATCAGAGCTAAAAACAAGAAAATAATACTATTGAATTAACCTGTATTGAATTAATAAAGAGGTTTTTACAGACAACTATTTATAGAGACAGACTGACAGATACAGACTGTCACAACAGTTATAGGACAAATACTAGATACAGACTAGAAAAGGATAAGGGGAACTAACTTCCAACTCATAGAAATATCAAGTGCTCTTATACTCCCCCTCAAGCTTATTATGCACAAAATACATAATCTTGGACACAAGAGTAAAGAATAAATCAGGAGCTAAGCCTTTAGTAAAGATGTCAGCCAGTTGAAGTAGAGAAGGCACAAACTTGATAACCAAAAATCTGCATTGCACCAGGTCCCTAATGAAGTGATAATCTATCTCAATATGCTTAGTTCTAGCATGAAAAACAGGATTACATGCCAAACTACTAGCACTGAGATTGTCACACAGTAAAGTATATGCGCCAGATGAAGAAATACCCAATTCTCTGAGTAGATAAGACAACCACAATAATTCAGAAGAAGTATTGGCCAAAGATTTGTATTCAGCCTCTGCAGATGACCTAGAGACTTTAGGTTGTTTCTTTGAAGTCCAGGAGATAAGATAAGATCCTAGAAATACTGCATAGCCAGAAGTACTCCTTCTAGAATCAGGGCAACCAGCCCAATCAGATTCTGAGTAAGTTGTAACTGAAGAAATATCAGAAGAGCCAAGAGTGATACCAGAACCTAAACTTCCTTTTAGATATCTTAAAATCCTTTTAAAAAGCTGTAAATGTTTTGTAGTAGGTTGATGCATGAATTGAGACACATAGCTAACAGCATAAGTAATATCAGGTCTTGTCATGGTAAGATATTGTAATCCCCCAACTAGACTTCGTAATGCAAAGGATTCTGTAAAGGTTCACCATCATACATAGAGCATCTTGGTCCTTTGGCTACTGGAGTAGAACATGGTTTACAATCCACCATATCATCTTTAACTAACAAGTCCATACAATATTTCTTCTAAGTAAGTAACAAAGTTTTAGTGGGAAGACTTCTAATCACCTCAATACCCAAGAAATAATGAAGAGGACCTAAATCCTTCATTTTGAACTCAAAGATGCAAGGCAAGAATAAGACTAGTAATTAACATACCTGAACTGCCTGTGAGAATAATGTCATCCACATAGAGTAATAAGTACATAACTCCTTTTTCAGATTGAAACAGAAACAAGGAATGATCACACTTGGACTGTTGAAAGCCAAATTTGAGAAGAAACCCACTAAATCTTTGGAACCAAGCCCTTGGTGCTTGTTTTAATCCATAAAGTGACTTATTTAAATGGCACACATAATCTTCTTTTCCTTGTTCTATGAAACCTGGTGGCTGCTCCATAAAAACACATTCATTCAATTTACCATGTAGAAATGCATTTGATACATCAAGTTTTTGTATTTGCCATCCTTGAGAAGCAGCAAGTGTAAGAACAGTTCTAATAGTAGGAGCCTTAACCACAGGGCTGAAAGTATCCGTATAATCAACACCATCCAACTGCTCATAGCCTTTTGCAACCAACCTGCTTTTATGTCTTTCAACAGCCCATCTGCCTTCAACTTAACTTTGTATACCCATTTACAACCCAGAACATGCATACCTGGATGATACTTCATTAAATCCCAAGTATCTGCATCTTTTAAAGCTTGACATTCTACTTTCATGGAGAAAACCCAGTCAGGAATCTTCATAGCTTGCTTGAAGGTTTTAGGATCAGTAGGTTGTAATAAAGAGCTAAATGATGCAGCTACAGGATGTTTAACAACATTGTTAGTTACAAAATCAGGTAAAAGCTTTGGTTTGCTAATACCAGTTTTAGATCTGGTTACAGGAGCAGAAGGAGTTGAAAAATTTGAGTCAGAGAGCCGAGTGGCTGACTCCGACTTAGAAGCACCAACCGAGTTGATGGAGGAAGTAAAGAAGAGTCAGACCATCTGAGTTGTTGATCATAGAAGGTAAAAGTGTGGTTGTGGCAGATGAAGTAGTAGAAGTGTGTAAAAAGGGAAAGAGGGTTTCATGAAAAATTACATGTCTGGATGTATAATTTTACCAGAAGAGTTCTCATAACACCTATAGCCTCTATGAAGAGGACTATAGCCAATAAAAGTACACAATGAAGATTTAGGAGATAGCTTGTCTTTCCTATAAGCTCCCAAGTATGGATAACAAGCAGAACCAAAAACTTTTAAAAAAGTATAGTCAGGTAGCTTATTAAACAACACTTCAAAAGGTGATTTAAAATTCAACAATTTTGTAGGAAGTCTATTTATGAGGAATGTAGTTGTATGAAAAGCATCATACCAAAAATGTTTGGGTAAATGAGCTTGAAATAAAAGAGTAAGACCAACCTCAGTGATATGTCTATGTTTCCTCTCAGCAAGTCCATTTTGCTGAGATGTATGAGGACAAGACAAATTTCGAGGGTAATTCCAGATTGATCTAGAAAATGTTTAAAAGGACCTTTACACAACTCATAGGCATTATCACATTGAAAAGACACAATTTTGGAAGCCAACAAATTTTCATTTATTTGTTTGAAATGTTGAAAGGATACAAGAGCATCGGATTTGGCTTTTAATGGATATATCCAATGATATCTACTAAAATTATCAATGAAAATAATATAGTACTTGAATCCTAACAATGACACTTCAGGGGAAGGTCCCCATACATCACAATGAACAAGCTCAAGAGGAGCAGTAGAGACTCTACTATACAATCCAAAAGGTAATCTTTTGCTTTTACCTAATTGACAAGAAGAACAAACTGTGTCCAAAGACTTAGCTGAGGAAAGCTTTATTGACTCAACTGAATGAAGTCTGTGTAGGATGGCAGCACCAGGATGACCAAGTCTGTTGTGCCAGAGTGGTGATGGAGCAATAATGGAAGCATGGAAGCAATGAGCTGATGAAGTAGGAGATGAAATGATAGGGTAAAGATTATTGAGAATTGAACCTTTAGCTAGTACCTGTTTTGTAACAACATCCTTAATCAGATATCCCCAAGCATAAAGTTCAAAAAGGCAATTATTATCTTTAGTGAACTTAGCTATAAATAGTAGATTAGCCTTTAAAGAAGGAATATGCAAAACCATTTTCAGCTGAAAATTTTTAGTTGAAGTAGATAAAATGGCATCACCTGTTTGTGTAATAGATAGAAGCTTACCATTACCAATCATGACATTGGATGATCCAGTATAAGGAGTAGTGTTGCTGAGTAGGGAAGCATCACTTGTCATATGATTAGTAGCACCTGAATCAGGAATCCACTGAGTAGCAGTTGGTATTGGAGTAGTTTCTTCAGGAGGAGAGATTTGAATTCCTGCAAAGGCTCTCTGCACAGAGCTGATAGAATTTCTATCTGGCTGATACCTATAGTAGCACCTGCTAGCAGAATGGCCTGTCTTTCTGCATATTTGACACTCAACTGAAGACCAATCAAAAGAACCAGAAGATTGCCTGGAATTATGACTAGAATTTCTTGCAGCGTGACCTGAATTTCCACCTGAATTATGACCAGAATTACCACCTGAAGTATTACCAGAATATCCACCAGAAGAATTACCACTGCCAGAGCTAGAACCAGAAGAGTAGACACTATTCTTGAAATTTCCATTATTCTTGTTTTTCTTCCCATTTCCACCACCAGAAGAAGTATTCTTACCATACATTGCTGTAGGATTTTGATTATCAAACATAGTAGTCATTTCTGAATCTTGATCTTTAAGCCATTGTTGATGATTGATTAAGCGAGCTTTTATCTCAGCAAACGTAAATGGAACTTCACGGTTTTGAGCAGAGATAACAAAATTATTCTAATCACGGCCTAAGCCATTCAAAATATGCATTATGATATCTGAGTTACTAACTCTTTCATTAATAGCGGCAAGGTTATCAGTAATAGACTTAATCTGTTGTAAGTACTCTTCCACAGATGAATTTTCTCTCCTAATTGATTGAAGTTGATTACGTAACATAGATCGTCGTGCAGCAAATTGAGTAGTAAAAGAAGTTTCAAGAAAATTCCAGATTTCATGAGCAGTTGAGAGACCAAGAACATCACCTGAAATTGATTGAGTAAATGTAGCCTTTAAGCAACTGGAAACAAATCGATCTACCTTTCTCCAATAAAGCCAAGCTGGATTTTGAACTTGAGCACCATCAACAGTTGTGTAACGAGGTGGTTCTTCAATTGTACCATCCACATATTCAAACAGATCAACTGAAATCAATACTGACTCGAACTGATCCTTCCATAAAAGAAAATTTGTGTGACCTAACTTCAAGGATATGAAGTTTACAATATTTGTAAACGGAAGACGAAAATTATAGCGATCTTGAGCAGATCCATCATCTGATTCATCTTGTGATTGATTAGCGGAAGCAGAGAATCGAGTAGAAGGTTTTGGAGGCATATTGGTAACAAGAAACTCACAGATCATAAGATGAATAGTAAAATACTTTCAAGAACAGAAATCTTGATAAAATCAAGACAAAAAATCAGATCGAAGTAGATGAAATGATATGAAATTCTACTAAGAAACTGAAAATTATGCAATACTTTGATGTAAAATCAAAGTTGAAATATGTAGTGATAAGAAATTGAAGATCTGATTTTGCAATGTTGAAAAGGAATCTAACCTAATCTGATACCATCTCAGAGAATCAGAGCTAAAAATAAGAAAATGATACTATTGAATTAACCTGTATTGAATTAATAAAGAGGTTTTTACAGACAGCTATTTATAGAGACAGACTGACAGATACAGACTGTCACAACAGTTATAGGACAAATACTAGATACAGACTAGAAAAGGATAAGGGGAACTAACTGCCAACTCATAGAAATATCAAGTGCTCTTATACTGAGGGTGCTGGTAGTCTCCAAGGTGTTGCTGTGGTGTTTCGAATGGAAGAAATTCACACAAAGATACTGCGTGATCCAGGATTTCTAACTGACGAGAGATTCTTCTATATTAGTGATAATTGGCAAATGGCTTGGCAGTTGTGCGCGCTGTATTTTCCTTCAGGATTTGTTTTCTGGAAGGATCAGAAGCGCAAGCCTATACTGGAGGCAGATTTGATAGGTTTTCTTTAGCTGGACAAGATTTTGAGGGAAAACCTATGTTTCCACGTTAAGTTGTCAGTCACGAATGACTGACAGAATTCTAATACAACTTGGTCCGATTTCAAAATTTTAAAAAAAATAACTAGTGTACTTTTTTTGATCAGTTCAGAGAATTTGCTGCTTCATAGTTGCTCATAATCAGAAGACCGAAGTTTTGTGCATTATAACATCATATCCCCTGGTGTTACGTTGATAACTCGCAAAGAAATACAATGAAATACAATGAAATCTCTAAATAGCAAATAAATTTTTCCTAATGAATTGAAACTAGCAACTGCAATACGTAAAAAATAAATAAGTTGAAAAAAAATAGACATTCTGTTGTATGGCCATTTACCCTCCAAGTCCCAAACGTTCACATGCACACCAGGGTTGTTGTCAATCTTTAGAATATCTCTCTTCTTCTGACAAAAAATCATCTCTATTGACAAGTTTTTTAACCGGTAACATTGATAAACGGCCTAGCTGCTTATTTACGTCGCCATCTGTTAGGTTTTTGTGCATGACGAAACACGGATTTGCACCACCTCGATTACTTATCATGTGTTGCAGGAAACGTAGAACTTCTACTTCTCGTGCTTCTTCTTCTTCTTCCGGGCGTGGTGGTTCTACAAAATTAACACTAGTATTTTTGAATGTGTTATTGTTGGGATCGTCTCTCCGGTTGCCATATCCACCTGAATTGTAAATTCTTTCTTTTGGTTGTTTTCTCCTCCTTAACCTCATAATTTATCAAAAGAAAAGCTGATTGCTAAACAGAGTAAAATATATATAATCAGTCTCGGTTGAACCAGAAGCACACGACACAAAACGAAACTGAGGTAATAACTATGAATTCCCACTGGGGATGATATAAATAGAGAACCTTTTTTTTTCTTGTTCTTTAAGGATCAGGAATTAGAGACCTATTACAATTTTGTTTTGCCATGAAACTTCGAATTTTACAAGACTTTTACTCTTTCCTACTACAATTTGGTTTGATGGTAATTGTCAAAAAGATACATCTTTCTTGATCTGCCCTAAATCTATACCTACTATCCACAACTCAACTTCTGAACTAAAGTTATAGTGACATATCAGTAGAAGTCTATTGTGCCAGAAATGGTGAAAGGTGGATTTATACTAACGCGAATTGCCTTGCCCTCTGAGACCAGTTGTGGTAGTGTGTTCGCTTCTTTGGCAGGTACTCCTGGTGCAGTCCATTTGGTGACATGGGGCCATTCATTTTTCGAACTTATCTTCTCACCATCAACTGACCCTAAACAGGCCTCTAATGCAGCACATTTTCCCGAAAAGAGTAAGGATGTAAGATCTACTGGTACCTCTCGGTTGAGGTACACGCTATAATTAGCGACAGCTGCAACACCGTGGCTTCCCTTGTGTGCAAGAGTTACATGAGCTTTCGTAATGCATCTCAGCAAATCCTTGTCCTTGAGGAAACCTTTAATTCTAGGATTCTTCTCACAGGCTCCGGTGATGCAGGGTGTACGTGTCTGGGCTCTGCCCACTGGTGGCAATACCCCGTATTTGTTACGTCGTGTATGAATTGGAGGAAAATGTAGGATCCACCATAGATTTGAAATACTTGTCGACAGTGAGACCTAGCTGCTTTGAGGAGCATGTGGTTGGGTGTTAACAGAAGCGGAGCGTGACATGTTGTGCTATCCAGTTGTTGTTATGCATTTGCAAGGTGATAGCGCGGTGGATAAAGCTATTGCTGTAGTGAATGACGTTAATACATCGTTCAAGAGGGATATGATTCACGTTCAACTCCAACTACAATCCCCTAACAAACAAGAGACGTTGCATGAGAAATGTCAGGAGCTAGTATTCTTATCTCCATCTGGCCGAGTTGTCGGTAAAGAGGAGAATTTACCTATGATTTATTCCAGGGAACGAGGAGCCAAGACTGCTCTTCAATGCCATATCACCAAAAATGTTGGTTTCCTCCTAATTAAGCCCCATGATTTTAAAGAGCGCAAGGTTGGCACCATCTTAGAAGTATTGGATAGGATGTTTCTGCATATTCATGGGATGAAACTCGTCAAGTTGGAAGACTATCCTTCGAACTGTGCACGGTCTTGTGATTCTTGGTGTTGCGAACGGAAGAAGTTCACATAAAGATACTGCGTGATCCAGGGTTTCTGACTGACGAGAGCTGTTCTATATTAGTGATAGTTGGCAAATGGCTTGGCAGTTGTGTGCGATGTATTTTCCTTCTGGATTTGTTTTCTGGAAGGATCAGAAAGGCAAGCCCATACTGGAGGCAGATTTAGTAGGTTTTCTTTAGCTGGACAAGTTTTGAGGGAAAACTTATGTTTTGTTGTGGCAAAATTTATGCTTGCACTGGAGGGAGCCACCGTTAGAAATAATAGAGTTAATGATCCTGGCATTTTTAGGGCGACCCTAAAAGACAAAAAAGGTCACCCAAACGTAAATCTAAGCTACCCCTTATCTTCCATTTTTTTAATGGCCAAACTACCTTTACAATTGGTAGATAACTTTATAATCGGGAAGTTAATCAACAATCGGGAGTAATTTAGTTCATCTAACTTCCGATTATAAAGCATCCCCGAAATAAAATCCTCTATCTTTTGAATTTTGATTATCCTATAATCGGTAGCAAAAAAGGTTATCTTGACTCCCGATTAAAATAGACCTTTGGCTAAAATGCTACCATAATCGGTAGTGAAGTTAGGTTATTTTACTACCGAATATAGATTAGCCCCAAAATAAGATTTTGCAAAAATTCTCAATTTTTTGAATTTTGGTTGAGCCTATAATCGGTAGTAAATGAAGTTATCCTGACTTGCGATTATACAGTGGCTCTCTTTGCAAATATCCTACCATAATCGGTAGTTATATAACTACCGAATATAGAGTAGCCCCAAAATGAGATTTTGCAAATATTCTCATTTTTTTTTAATTTTGGTTGAGCCTATAATCGGTAGTAAATAAAGTTATCTTGACTTCCGATTATACGGTGGCCTATTTGCAAATATCCTACCATAATCGGTAGTCATATAACTACCGAATATAGAGTAGCCCGAAAATGAGGTTTTGCAGAAATTCTCAATGTTTTTAATTTTGGTTGAGCCTATAATCGGTAGTAAATAAAGTTATCCTAAGTTCCGAGTATACAGTGGCCTCTTTGCAAATATCATACCATAATCGGTAGTCAAGATAGTTCATATAACTACCGAATATAGAGTAGCCCCAAAATGAGATTTTGAAAAAATTCTCAATATTTTGAATTTTGGTTGAGCCTATAATCGATAGTAAATAAAGTTATCATGACTTCCGATTATATAGTGGCTCTTCTTGCAAATATCTTACCATAATCGGTAGTCAAGATATATCATATAACTACCGAATATGGAGTTGCCCAAAAATGAGATTTTGCCAAAATCAACTATTTTTTAAATTTTGGTTGAGCCTATAATCGGTAGTAAATGAGGTAAAATCCTGATTTCCGACTATACAGTGGCTCTCTTTGCAAATATCCTACAATAATCAGTAGTCAATATAGTTCATATAACTACCGAATACAGAGTTGCCCCAAAATGAGATTTTGAAAAAATTCTCAATTTTTTGAATTTTGGTTGAGCCTATAATCGGCAGTAAATGCATATATCATTAACTTCCGATTAATAGTAGCCCCAAATACGCATTTAGCAAAAATTTCATATCAATCGGTAGTATCTTTCCGTTACTTAACTCCCGATTTAGTATTAACAATCGGACACAAAATGGCTTCCGATTAGGTAGGGGCATTAACGTATTCTCCCCATTTATGGACATCCCTTAACGTTGTATATGGGTTGGGAATAAAAAAGTCGCCCCTAATTTTTTTGGGATCGCCCCTAAAAATGTCAGGTTAATGATGGTGATTGGTGAAAAAGGATTGAATAATTTTGTTTTGTTGGAAAGGTACTAATAAGTTTGGGTATGATATACATTTAATTTCGATTTACATTCGTAGAGAGATTCCCTGGTAATTAATTTGAACTCACTAAAAAAGATCACGTTAAGTAGTCATATCACATATGACATTTCTTCTTTGAAAATTGAAAGTCGGACCAGGCAAACTGACAATACATCATGTCCTAATGGGCTTCGCAAGAGACAGCAGAGTCCAGCTCATTCCTTTCCTTCAACTGTCGATTTCGGGTATCCGCCAAGGAAGATCACCTGGTGAGTAACCAAATCTCGGTACATATGACAATACATACAAAAAACCCCAGCCTAACAATCTACCACAGAAGACCTAAGTTTGGTGCATCAGAACATGTGATAAAATTTATTAGCAAATAAAACCTCTAAATTTATTCGAAGTTTTGCTCATAATCACAATCAAAATTTATTGTCAACACCAATTGTCTGTTCCAAACTCTGCCATTTTCCCTCTAAGTCCCAAACTTTCACATGCACAGGATTGTTGGCAGTCTTTAAAGTCTCTTTCTCTTCTTCGGACAAAAATCATCTCTAGTAACAAAATCTCTAACCGGTAACATTGATAAACGGCCTAGCTGCTTTTTTACATAGCTACCTGTTAGGATTTTTTTGCATGACGAAATAAGTATTTGAACCACCGCGATTACTTACTATGCGCTGCAAGAAACGTGGAACTTCTACTTCTTGTGGTTCTTGTGGTTCTTCTTCCTCTGGCTGTGGTGGCTCGATATTTTGGGACGTTCCTGTACCCACCTGAATTATAAATTCAATCTTTTGGTTGCTTTCTGCTCCTCCTTATCCTCATTATTTCTCAAAAAAATGAATTGCAAAACGGAGTAAACTACGGATAAAAAAAAAACACTCAAAACGATTTCTCAGAAGAAACAACTTACCGGAACAATGACGCAGAAGGAAACCGAGCAACTTTGAGATGCAATAATCATGGAACTTTGAGTACCCACAAGAGAACATAAATAGAGAACTTTTTCTTTTTCTTTTTCTTGTTCTTGTAAGGATTAGGAATTAGAGACCTATTACAATTTGGTTTTGCCATGAAACGTAAAGCAAATTTAACGAATTTTACTCTTTCCTGCTACAATTTGGTTTCATGGATTCGACTATATATTTAAATTTTGTCAAAAAGCTAGATACATCTCCCTTGATCTGATATAACTCTATATTATCTACTATCCACAACTCAACTTCTAAACTAAGAGTGACAAATCAGTAGAAGTCTAATGTGCCAGAAATGGTGAAAGGTGGATTTATACTTATGCGAATTGCCTTGCCCTCTGAAACCAGTTGTGGTAGTGTGTTTGCTTCTTTGGCAGGTACTCCTGGTGCAGTCCATATGGTGACGTGGGGCCATTCGTTTTTCGAACTTATCTTTTCACCATCAACTGACCCTAAACAGGCCTCTAATGCAGCACATTTATCTGAAAAGAGTAGGGATGTAAGATTTATTGGTACCTCTCGGTTAAGGTATACGCTATAATTAGCGACAGCTGCAACACCATGGCTTCCCTTGTGAGCAAGAGTTACATGAGCTTTCGTAATGCATTTCATCAAATCCTTGTCCTTGAGGAAACCTTTAATTCTAGGATTCTTCTCACACAACCCATTTAGGAAGGTCCTGATTTCTGTGACTGGAAGAGTGACTGCAGCAAAAACAATTGTTCCCAACCGCGGCTTCCTTGTAATAGGTGTTCTAGATTCGCCTTTAGCAACAGCTTTTAGTTGGTCCAGCACTTGTTTGACCACATGATTAAACGGAACCTGAATAGCATTCAGAGAGTCTGAATTAGCAAATAAAACCTGACGTAGCCGTATTTCCCAATTCTCCCAGTCCTTCTTATATGACCCTTTGCTGGACTCCAGTCTTCCATGTTTGTTTCTGTGAAGCTGGAAAAGACGTACTCCCTCCTCTAATATAGACCTTACAGGGCAAGGTAGAGGACTCCTGTCAGACTTGAGTAATGGTATTTTGACAAGAGTGCCAAAACGCTCAATCAGCTCACTCTCAAACTCACTGCGGTTCTTTCCGTCATAAAGATGGTAAAACATCAGCAGGACATAACCAACACATGGAGACTTATTGTCCAGAAGCCCAGGGTGATTTTCTCGTTGAAGCA
Source organism: Papaver armeniacum (assembly GCA_023531295.1). Lineage (NCBI taxonomy): Eukaryota > Viridiplantae > Streptophyta > Magnoliopsida > Ranunculales > Papaveraceae > Papaver > Papaver armeniacum. The sequence goes on along the minus strand of JAJJWW010005691.1, from coordinate 935,280 downwards.
CACGAAAGATGAAAATGGCCAATGCATCAAGAGTGAACGGATTTGAATCAGTTCCTTCAGAATCAGGAACAACTGGAACTGCAGAAGCCCTTGTGCTTCTACACATATCCTCAATATGTCTCCAAACTTCTTCATTTGGTGCATTTTTATCAGCGAGAATTATACTGTATGGTTTCTTCCTGCGTTCATCAGCAACAATCTGCCAATATCTTCCTTTGATAACATCACCCATGAGGCTATGTACTGGACGGTCGTCACCAAGTTCACCAGAAGCATTTAATATTTCCTTGCACAGTGCAGACTTGGCACAGCCTGGTATTCCAGGAAAAAATACAATCAGACCCTCTTTTTTGGGAACTGCATCCATTATAGTACGAGTAGGACTAGAAGCAGTTGCTTTCTGCTCTGTTTTTTCAAGGTCACCCTCTTCATCCCTGCCCGATTCAACAATTGCCAGGAAATCGTCAGACCTTACTAAACTCCCAGCAGATCCTATAAGAATCTGATTCTGTGGACTGCGTCTTGCATATTGCTCAAGGAAAGGCTCAGCTTCAGTGAGATATATGGAAGATGATAACTGGTTGTTTCCACACTTCCTTCGTATGTATGTAGCCCACTCATCTAGCATCTTGCTGAGTTCCTTTCGCTTCTGAGAAGATGTGCCCCATATTTCCATTTGCCTCAGATAATAAGTCCTGTATGCTTCAGGACCATTTTTGAAAAGAATTGACAACCCATTCCGAATCAAAAAAGTCCGTATCTTATAAGTGAGGAATTTCAATTTGATCATCAGATTAGCATCTTCATCACCTAAACCACCTGTTGCTGATGTACTTGTCTCGGAGCTACCGTTTGCATTCTTTGATTGCACACTGTTGTCTTCTGCAACTCCAGCAGCTTTGTCCTTGCTCACTTTGAACAAGTTTATGTCAACAAAAAATCCTCTATACAATGGCCACAGGCCTGGATTATGCCTCATCTCCTTCTGGTACTGCCTGAAAGCTGAATCTCTCAATACATGGATAACCATCTTAAAATGTATGCTATTTGCTTCAAAAGAGGTCATCTTATGGAAGTTATAGTAACATTTAAGAGAAGCTGGGAACCGTTTTTCACTTATCAAACGAATAACTTCCTGCAACTTAGCTGTGGCATAATCAGCTGGAAGTGTTTGTAGGAATTTCGAAACAACAGAGCGGTCAACATTTCTCACGTTGGCATCACCGCTTCCATCTGCAAACCAGTCCACCAAGTTGGGGCAGAAAGAGCTACCAACACTCTGAAGGAGCGCTTTTATTTGCTGTTTTTCATCTGATCTGTTGGCGGCACATATCTCCCGTAGGCTAGGTCCTAAATCATGGGTGACTCCTTCAGAGGGCAGGGGAAATTCCTTCAGAACTTTCTCCATGTGTTTCGAGCTCTCATGGCTCACTATTCGGGCAACCAGACCTTCTAAGATTTCACCTTGTACTTGTGTATGGTCTTTTGGTGCTGGAACAGATATATCGGCGACTTCATCAAGGGCCTTGCATACAGTCCTAGCGGTTCCTTCTTCACACAAGGCATCAAAGGCAGAAAAAAATGAAGAGACTGACTTCCTTGTTGAGAACAACCAAACCTGATTTGTTGTCAAGCGCCATTTCCTACAAAATGCAATTATTTCTGGAGTGGAGTAGAACTTGGGCTTTCCATTGCCAAACTCTGTGACTGCGGTCACTACAACATAATCTTCTAGAGGACGCTGGCCATGGTCTCCTAGAACAGCAGTAACCAGTTCCATTGATATACACATACGATTTCTCTCGAGAAAGTTGTTAAACTGTGCTTGCTTCTTAAAGGCTTCAGTACCCCACGCCTCACGAAACATCCTCCCAAGAACAAAAACACCAACAGCAGTATATATGTTGCCAAAACTGTTCTTTGCGTATGCTCCACCCTCATGCCCAGCGTACATGAAAAGAGATCCGGAGTGTTTAAGTGAGACCTCCAAAGACGCCAAGCCTTTAGAGACCAATTCTATCATTCTGGTTCTTACGTCTTGATCTGATTTCTCATTTTCAAATTTAGGATAAAAACTCGCCCTGATCTTAGCATTAGAATACGAATACTTATCTACAACAAAATCTTCGGCTAGCGACTTCATCTTCTCAGCTGAAGCAGCTCCATCCTTGTGGTTGTTAATCGAAGTCCCGGTTATACCAGGACTCCCAGCTCCAACTACAGCATTTGTCGATCCACTAACAGTTCCAAACTGTTTAGCCATCCATACGGTTTTCTCGCCTAGGACGGTACTCGGTTCTTTCAAAGGAACGCTACCAAATTGTAGCGGTGAAGCTACATTCCGCACAGGTGCTTGCTGCTGTATCGAAGGGACACTACCAAACTGTACCGTTGAAGCTACATTCTGCACTCGTGTTTTCTGTTCACCAACACTTAATCCAGTTAACTTGTTGTTTATACCTTGATCCGAAGCTGAATTCACTGAACCTGCAACTGAAGAAGATTGTCCAGATTTTGAACTCCATACTTGCTGACCTCCTTTATTTCCAGTTTTTCCCTAATACAAAACAATATTCGTAATCAGAATTACCATTAAATATATTGGTGCCATTGTTGTCGGACTCAATGACATCCCAGCAACTCTTGTGTTAAAAAATGATGCAAAACAACATGAAGAAACTGATAAACCTGCGGAACTAGGCATGAATTGTGCAGATTACTACAGTTATTAAAAAAAAAATCATCCATTCATACGAAGATGGCAAAAATTTTGCTGCCAACAGGTCCTGCATCCTGGTACTTGTATGCTAGGTAACTGGCCAGAACTGAGCAGAGTAATCAAGATTTCTACTAAACCAAACAGTCCTAACAAATTCATGCAATAATTTTTTGCCCTGTGAGATAGGTTGATCAATTCCGTGGTCGACCAAATTCAGACATACCATGACCAAATTAAATTCTTACTCAACTGTGTCAAATGGAAATAACATAGATGCTTGCGAATAGAGATTGAAAATCATCAATCTCCTAATGTTGCTGTCGGGGCATGACTGCATTAGATTCGTAGACACCAATTGTACTGCGTGATTAAATCTGGAAGCAATTATCAACATTCAGAAAACTGAAGACAATGATTGAGGGATGGCGAACTAGCTATTTATATCTCTTTTGCAGACAATCAGCTTGGTTGTAGTTAATGTTCTTCCTATCACCCACAATCTTTCTACTTGACTCTGAGATGAAACTTTAGCGTCGTTTGCGACTCGAACTATGTTTCCATGCTTGATGATTATGAAAAGAAATATGCATCTCAATTCACAAATTCGATCGAAGGAGTAAATTCACAAAGTACAGATAACTATGATGAAAAGAAATCTGCACAAATTCGAAGATAAATCGACTAAATAATCGGAAGCGAGATTGAGCATGAAGTAAAACTATAATCCCTAATTGATTAAAGCAATAATAATCTAGAGATTGATTAAGCTAATATACACAATTTGAATAAAATTTAAGAGTATTGATTTAGGTTTTACCTTACGATTAGGCATTGTTGACTTGAATCAGTAAACCTAGATGAACGACGAAGAACAACACAAGATGAAGATTGAAATTTGTGAGAGAAGGATTAAGAAATTCTTTGGTTTTGGAGAAGAAGATGATGATAATTTGAGGAGGTTATATAGATCGCAAGGAAAGTTTCTCCATGGCGGTGAGAATCTATATGACCGCCATATAAGTTTCAGGAAATCAGAATACGGACTGACTCGTTAAACCTTGGAAAATTATACCCCTCGATTTTCTGTCTCTTTCGGACTCGTTTTGATTCGATTTGGGGCGCACGAAACTTATTCCGTGAGTGTGAGCTACCGATGTTGGGATTTTAGGGAACAATGTAGAGAGGACTAGGAAACCCAAAAGCTGTCCAATAAATTTTATGTTTTGTTCATAATTTAAGAAGAGAGTGTTTGGATATTATAAGCAAAAGTCAGCTCTTGAAATAAGAAGCAGAGTTAACTTTTTTTAATCAAAAGTTGTATTCTTGATCTGATTTCTTTTAATTTGTTAGGCCTCTTCCAATGCACATGCCAAAAAAATGGTGTTTGGCATGCCAGGTATTTGCGCCACTATGGGGAAACCGCTGAGCGATCGACTCCTAATGAAGCGATATTGACAATATCGCCAAATGATAAAGACTTTATCGCGACGATATTGTCAATATCGCTGCGATATTCACTCTAGCGGAATTGGCTATTTCTCCATCGCTAAATATGTAACTTTCAAACTCAACACTTACCTCAAATTTTTACACAAAAAATTCTCTTCTTCGATCTATTTCTCTTTTCTCAATCTAATTTATTTCTTCTATTTGATCCAAATGGCACAATTAACCCAACTTGATTCGGCAAGAACACAACTTGATTTTTCCGAGTAGTATTTGAAGGTGCCGTTGAGAAGATATGTGATAGATTCAAAGAAATAAGTAAGAAGCAAAGAAGTCTCCAAGTTTTGGATATCAACCAAGTCAAAACCGCAACCAAGAGAAGGCCAAGAAAGGTTAAAGGCAAGGAAAATCAAGGCAAAACAAATTTGAAGCCAAAGAAGAAGATAAACAAAGGAGACTCCGTTCATGAGCGCATTGATTGGAAGTTTAGTGAAATGAAGAAGATGAACAAGATGAAGAACATTGTTCCAATTTTTTTTTTTAGAGTCTTTCCAATTATTGTCTAGTTTTATGTCTTGTAAAATGACTATTTTAATTATATTGAAGTTTTTAATTTTGTGAAGTTTAATGAATTTGAAAATTTGACGAATATTGTTGAAAATTAATATTAATTATATTCTTAAACATTAAAAGTATTACAAATATTTAAACTTAAAACACAAAATTAATATTAATTACAAATATTGAAATTACAACACAAATGTTGGACAATATTGGGGCAAATATCTTAAAACCTCGAAACAACTTTCAAAATGGAATTTTTGCCCGTAGATGCGGCGATATTCCACACGACACCTTTCCCGAAATTCCACCGTGGTTTCACCACTTCTCAAGGTTGGACCTTCGCCAAGTAAAGCAACATACCTAGTAACTTCCTCGCTTAATTATACTGAAGCGTCGAACCAAATCAAACACTACGACCGCGTAGGTTCATTGTTTGTTCTTGAAATTTAAAAAAATCCTTTCCCACAATAGTTGGTGATCAAATACTCGGCTCCATTGTCAAATCAATATAATTCCCGCAAATACATTCATCTTCCTCAGCTTTGAATGTTAGGTTTCTCCTCACTTGACATCTCCTAATTTGACTTCTCCTAGTTTCACTGTCTACAATTGCACGACAAGCGGCTCTTCGATTTTGGATAATACAAAGGTTTGCCATGCACTCACCGGATTCATATTATCACCATGCTCTCTAAGGAACTGGAAGAGTGATGAAAAGAATTGGAGATTAAGAAATTCTAGAGAGATTGAGAAATTCTTAAGAGATTAAGAAATTCCCAAAAGAGTTGAAATGAGATTAAAATTAGGTATTTATAGAGGGGGAAATATTAGCCGTTGGATGAAGATCGATGAGCGATTATCAAAGTATCGAGCGACAGCCTGACTGTCATTGCCGAGTTAATGACCATCGAACGATAGCAGGACCATCGAGCGATGAAGACTCTATCGCATTGAAACTCGTTGTGTATGCCTATATGCCAGAAATAACATATTGGCATATGAGTTTGGCAGTTTGGCATACCCATAGTGGGTGCATATATGCCAAATACCATGTTTTGGCATGTGCATAGGAAGAGGCCTTAATAGCAGTCAACAAGTTCTTGGAGACATGAGCAAATTATTTGAAATAGGGAGCTATTACAACTCTGAGAATGTTGTGCTAGAAATGGTTGAAATCTCAAAGCAGACTTGTAACACCATTGAAATTATATTAATGCCAAGGAGTCTTGTCACCCATCAATTTTACCATTCTACTACATTGACACCAGTCTTGTATAAATTTGTTCTCCATCCACATTTGTTCTTCATCTTCATTTGTTTTTATCAACATTGAGGAGAACGAGTGGTACTAAAAAACATTTATTAATAAATAAATTAAGAAATAGTTTTGACTCTACTTAGACGAAATCATCTTATTCCCAGGTCAACACAGATGATCAAGTTATCGAGTCAACTCGGAAAATACCATCTGAATTTCAATGTTCACCCAATTTGATCAACAATATTCTCATACATACAATGTACGTTACAAGAATTATTTTATACCATAGAGGAAAATGAGAACCAACTAGAAACAATCTACTTCGTTCATTATGGGTTTAACATCGATCATTCAAATCTTCGTACTGTAACAATTTGTCTCCCTGCGTCTGCGTGGAAGTTGTAAATTCTGTAGCTGAGGCCTGAGGTTGTAGAATTTCCTAAAGATTCCCATTCCCATTCCTAATATATGGAAGGCATGTTGCATATGAGCCAAGAAGCGCATGGTACCATTCTCCACTTATGTAATCTGATCCATCGCATGTTCTATGCTCAGGGATCTCTGTTGAAAGCAAAGCACAAAAAACAGATTACAGAATAATGAATCTCAAACAGCTGAGTCGCGGACTAGGTCGCTATCTTTAAGATGTTTCGCTACTCTGCCTCTTGATTGTGCTAGCAGTCAATTCTTTGTCGAAACCCCAATGGGATAAAACAGCTGATACTCTCTTGTTCGATCTCTCTGCGTTATGAGAAATCGAACGAACAACTACTCTTTCTTCACTTGCTCAGAACACAAAAATAGATGAAAAACAATTGTTTTCATCTTCTCCAAAAACTGTCTTTTATAACTCAGAAAATAATCAATACGATTTTAATGAGAATAAATCAGGCTTTAATGCACACATAAAAATCCTCTCGCCAATTACAAAGAAAACGGTCAGAATATAATTACTCAATTAATACAATTAATTGATAAAGTAATTACCTAAAATATGTTTTGAAAATTTAAGTTAAAAATGACAAAAATAAGTTTCTGGATCAGCAGACCTCCCAAGACATTTAAGGCCCGGCTCCCGGACTAATGTAATATAAGTATATAGTATATAATATATATACCCTAGTGGAAATGTATGGGGTGGTATTTGAACCCATGCCTATAGTGTGGGAGCTCAAAATAATACCACCACACTATCTCTCTAACTTTGGAATAAAATTACAAAACTATGTTTTTAAATATATACCCCAACAATCCCCCACTAATAGTTAATATAAGTATATCTCTTTATTAAGGAAAAGTGGTGGTTATGATGGGGTCATTCGTAGTTCGTTGGATCGGGCGATCCTGTGGCCAGGAAAGGCTGCTTGAGGGGAGGAAAAAAAAGTTAAAACGCGAGACATAGCCACTGTCGGATCGGGAGATCCTGGGGCCAGGATATATCGTGGGCGAAAGATATATCCGTTCGTCCGTTCGTCTTTGGGAGTAATTCGGGACCGTCAGATTATCTCTTCGATTTCTTATTGTTTCTAACGCGGATAAGTCTAGATCGATTTGTTTTCTTCTCTCCGAGTTCCAGAGCCAACTATTCGTATGATCTTCTCTGTGAAGATTAGAGCTATGAAGGATTAGAAGAAAGATGAAAACTTGCTTAGTAAACACAAATTCTAGGGTTTGCTAAAATTTTTAGCTTTATCTCCTGTTCTTAATTCTTCCATTTAATCTCAGTATGTGTTACTTCGGCTTCAATTGGTAAGGAGTAATGTTGGTGGTGATATTACAAAAGCAATTAAAGGGCGTAAGTTGAACAATGGGTTGAAACCTTTCTTCATCATCTTCATGCTTCAGGTATTTGTTTTTTCGGATAAGTTTGGGTTTGATTAGTGTTTTTGATTAACCTATTTTATTTGTTATTTTGGATAAGTTTTAATTGAAGATTTTTGTTTATTTTTTGGGTTTGATTAGGGTTTTTGATTAGTCAATGCTGAGGAAGGGAAAGTTTTAAAATTGACCAATGGAGATACGCAATGACTCTGGCAGAACCCAATTTTGAGAACGATGGTGAATTGATACATTTATTGTATAGAATTTTATTTTCGATTATGTTTGCACAACTGATGTCCAGTGTTTGATTAAAACCATTCAATTTCCTTACAATTAATTGAATTAGCGTTTTTGGATTGTGAATGTTATAGCTAGATAGGGAGCTGTGATGGATGTTTTAGATGGCTTTTTTACATGAACTGAGCTGACAATTTGACAAGATTCAGTTCTCGACAATAATGGAGATTTGTCATGCAGGTGTGAACCCGGATACTTTGATGATTGTTTATTTTGTTCAATGTATCAATAACCCAAATCAACTGTGATAAACCTTTATTTATATTGGTTTCAGGTAACCAATCAATGAAGCTAATTTATACCCTTGCATAGCTTTGTCGGATTGATGCACAGTTGAATCGTTTCTTGGTTTTGTATATGGTGGCGACGTTGTATCTGGATTGAAGAATGTTGTATTGGTCAACTTTTGTGCTGCGTTCAAGTCTGGGAAGAACGAACATGGATGGATGATTTAAGGTAATTCTCTACTTTCCTAAATATTTGGTATTAAGGTTTGTTAATCCTGCTTAGTTTCGAAAATTGATACTACATTGTTTTATGTTCAGATGATTATCTAGAATAAGTCTAGCCAAAGTTCATGATATTAGTTGCGCGTTTATTATGGATGATCCTTCGTGCGTCGCAGATTTTTCTCAACTGTGGATTGCTGAGAGTTGCTGATGTGATGAGTTTGCCTAAATTGATTCTGATGAATATTCGATTGCATTTCCATTCCTAATATATGGAAGGCATGTTGCATACGAGCCAAGAAGCGCATGGTACCATTCTCCACTTATGTAATCTGATCCATCGCATGTTCTATGCTCAGGGATCTCTGTTGAAAGCAAAGCACAAAAAAAAAATTTACAGAATAATGAATCTCAAACAGCTGAGTCGCGGACTAGGTCTCTATCTTTTAGGTGTTTCGCTACTCTACCTCTTGATTGTGCTAGCAGTCAATTCTTTGTCGAAAACCCTATGGGATAAAACAGCTGATACTCTCTTGTTAGATTTCTATGCACTATGAGAAATCGAACCAAAAGCTACTCTTTCTTAACTTGCTCAGAACACAAAAATAGATGAAAAACAATTGTTTTCATCTTCTCCAAAAACTGTCTTTTATAACTCAGAAATAATCAATACGATTTTAATGAGAATAAATCAGGCTTTAATGCACACATAAAAATCCTCTCGCCAGTTACAAAGAAAACGGTCAGAATATAATTACTCAATTAATACAATTAATTGATAAAGTAATTACTTAAAATACGTTTTGAAAATTTAAGTTAAAAATGGAAAAAATAAGTTTCTGGATCAGCAAACCTCCAAGGCCCCAAGGCCCCGCTCCCGGACAAATGTAATATAAGTATATAGTATATAATATATATACCCTAGTGGAAATGTATGGGGTGGGATTTGAACCCATGCCTTTAGTGTGGGAGCTCAAAATAATACCACCACACTATCTCTCTAACTTTGGCATAAAATTACAAAACTATGTTTTTAAATATATACCCCAACAATCCCCCACTTATATTTCAAAACATTGAGCAAGTGTTGTATAGTTGTGCATCTGGAAAAGGTGCCTTTCGACTTGAACCTCTACATAGTGTTAAACTTTCTAAGTTCCAGGTGACTAGAGTGACTCGCTTCTTGAACTCTAACTAATACTAGATTATTTAACACACACAACTATATCTAGAGTAAAGTTCTTAAGTTCGCACATTAAGGCCATGTGCTTATCCCTTTTTTAACAAATGATCTAGAGAAATGCCCAATTTCTCATAGAAGGCGGCTACACCTTCACATTCGTATAGGTGAGTCTATCAAGAATACTCCTTATCCCACTCTAACTTAAGATCTATAGACATCATTAAGAGTTAAAAAACTCAACATGTTTCCCACTTCAGGATATCATGCTATGGGAATGCATGACTGTATCGTATCATTTATAACTTCGTCTAGTCCCTTTGAACCTATATCTGGGTTGGGTATCCATTACAAATGACTCAACTTCTTACGGGCAAAAGTCCCATACTTTTAGAGATATTCCATACCTTTTCTCTTGCTAATCCTTTCGTCAAAGTATCGTTATATATCCTTCGGACCTTACATGATCTACTCTAACAACACCCGGTTGTCGAAATTCTCTAAATGTGTCGTGCTTTCGACGTATCCGTCGATTCTTATTGTTATTATAATAATTCTCAACTACTCCGATAACCGCGGTACTATCGCAAAGGGATCAAGTGGCTGGTATCGATTTTCCCATACTGGAATGTCTCGACAACAGACTCTTGACCATCCTCGCCTCTTCACTAGCTGCTGCTAGTTCCATCAATTCCGCCTCCATCGTAGATTGGGCTATAATTGTTTGTTTCTTTGATCTCCAAGATACAGCTCCCCCAGCAATAGTAAAAACATATCCACTGGTGGCCTTGGAATCATCTGAAAGAGTATTCCATTTAGCATCGCTAAATCCTTCAAGGACTGTGGGATACCTCTTATAGTGTAATCCTAGGTTTGTGGTTATTTTAAGATACCGCGTAACCCTCTCAATAGCATCCCAGTGTTCCAAACTAGGATTACTGGTAAAGCTGCACAGAACTCCCACTGCATATGCAATGTCTGGTCTAGTACAATCAGTTACATAACGCAGACTGCCAATTACACTAGCATATTCAAATTTTCTAACACTTTCTCCATCATTCTTAAATAATTTCACAATAGGATCATAAGGAGTACACACATGATTACAATCAAAATAATCATACTTCCTCAGAATTTTTTCAATGTAGTGAGGTTGATCTAAAGAAATACCACTACTAGTTCTAGTTATTTTGATTCCCAAGATTACACTAGCTTCACCTAAATCTTTCATGTCAAAATTCGAACTAAGCATGCTTTTAGTTTCATTGACAACAGATAAATTAGAACCAAATATCAGCAAATCATCTACATACAAGCAAACAATCACACACGCATCATTCTCAGATTTATAATAGATGCATTTGTCACCCTCATTTATTATGAAGTTATTTGAAATCATTAAATTATCAAATTTCTCATGCCATTGTTTAGGATCTTGTTTCAAACCATAAAGAGACTTTTCTAGCTTACATACTTTCTGTTCTTGTCCAGGAATTACAAAACCTTCAGATTGTTTCATGTAAATTTCCTCTTCTAGTTCACCATTCAAAAAGGCAGTTTTAACATCCATTTTATAAATAACAAGATTATGAGTAGCAGCAATAGCAATCAAAACACGTATAGATGTTAATCTAGTAACATGGGAATAAGTATCAAAAAAGTCTACGTTCTCTCATTGCCTATAACCTTTGGCAACCAGTCTAGCCTTATACTTATCTATTGTTCCATCAGGTTTCAGTTTCCTTTTCAAAACCCATTTACAACCTATAGGCTTACTACCAGGAGGTAAATCTACCATACGCCAAGTTCCGTTAGACATATGAGAATCCCATTCATTATCTACAGCTTCTTGCCAGAAACTAGATTCTACAGAACTAAACGCCTCTTATAACTTAGAAGGTTCTTCCTCTACAGCGTAAAATTCAAAATCAAGATTTTTATCTTTTGTCTCAGTCCTAGCTCTTTTACTGCATCTAAGTTCAAATTCAGTGATCCTAGTTTCTTCACTTTTAGGTTCAGAATCAGCACTAGTTAAAGTACTAGTGATACGAGACATATTAGGAAATTTAAAAGTATATTCCAAGATATGGCTATATCTTGGTGTTTATGGGTGAAAATCGTTTCTGCTGATTTCGGTAATTTCGGTGGGTGAGTGAGAAACTGATTCAAACCCTAAACAAATGTGCTGCATGTGAGCACTTTATAGGTTCGAGAGATCAATCTGTACAAGTCCGGCCTAAACCAAGAAATGGCCATTCCGGACTTGCTTCGGTCACAAAGTGGAGGAGAAGGGTTGATTTGGGGAGGGAAGCAAAGAAAGGTGTTGAGGAGAGTAGTATCTCGACATGTATCATAAAGTGAAAGCTTAGGAAGCTTGCAAGAGATGGAAGCTTTTGAGAGAGCTTGCAAAGTTGCCTTTCTGAGAGTGTAAGTGTAGTATATTTCTCCTGACCGAGACTTGTTGTCTGGTGGAAATAGGTAAAACCTATTTATACAAGTCGAGATTGAAACGTACCCTGGCCTCATGAAGGAAGAGAGTAAAGGGTGAAATAATGGGAGGAGGTGGTAACCGCATGGTTTAATGGGCGAAAACGTTTTTCACCATTATTTCCTCTTTTATTTGACCGCTTTATTCCTTTTCACGCTTTCTTAATGTGAGCGTAGTGTACGCTGCATGCTATGACCGCCAAACCAAAACCCTAAAGAAGCATCCCCCAGTTTGTGTTGATGTCTCGAGTGTTGGTTGCATCTTGAGTGCAAGTGGCGCTGCTAGTGGCGCGTGTGGCATGTGCCAATGGCATGTGCGGAATGCCTTGGTGGTAGTTTGCACGGTTTTGCAAGTTGAGCTACCAGCGTGTGCTTGGCATGTGCCCGATGGCATGTGCGGAATTCCTTGGTGGTAGGTTGCACGGTTTGCAAGTTAGGCTACCAGCGTGTGTGTTTGGCATGTGCCAATGGCATGCGTGGCCATTAGGGCCGCGACCTTGATAGGGAAACTAGCTAGCGAGCATGTCGGCATGTGCCAATGGCATGCGTGGCCGTCAGGGCGGTGACCTTGATAGGGAAACTAGCTAGCAAGCATGTTGGCATGTGCCAATGGCATGCATGGCCGTTAAGGCCGTGACCTTGATAGGGAAACTAGCTAGCGAGCATGTTGGCATGTGCCAATGGCATGCGTGGCCGTTAGGGCCGTGATTTTGCTAGGGAAACTAGCTAGCGAGCATGTTGGCATGTGCCAATGGCATGCATGGCCGTCGGGGGCCGTGACCTTGATAGGGAAACTAGCTAGCGAGCATGTTGGCATGTGCCAATGGCATGCATGGCCGTTAGGGCCGTGATTTTGCTAGGGAAACTAGCTAGCGAGCATGTTGGCATGTGCCAATGGCGGCATGGCCGTCGGGCCGTGACCTTGATAGGGAAACTATCTAGCGAGCATGTTGGCATGTGCCAATGGCATGCGTGGCCGTTAGGGCCGTGATTTTGGTAGGGAAACTAGCTAGCGAGCATGTTGGCATGTGCCAATGGCATGCATGGCCGTCAGGGCCGTGATTTTGCTAGGGAAACTAGCCAGCGAGCATGTTGGCATGTGCCAATGGCATGCATGGCCGTCAGGGCCGTGACCTTGATAGGGAAACTAGCTAGCGAGCATGTTGGCATGTGCCAATGGCATGCATGGCCGTTAGGGCCGTGACCTTGATAGGGAAACTAGCTAGCGAGCATGTTGGCATGTGCCAATCGCATGCGTGGCCGTTAGGGCCATGATTTTGCTAGGGAAACTAGCTAGCGAGCATGTTGGCATGTGCCAATGGCATGCATGGCCGTCAGGGCCGTGATTTTGCTAGGGAAACTAGCTAGCGAGCATGTTGGCATGTGCCAATGGCATGCATAGCCGTCAGGGCCGTGACCTTGATAGGGAAACTAGCTAGCGAGCATGTTGGCATGTGCCAATGGCATGCATGGCCGTTAGGGCCGTGACCTTGATAGGGAAACTAGCTAGCGAGCATGTTGGCATGTGCCAATGGCATGCATGGCCGTTAGGGCCGTGATTTTGCTAGGGAAACTAGCTAGCGAGCATGTCGGCATGTGCCATTGGCGCGTACGGCCATGTTGACCTAGTTGCATGTTTTGCAAGCCTAGGGCGCTATGTTTGGCGTGGGCCAAAGGCATAGCGGCTTGGAAGTATGGCTTGCGACACGTGTTGGCATGTGCCAATGGCACGTGCGGCCATGTTGACCTAGTTGCAAGTCTTGCAAGCCTAGGGCGCTATGTTGGGCGTGGGCCAAAGGCATAGCGGCTTGGAAATATGGCTTGCGACACGTGTTGGCATGTGCCAATGGCACGTGCGGCCATGTTGACCTAGTTGCAAGTCTTGCAAGCCTAGGGCGCTATGTTGGGCATGAGCCCAAGGCATAGCGGCTTGGAATTTGGCGTTGTTGCCATGGTGCGCAGTGGTGCGGCTTGGAAATATGGCTTACGACACGTTTTGGCATGTGCCAATGGCACGTGCGGCCATGTTGACCTAGTTGCAAGTCTTGCAAGCCTAGGGCGCTATGTTGGGCGTGGGCCAAAGGCATGGCGGCTTGGAATTTGGCGTTGTTGCCATGGTGCGCAGGGTGCGGCTTGGTTTGGCATGGTTGCCATGGTGCGCAGAGTGCGGCTTGGTTTGGCATGGTCGCTATGGTGCGCAGTATGCGGCTTGGTTTGGCATTGTTGCCATGGTGCGCAGTATGCGGCTTGCATGTGCCAATGGCACGTGCGGCCATGTTGACCTAGTTGCAAGTCTTGCAAGCCTAGGGCGCTATGTTGGGCGTGGGCCAAAGGCATGGCGGCTTGGAATTTGGCGTTGTTGCCATGGTGCGCAGGGTGCGGCTTGGTTTGGCATGGTTGCCATGGTGCGCAGAGTGCGGCTTGGTTTGGCATGGTCGCCATGGTGCGCAGAGTGCGGCTTGGGTTGGCATGGTTGCCATGGTGCGCAGTATGCGGCTTGGTTTGGCATGGTTGCCATGGTGCGCAGTATGCGGCTTGTTTTGGCATGGTTGCCATGGTGCGCAGAGTGCGGCTTGGTTTGGCATGGTTACCATGGTGCGCAGTATGCGGCTTGTTTTGGCATGGTTGCCATGGTGCGCAGTATGCGGCTTGTTTTGGCATGGTTGCCATGGTGCGCAGAGTGCGGCTTGGTTTGGAATTGTTGCCATGGTGCGCAGTATGCGGCTTGGTTTGGCATGGTTGCCATGGTGCGCAAAGATGCGGCTTGGTTTGGCATGGTTGCCATGGTGCGCAGATGCGGCTTAGTTTTGGAATTAGGGTTACGTGTTGAAAACCTAATCTGGTATTTTGAAAAAATACCCCTATTAATTATTTACACCTGAGTTAAATGCTCTTATTCAATATGTTGCGGGTAACACTAGGTCATGGGGTTTTACGATTTTACCCCTTGTCTAAAAACCATCAACATTAAGTCCCCTGCTTAGCTCGGAACAGGGGCTTTGTTGCGAGGTAAGCATAAGATGGTGACAAACCGTTAACAACAACCCGTAAAGAAAATTGAAAGAGGCTTGTCGACCTTTTATAAATAGGATTTGGAATCCTTGCCTCTCGGTAGTTTTGCACAAATCGGGAGGTCGCACAATTGGTGGGCCCGGTGCGGCTTGGGCGACGTTGGGAAGTTGGCGTGAGTTGGGAAACCGAGTGTGCCGGTGGGTGGGACCGGCGCGAAGTGTAGAAGCCGTTCGTGCTTGCAGGCGTGACTTGGGCGGCATTGGGAGGTCGGCGCAATTGGTGGGGCCGGTCCAATCTTGGAAACCATGCTTGCAGGCGTGAGGAAGTCGCAATTGGTGGGGCCGGTCCAATCTTGGAAACCATGCTTGCAGGCGTGAGGAAGTCGCAATTGGTGGGGCCGGTCCAATCTTGGAAACCATGCTTGCGGGCGTGACTTGGGAAATGGCGTGTGTTGGCTAACTGAGTGTGCTAGCTGGTGAGACCGATTGTAAACAAGGAGGGAGTTTCTTCCGATAGCAAAGTTTCCTTATCTTGCTTTCCTTCACGTGCGGCTTCAATTAGGGCATTATTCATGCTAAAATCTGGAAGCGTTATGTCTCTCATTGCTTCCTTTCCCTTTTTAAGGTTCTGCATTCATATCAAAGAATAATAGCATCGTCTCCTCGTTTGAGAAAAGGGTTCTTCTTGTTGATTCCCCTTTTCCTTTGCTTTGCCGGTGCGTTTTTTTCTTCTTCCCCCTTTTTTTTTTTCGCCATCCTCTTTTTGTATGCGTGTAGACAGGATGGAATTTGATCATCTTTCCATTTCTTGCGGTGTATGATGGGATCTTCCGAGACGGCCGTGCCTTTAACCTTTTGGGAAAGGACTTCAGAATCGAAGGAGATCGATCTTCTTCTCTTGAGGAGGTATCGGTCGGGGTTGAATCTTTGTTCCATGAAGCTAATGAATTATTAAGGACCTCCCTCCCATCTATCCCCACGAAGAACAGGTGCATGTTCGGACCCCCTTGGGTTCAGTGGACGCGGAGGAGAACGCCATGGTTCTCGATTTTGATGTGGATGAATCAACAAACTTTCTTCGAAGCGTCAATGAGAAAACTTTCGAAAGAGCGTATGATAGGAGCGAGACAACCTTTGAATTTGATGCCAAAGGTGTTATTGACGATACCGGAGGCGTCATGGTGGCGTATCTTTGGAATAGTTGTCGGGGAGGACACCGCTGCGCTTGTGGTCGCTTCGGGATGGGATGTTGAGGTTGCCGCCGCTAAAGCCGCCGAGTGGAACCTTTGTTGCCCGAAGGATTGCTTTGGGGGAAATGCTTGAAGATAGCTTTGCCCGAAGAGACTTGCGCTCTCCGTCCTTCGAGGGCTAGTTCCTCCTTTTGTTTTTTCTGTTAGCTGTTTAGTTCCCTGATGTTTTTCCCTTCTCTTTTTTTTTGTAAACACATCTTTCCCTTCTTCTTCATCAGTAAACCTTTTGCTTCATATATATATATTTTTGAAAGGGGTTGTGGTATGATGGCTCTGCAATGGTTTTCTGGGTTCTTCTGATGTATTTCTCTGATATCTGAAGGATTCGCTCGGGAAGAGATATATTTATTTTATTTTATTTTTTTGAGAAAAGGGTAGATCTCCAGGGAAAAAAAAATACAAACGGTGTATTCGTCCTGGGGAAGTACAGCTAAGAGAAATGATTCAAGGGAAGTACTGAAAAGGGGAGTGATTGGGAAATACAGCATTTTAGGGATTGGATTCCTTGAGCCATCGCGAGTGAACTATCACGCCTTCAGGTGTGTCGGTATTGATAAGCTTGCAATATCCTCCCAAAAGGGTATCCGCAACCAGGTATAGCTCGCCTTCACCTTCCTCGGGCAAATCCATCTTTACTGTCATCCTCCCAACTTGAAACGAGCTTTCCTTAATCACTATATCTCCGATTGAAAACGGGTTCAGGCGTCGTGTAACCATTTGAGCCTTGGCTCCGTTGGTTTCGCCAGTAGCTTCCAAGCTTCTTGCAAAGTGTTCGAATGGTCCAGCTCCCCATTCACATTTTTTGACAGCGTTCGCGCCGGTTGTTGCGCCGAGTCCCCATGACAGAATGGGGAAAGAAAAGGTCGGTTGCAGAAAAGGTTGGTCGGTCAGACTTACTTGCATTTGAAAATCATGGGCTAGCGCCAACGGGTCTTCTTCGGACGCTTGGGTTCCTTCAATAGCTCGTTGATGTGATAACCCTTGGGACGATTTGTTGGGAATCCCTTCGGGCAGGGATGTCGGCAGAGGGTGTACGCCCAGTTTTGCCTTGTTGTCGAGTGCCCATAAGCGTCCCAAAATCATGTCATGATCTAGTTCTTTGACGATGTGGAACTTACTGTGCGTTATAGCGTCTCCTATCTCGATCTCTAGGTTGATGTAGCCATGCGCGTTCAAAGCCTCTCCTCTCAAGCTCTTAATCACATACGGGAAATAGGTAGCGTCTTGCTTTGTAAATCCGGCTGCCTTTAGTGTCTTGAAAGTGATGATGTTGTGGTCAAAGGTCATGTCGATGAGCGTGTCATCAAGTTCAGTACCTCTTAAACGGGACGTGGTCAGCAGTCCCCAGTTCTCCACTTCGCTTGTTTGGGAAGCTTGGGCCCTTGGCGTGGATTCCGAGGGGAGAAAAGACGTTTGCCGGATACAACACGATTGAGAGCTGCGAAAATATCTTGGCGCTGAACCTTGTAGAGATAGAGAATTTAGCATATATGTCGCATCATGGATTGCACAGTCTCGTGCACGGAGTCCCCAGAGGAACCGCAGTTTTTTATTGGGAGTGGGTCTCGATGCACTCTTTCGTCTCCTAGCTGGAGTTCTCCTGCTTCTATCCTTTCCTTGAAAATATGCTTTAATCATTGCAATCGCTAGTCGGGTGGTGAACGAACCCGTGGTAATGGAAGTATTTGGGATTTGCCATCTCGGCCTCGGTTGGTGGACGTCTAGGCGGTGGCGATCGATGACATCATCTTGAACCCGGGCTTCTAGGAGGTCAATCACCTCCTCGATGGGGAATGGGAAATCAAGGACATTTCCTTCGGTCCCACGATGCTTTGCACAAGAGTTTTAGTGGCGATCTTCCGTTGCGAGGGCTCCGTTGCGCCGGCGCTTCACGTTTCGGGGCCGGTGGCTCGTAGTTGCGGCTTTCCTTTTTCCTCTTTCGTTCACTATGTTCACGGAGGATGAGCCGGCATTAAATTGTTTGTGATGAGGCGCCTACTCCCGCGAGTTTCGCGTGCATCGTCGATTCGAGTTGGCCTAGTCCTTTTCGGTAATCTTTGTACCGTTGTTGCGAGATCGTCCGCGGCCTCATGGAGTTCGGAGAATGTTTGGAAACGCAAGTTTTCTAGCGGGCGCGGTAGATCGGGACCATACCATTGATGCACGCGTTTACCAATTATTGCTCGGTCACGTTTGGGTCGTGGCAGTCGAGTGCTTGAACCCTGAACCTTTTGACGAAATCATTCGGATGTTCGTTATCCCACTGGTACATTCTCCCGAGATCTGAAAAGGTAACTTGTTCGACACGAAGAAATACTTCTGTAAAACGCGTGACCATGCTACTCCAGTTGGGAATGCTGTTCGGTGGGATGCTGTTGTACCATGTATACGCCCTTCCGGTAAGTGATTTCGAAAATTCCCTTAAACGAAGAACGTGATTATATTCATGTTCACCCAAGGATTCCAGGAAACAAGAAACATGTTCGCGTGCATTCCCGGTACCATCATACAGGGTAAATTGAGGGGAAGAGTACCCCCTTGGGAGAGGGATTCTCTCGTATTTCGGACGGGTAAGGGGGTTGGTGATGATGTACATCGAACTCATCATGCTTGATTCGGTCACGTAGGAGTTGTTCCAAATCCTCTCTCGTGACGAAATTTGGTGGTTGATTTCTCTCCAACGGACTCTAGTGCGAGTTTCTTCATCCGTGGAGGCGTGCCCCGCCGAGGTGCCAAAGTCGGGGTTGTTGGAGATGTTTCTAGGCGTCTACGGAGGATGCGGCTCACGGGGTAGTCGCTCTGTCGGGGTTTTGAGAAAGGTGAGAACCTCCTTTTGTGTTGAAACCATGTCCTGCTCCTGGCTGCGCGAGCGTCTCCTGTCGTTCCATCAAATCGACGATGGTGACGTAAGGGCGACTTCCTCTAGTCCCTCCGTTCTCTCGTCCCGTCGGCGGGTAATTGGAGCCTTAGTTGTCGGAGGCGCCATCTTTGGAAGAAGCATTCGGGGTCGCGGTGGCGGCCCTAGCCCTGGTGACTGGGGGCGTGGCACCTGAAGTGATATTCTCGTTGCCGTGATTAGAGGGTTGTGCAGAGACGCTAGAGGAGGCAGCGGCTCTGGACCTGGTGATAGGCGGTGTTACACTTAAAGGAGTGCATTCGATATTCTTTGTTGTCACCGGTGAAGTAACAATGTTATGGGGAGACGCCAACATCGGGATGCGTTCGCGTTGATGTTCTCTCGCTGCCGCTCCGGATCGAGTTCCACCATGTTGGGATTTGACGTTCGGGAAACGAAATCAGGAGTTGGAGTTGATATTGTAGCCGATAGATCAATCCTCCCGCTGTGGTCGCCAATTGTTTATGGGTGAAAATCGTTTCTGCTGATTTCGGTAATTTCGGTGGGTGAGTGAGAAACAGATTCAAACCCTAAACAAATGTGTTGCACGTGAGCACTTTATAGGTTCGAGAGATCAATCTGACAAGTCCGGCCTAAACCAAGAAATGGCCGTTCCAGACTTGCTTCGGTCACAAAGTGGAGGAGAAGGGTTGATTTGGGGAGGGAAGCAAAGAAAGGTGTTGAGGAGAGTAGTATCTCGACTTGTATCGAAAGTGAAAGCTTAGGAAGCTTGCAAGAGATGGAAGCTTTTGAGAGAGCTTGCAAAGTTGCCTTTCCGAGAGTGTAAGTGTAGTATATTTCTCCGACCGAGACTTGTTGTCCGGTGGAAATAGGTAAAACCTATTTATACAAGTCGAGATTGAAACGTACTCTGCGGCCTCATGAAGGAAGAGAGTAAAGGGTGAAATAATGGGAGGAGGTGGTAACCGCATGGTTTAATGGGCGAAAACGTTTTTCACCATTATTTCCTCTTTATTTAACCGCTTTATTCCTTTTCACGCTTTCTTAATGTGAGCGTAGTGTACGCTGCATGCTGCGACCGCCAAACCAAAACCCTAAAGAAGCATCCCCCAGTTTGCGTTGATGTCTCGAGTGTTGGTTGCATCTTGAGTGCAAGTGGCGCTGCTAGTGGCGCGTGTGGCATGTGCCAATGGCATGTGCGGAATGCCTTGGTGGTAGTTTGCACGGTTTTGCAAGTTGAGCTACCAGCGTGTGTGCTTGGCATGTGCCCGATGGCATGTGCGGAATGCATTGGTGGTAGGTTGCACGGTTTGCAAGTTAGGCTACCAGCTTGTGTGTTTGGCATGTGCCAATGGCATGTGCGGAATGCCTTGGTGGTAGGTTGCACGGTTTGCAAGTTAGGCTACCGAGCGTGTGTGTTTGGCATGTGCCAATGGCATGCGTGGCCATTAGGGCCACGACCTTGATAGGGAAACTAGCTAGCGAGCATGTCGGCATGTGCCAATGGCATGCGTGGCCGTCAGGGCCGTGACCTTGATAGGGAAACTAGCTAGCGAGCATGTTGGCATGTGCCAATGGCATGCATGGCCGTTAAGGCCGTGACCTTGATAGGGAAACTAGCTAGCGAGCATGTTGGCATGTGCCAATGGCATGCGTGGCCGTTAGGGCCGTGATTTTGCTAGGGAAACTAGCTAGCGAGCATGTTGGCATGTGCCAATGGCATGCATGGCCGTCGGGGCCGTGACCTTGATAGGGAAACTAGCTAGCGAGCATGTTGGCATGTGCCAATGGCATGCATGGCCGTTAGGGCCGTGATTTTGCTAGGGAAACTAGCTAGCGAGCATGTTGGCATGTGCCAATGGCATGCATGGCCGTCAAGGCCGTGACCTTGATAGGGAAACTAGCTAGCGAGCATGTTGGCATGTGCCAATGACATGCATGGCCGTTAGGGCCGTGATTTTGCTAGGGAAACTAGCTAGCGAGCATGTTGGCATGTGCCAATGGCATGCATGGCTGTCAGGGCCGTGATTTTGCTAGGGAAACTAGCTAGCGAGCATGTTGGCATGTGCCAATGGCATGCATGGCCGTCAGGGCCGTGACCTTGATAGGGAAACTAGCTAGCGAGCATGTTGGCATGTGCCAATGGCATGCATGGCCGTTAGGGCCGTGACCTTGATAAGGAAACTAGCTAGCGAGCATGTTGGCATGTGCCAATGGCATGCGTGGCCGTTAGGGCCGTGATTTTGCTAGGGAAACTAGCTAGCGAGCATGTTGGCATGTGCCAATGGCATGCATGGCCGTCAGGGCCGTGATTTTGCTAGGGAAACTAGATTAGCGAGCATGTTGGCATGTGCCAATGGCATGCATGGCCGTCAGGGCCGTGACCTTGATAGGGAAACTAGCTAGCGAGCATGTTGGCATGTGCCAATGGCATGCATGGCCGTTAGGGCCGTGACCTTGATAGGGAAACTAGCTAGCGAGCATGTTGGCATGTGCCAATGGCATGCATGGCCGTTAGGGCCGTGATTTTGCTAGGGAAACTAGCTAGCGAGCATGTCGGCATGTGCCATTGGCGCGTACGGCCATGTTGACCTAGTTGCATGTTTTGCAAGCCTAGGGCGCTATGTTTGGCGTGGGCCAAAGGCATAGCGGCTTGGAAGTATGGCTTGCGACACGTGTTGGCATGTGCCAATGGCACGTGCGGCCATGTTGACCTAGTTGCAAGTCTTGCAAGCCTAGGGCGCTATGTTGGGCGTGGGCCAAAGGCATAACGGCTTGGAAATATGGCTTGCGACACGTGTTGGCATGTGCCAATGGCACGTGCGGCCATGTTGACCTAGTTGCAAGTCTTGCAAGCCTTGGGCGCTATGTTGGGCGTGAGCCCAAGGCATAGCGGCTTGGAATTTGGCGTTGTTGCCATGGTGCGCAGGGTGCGGCTTAGAAATATGGCTTGCGACACGTTTTGGCATGTGCCAATGGCACGTGCGGCCATGTTAACCTAGTTGCAAGTCTTGCAAGCCTAGGGCGCTATGTTGGGCGTGGGCCAAAGGCATGGCGGCTTGGAATTTGGCATTGTTGCCATGGTGCGCAGGGTGCGGCTTGGTTTGGCATGGTTGCCATGGTGCGCGAGTGCGGCTTGGTTTGGCATGGTCGCCATGGTGCGCGATATGCGGCTTGGTTTGGCATTGTTGCCATGGTGCGCGATATGCGGCTTGGTTTGGCATGGTTGCCATGGTGCGCCATATGCGGCTTGTTTTGGCATGGTTGCCATGGTGCGCGGTATGCGGCTTGTTTTGGCATGGTTGCCATGGTGCGCAGTATGCGGCTTGGTTTGGCATGGTTGCCATGGTGCGCAGTATGCGGCTTGTTTTGGCATGGTTGCCATGGTGCGCAGTATGCGGCTTGTTTTTGCATGGTTGTCATGGTGCGCAGAGTGCGGCTTGGTTTGGCATTGTTGCCATGGTGCGCAGTATGCGGCTTGGTTTGGCATGGTTGCCATGGTGCGCAGTATGCGGCTTGGTTTGGCATGGTTGCCATGGTGCGCAGAGATGCGGCTTAGTTTTGGAATTAGGGTTACGTATTTGAAAACCTAATCTGGTATTTTGAAAAATACCCCTATTAATTATTTACACCTGAGTTAAATGCTCTTATTCAATGTATTGCGGGTAACACTAGGTCATGGGGTTTTACGATTTTACCCCTTGTCTAAAAACCACCATCAACACTTGGATATCTATCAATTTTAGCATTTTATTTATTAGGATTATTATTATTTGCTTTATCTTCTTTTATGAGAATAATATATTCTCTAGGCTATTTTAGTTATATTTAGATTCAGGTTAATTTCTTAGACGGTTATATAAGCCCGTTTATTCTATCATTGTAACCAGCTTGGATTAGTTCGTTTAATGAAAATACATTTGGGTTAAAACCTGTTTGATTCTCTTTGAGAGATTGATCATCGTATTGATCGTTTATCGTCGTTGTGTTCCTGGATTGGAGTTGTTAATCAATTTTGGGTCCTGTTTACCGGAGTGGATTCTCCGCGTGTCGGTTTATTTTAAATCGTTTCCGCTGTGCCATATCAGGTGGTACCAGAGCAGGCTTTTCCTGTGATGTTCATCTGTGGGTTTTCACCTAGAAGAATCAGTTGAGGAGTCCTGTGAAATCTAGGTATTTTATCTAATAAAAAAAAAAATCAAAAAAAAGAGGATAATTGGAGTTTGGTACTCAGGTTTAGACCAACACTAGGCTTTGGTATAACATTTGTCCAACGTTAGGCTTTGGTACCTGGACTGGACGTTGACCCTCGTTGACTAAGTTAAGTCTTCACTTCTGTTTAGTAATTATTAATAAATTTATATAAAATGTAATTATTTAATTAAATTACAAAATACCCTTTACTCTACTAATATTTACAGAATAAACATTCATTTACCCTAATTCTTTCACCTTCTTCTTCTTCTTCTCCTCCTCCTCCAAACCGACGCCGCAACCACTATCGGAGAGAACAAAACAGTACCACCAGCTCATCCGCCATTAAAATCCAAAACCAGCAAACCAAAAGTTTCACTTCGAAATTTCAATTTCAGATTTAAACAAAAACTCAATAAATACATCTCTGAACCATATTAATTTCATAAACATCAAACTACTATTTCTCGTCATCGAAATCTCGTCCATCATCAGAATTAAACATCAAACATCTTTTTTTCTTCCATGTTTCCGACCAAAATCACTGAACCATATTAACTTCATGAACAACCATATTAACTCAAGTTCGACCACCACTGATGGGGAAGAAACAAACAGTAGCAGTTGTGAAATATATTTTTTTTTGAAAACCAGTTCCAGAATCTCCACCATACCCTTGTTCTAAATCATCAATCTCTCCAAGAATATCCACCATACCCTTTTGAAACCCAAATTAGATTGTAAATCTGCAGTAAGAACTAATCACTTCTTTTTCTTTCATCAAATCCAATTGAAACCCTAGTAAAATCCCAACAAAAAATCCTACTCAAACCCATAATTAAACCCCGTTGAATCAATTCTATTGTGAAGCAATTGAAACCCTAGATCCCAATCGAAATTTCAACTCAATCCCATAATTGAACCCTTGTTAAATCAATTCTTATTTGTATTTCACACCTGAAACTGAGAGAGGAAAATGGAGGCCTCTCTGTCTGAAATTGATGAACGCGGTGAAGAGGAAGGATGCCTTCGATCTGTATAAAGAAGAAGATGCTTTGTTGTTGTAAACTGAAGAATCAATGCGGGAGGTTAGGGTTTGATGTGAGACTGAAGTTGCAGTGATGAAGACAGAGATTGAGTCGGGTATGGAGGCGGAGGAAGAGTTAAGCAGTATTAGGGTTCATTATCTCTTACATCCAAGCCGTAGACTTTTTTTTTTCTCTTGACCGTTGGATCTTTGAGCTACTTCAGGCTAGACTTGTAAATTTAGTATTTTCACAGTTTTTTTTTATTTTACAAATTAATTAAAGTCAAGTCATAAACAGTCCATGTTAGTCAACATCTAGTCCAGGTACCAAGCCCTAAAGTTTGACAAATATTAGACCAAAGACTAGTGTTGGTCAAAACCTGGGTACCAAACACCAATTATCCCAAAATAATAAAAAAAAAGATCTTATCATCATCAGGGTGCGTAGTTTTCTTTACACCAATCAGTTGCTCATCAAAAATATCTTGTGAATGTTAGTTCCATCAAGATTCAAGATGCAGGAAGAACACTATACTTTTCGTAGTCGATATATATTGGAAAAGAAACTTTGGGATTTTGTTATCCATGGTGGCTGTGAACAAAATTTGGTTTCCATCAAAATGGTGGAAGCTTTGGGTTATGATATGGACTGGTATCCTGTTCCGGATCAGATTAAATGGGTCAACAACCACAACGAAGGCGTAGTTACTTGTTTGGGTCTTTGCAAAATTCCAATAGCAATCGGCAAGTGTTACTCCGACACCATATTTTGTGAATTAGTTGATATTGACATTTGTGATGTTGTGGTGGGTGCTTTGTGGTTATTTGACGTTCGATCAAGTTGTCGTGATAACATTTGTGAATTCATATGGGGAACTACCAAGGTCAAGCTAATGCCGGGTAAACGGCCGTTGAAAGAAACAAGAGCTGAAAATATGCCAAAAATGGTAAATAAAAACTGCTTCCCGGATCGGTTAACTGAACAAAAGGAGAATACAGTGGTGAAGGATTTCCATGGAGGCCTATTTTCCAATTTTTGTGACAGTTCACCTAATTCTTATAGAGTTCGAGTGGACAACTCATGGAATTCCTCATGGGAAATTTTGTACTGTAATACTAAGACAAAGAGTTACCAAATACCGACTTGGTGCATGCATATAAAGATCCTGAAGTTGAATTTGTATCACGAACACTTAGTGATCCCGATGCATAATTCGAGGCTTGGCTGTGTTTCAAGTGGGAGTACTAAAATTCTTTCTTCTACTTGCCATTTCCAATATAAACTCGAGACGAGTTTTGTCGCAGTGGGGGAGCCTGATACGGGACGTATTATGAAATTTAAAAGTATATTCCAAGATATGGCTATATCTTGGATATCTATCAATTTTAGCATTTTATTTATTAGGATTATTATTTGCTTTATCTTCTTTTATGATGAGAATAATATATTTTCTAGGCTATTTTAGTTATATTTAGATTTAGGTTAATATCTTAGACTGTTATATAAGCCCGTTTATTCTATCATTATAACCAGCTTGGATTAGCTCGTTTAATGAAAATACATTTGGGTTAAAACCTGTTTGATTCTCTTCGAGAGATTGATCATCGTATTGATCGTTTATCGTCGCTTTGCTCCTGGATTGGAGTTGTTAATCAATTTTGGGTCCTGTTTACCGGAATGGATTCTCCGCGTGTCGGTTTATTTTAAATCGTTTCCTTTGTGCCATATCAACTAGGTATTGAACCCCCACTATTACCCCCACTATTTCTAGATTTAAAAGGAAATCTTTCTTCAAAGAAATCAACATCAATAGATTCAATAATAACCTTATTATTAATATCAAAGAACCTATAAGCTTTACTGTTTTGAGCATAACCAATAAAACACACATTCATAAGCTCTACTTTCTAACTTATGTCTTTTAGGATCAGTTTTCCTAACAAAAGCTAAACGACCCCAAACTCTAAAATAAGAGACATTAGGTTTTCTATTTCTCCAAAGTTCATAAGGAGATATCATGGTTTTATTATTAGGAATGCGGTTCAAAACATGGCAAACAGTCAACAAACATTCACCCCACCAATGAGAAGCGAAGACGAACTAAGCAAACAAGCAACAAATCAATTCGGAAGAGTACGAGTTCTTTCTTTCAGCTTTACCGTTCATTTGAGGATTATATGGAGCAGTTCTTTCATGTATAATACCATTAGTTTGGTAAATTTTAGTAAAAAGAGCATAATCATATTCAGTGCCTCTATCACTATGAAACCTCTTAATTTTTCTACCAAATTAATTTCAATTTCAGCAATAAAGATTTTAAACTTTTCAATAGCTTCATTCTTATGGCTCAACAAATAAACATATGTATAATTAGAACAATCATCAATGAACGTCATAATATATCTCTTGCCATTTCTAGTTAGGATACCTTCATTTTCACACAAATCAGAATGTATTAAATCTAGAGGTTTGGATTCTCTAACGACAGATTTATGTGAGGTCTTAGTTATTTTTGCTTGACTATAGTATTCATATTTTTCAAATTCATTTTCAGAAAATTCAGGGAGGACACCTAACTTTCTCATGTTATTTACTAACTTTTTACCCACATGACAAATCCTACCATGCCAAACATTAAAGTTGCAAACCATATAAGCAGAAGAATCAATTTTATTCGTAGCATCAACATTAAGCTTAAACATTCCATCAATAGCATAACCCTTTCCTACAAAATTCTTATTCTTAGTGATAGTGTAAATATCAGACCCAATAGTTTGATACAACCCAACCTTGTTGAGAAGATAGCCGGAAACAAGGTTCTTTCTCAATTATGGAGTGTGAAGGACATCTTTCAGCATGAGTGTCTTCCCATAAGTAAACTTCAACTCTAGCGTACCAGAACCTTTCACCATAGTGTTGTGAGAGTCTCCCAACAACACTTTCTTATCCTTGGTTTCAGCATAAGTCTTAAACATGGACCTATCAAAACAACAATGATGCGAAACACCACTGTCTATCCACCACCCATGTAAAACTCTGGATTAGAGACCATGGCAATTATAACGTCACCCACAGCATTTGCTTGTGCGTTATTCTTTTCCTTGTTAAACCTGCAGTTCCTAGCCATGTGGTTTGGTTTATTACAAGTATAACAAAGAAACTCGGAATTGGAATTCTGTCCGTTTTTCGATGGGTGTTGGTTCTTGTTTTGATTAGGCCTTCCTCCTTTATTTTGGTTCGGGTTAGGTTTCATATCCCTTTTCTTAGGTTTCAAACTCGGATGAGTCTTATTGTTAGAAACAATGAAAATCTCTTCCTTCTTATCTTGTTTCCGAGCTTCTTCCTTAACCCTGAGCTTAACAATCAAACTTTCAAGACAAAATTCTTTAGTATTGTGACGCAAGGAATTACGAAAATCTTTCCAGCTAGGTGGTAACTTGTCAATCATTACAAAAACTTGAAATTGTTCATCAGTTTTCATACCTTCGGTCAGAATTTCATGGGAAATTTTTTGAAGTTCATGAGCCTGTGCAACAACTGATCTATCATCCACCATTTGGTATCTCACATACCGGTTCATAGCATACTTCTTTGAACCGGCTTCCTTGGTGTCATATTTTTTCTGTAATGCATCCCATACATCTTTAGCAGTTTCAAAAGTTGAATAATACTCATATAAATCATCAGATAATGCATTAAGAAAGTAGTTTTTGCAATCAAAGTCATCATCGACCCATTTTTCAATGGCCTTCTATTTCTACTTAAGAGTTTGAGAAACAACTTCTTTGGCACCACCAGTAGGAGGTGGATCAGTAGCAGCAGCATCAGCAACAACAGCCTTATCAGCAGCAGGTTCCAGGATGAACACTCGACACAATCATATGCAGCTTCATGAGTTTGAGATAAAAGAACATCTTCAGCTTCCATCTTATGAAATGCATCCTTTCAAATTTGAAAGGCTTTTTGGTATCATCAACGCGCTTCTTTTCAACCTCCATAGAAAAATCGAATCACCATAAAATTGTTGAAAGCAAAGCACAAAAAACATATTACAGAATAATGAATCTCAAACAGCTGAGTCGCGGACTAGGTCGCTATCTTTAAGGTGTTTCGCGACTCTGCCTCTTGATTGTGCTAGTAGTCAATTCTTTGTCGAAAACCCTATGGGATAAAACAGCTAATACTCTCTTGTTCGATTTCTCTGCACTATGAGAAATCGAACCAACAACTACTCTTTCTTCACTTGCTTAGAACACAAAAATAGATGAAAAACAATTGTTTTCATCTTCTCCAAAAACTGTCTTTTATAACTCAGAAAATAATCAATACAATTTTAATGAGAATAAATCATGCTTTAATACAATTTCAGTTGAAGATGATTGAACTTTTCGTATTCCTTGGTTCGCTCGTTCTAGTTTAAGATGATCCCACCATGAGGAAGCCGGTCCAGTCAACTTGAAAGCAACAATCTCTACTTGTTGATCTTCAGGTGTGTGCATATAATCAAGGAAACGATCAACTGTACACAGCCAACCTAAGAAATATTTAATGTGTAGAGTCCATCAAACATGGTTATATCGACTTTAGGACGATCGGCTTGTGGATTTCCCTTGTTTATTTGATAGCGCAGTGGTGGAGGATAATAATATGGCTCATGATCTTCAACATCAATTGCTTGTTGTTTCTTCCACTTCTCTTCGATTTGGGAACTTGTACACTTTGATTTCTATTCTTAGCTTTTTTTTTATCACTTTGTGGCTCCTTTTGGGATGATTCACCTGATGAGAACAAATAAGAGAAAATAAGATTAATAACAAGAAAACATGCAAGAATTATAGCTAAAACAAGTATGGAGTTAACATTTAATCATATAAATTATGAACTTATCTAGTATCCTCGTACAAATTATCCATTTTTGAAATTTATACATAACCATGTGTGACTAATACTTATAGAAAGTTTATATCTATATTTATCCTTATTGAGTTTTACAAAGAAATTATTCATCAATATTTTTTATCCTATTTTTTTTTAATTAACATTAATTCATGGAAAAAAATACCTAAAAAATATTATTTTTTAACTAGAATTTAGGTCGGATTTTGTATAATAACCGATTAGAAATTTGGACGCAGATTCGACGTTCGTAAGACTATATTGGTTAACTTCTTTGTACGTTGAAATGGCATCGTTGTGTTGGATTTTCTCCATGAGATATGGCTCACCTTTTAGGCTT
Organism: Papaver armeniacum; assembly: GCA_023531295.1. Taxonomy (NCBI): domain Eukaryota; kingdom Viridiplantae; phylum Streptophyta; class Magnoliopsida; order Ranunculales; family Papaveraceae; genus Papaver; species Papaver armeniacum. Next base: position 905,480 of record JAJJWW010005691.1, on the reverse strand, counting down.
CTACCAGATGATGAGCAGGAATAATCAGAAGACCCTGCTCCTGTAGTAGGATTGAGACATAAAACTTCTTGGTTTTTCTTTTTAATTCTGATTCGAGTCTGAATGCGGCGCGGTACCTTAAGAATTATATTGGGATATTTGTTTACACCTTGTATATAAGAACGACAATAATAACTAGTTACTCAATATAGCATGTAATAGAATGTGACATCCAACCAGTGTAGTCAAAATCGCTCTCCAAGGCCTATTACTCACCGAGTAATCGCTACAAGCTCTATGACCGAGGCGATTTCCGATTCTAGGGCCTCTCCGATTTTTAGCAATTAAGGCGGCCGATTTGGACTAATATTTTAGCAAAACGAGTTAACGATTTTTCTGAGTTGGCCTTGCATGCACCTAAATCAGAAAATAAAATATTCATAACCCTTAGATGAGAGTTATAAAATAGAAAAACCTCTAAATACATGATAAATACGTTCAATATAACAATATTACACACTTAATTACATCATAATGTTAAAATTTTAATTTTAATTAGGTAAAAATCATGACTTATGAGCAGCAATATATAAATTATTAATAAATAGATTCCGAGTATTAGACCGAGTTTTGGCGATTTCCAAGTCTGAACTTATTACTCCTCGCTCCAAGCTTCCCAACCGAGTAGCACCGAGGAACGATTTCGATTACTTTGCATCCAACTCAAAACCAGCTGCAATGAGTAGAGTGGCCTCTAAGCCGCTTCTACTATACTGGGTATCTAGGCTATAGGTTTTGTTCTATGTGGGACTATTCACCTCAACATGTTCCCTCCACGTGTAGGGAAAGTTTGGAGTCTACACATTATGGCCCCTTTAGATGGGTACCTCCCGTCAATTGTACGACGGAGTTTAGAGTTCCTATATCATGTACAGGTACGTATATCCATCCATAGTAAGGAACGAATTTGGGATATCTGCATATAGTGTCTGGTGTGCTTATTCACATACGGGCTAGCTTTGGTATCATGATAGAACGTTCATATCCAATTTGACACCAATCGGCAATGAATTGGAAGCTTCGTTCAACTATATAGAGGATCTAGGATACAGATCTCGTCTATATTGGACTATTATCCTCAACAGTTAAGGATACAGATCTAGGATACAGATCTCCTAATTAATACACATTTAATGCAGTTTTATATACACCACACTGAAAAATCTACTCAAGATTTTTTTAAATGTTATGCATTAATTTTGGATTTGGATGCGGATATTCATTTATGCCGTTAATTTATAGGAACAAATGATAATCTTCATAGATTCTCATTAATTGCACAATATCAATAAACTATATAAATCAAACAAATTAATGACATATATAACTAAATACTTAACTCATAATTAAACAAGACTACTCACTGCAATAGAGTATTTGAAAATGAGCTCCCTTATTATGTTTTTTGTACTAATTTTTTCAAGTCTTATATCAACGTCACACTGCGTAGGTGGAAAAAGAAACTTATCAGAGGAAAGAGTAGATGATTTGGAAATTGAGAGACAACTAAGAGCTTTAAACAAGAAGCCAGTAAAAACCATTATAGTAAGTAAATTATGCCCTTATTCATGTTCAAGTGTTTAACTTGTATTTCTAGACTGGTAGATCGTCATATGGATGATTTCGAGTCTGAGTTTTGAATTCATTATTCATGTCAGTTGTTTATTTCTAATATTTTTCCTTACTTTCAGACCGAGGTGGGTGACGTAATAGACTGCATAGACATTTATAAGCAACCGGCATTTGATAACCCACTGCTCAAGGATCATAAAATCCAGGTAAGATATAATTATTTTGTGTACAAATCATTTATAAAAGCAATGGCATAACTAAAAATTGTGTAGGATAGGCTTGGCAACCTAAAATTTGTGTACAAATTATTATTATTATATTTTGAACTTACAAAAAAAAAACCTAAATTTTTTTTAGGATGGGATTAAGGTTTATAATTTATACATGTTATTTTATTTATAAAATTTAAAATAAGTGTTAAAAAAAATAAGGATTTTTTTGGAATTAAGGTGGGTTAGAGCTGGGATAAGCCATGCTCTGGTTCTGCCCATATAATAGAAATGCAAGCTCATTTACATGTAGGGACAGACCTAGATAAGATGATGGAGGAAACATTTACTAGTTCTTTTTCATTGAATTCTCCAGCATTTGTGATCAAAAGTCAATGTAACTCACAGGTTTCAACAATAACTTCCTTTATAAAAAAATAAATATTTCACTATATATATATATATATATATATATATATATATATATATATATAGATTTTCCAAAACTCCATAATGTATATACGTACTCCATAATGTTTCATACAATGTGATATTGATATTGATACTAATCGGCTTTCCGATGTTATTTATGGAATTTGAAATTTATATATGCACAGATGAGTCCAAGATCAATTCCAGGAGAGACAAGAAGTACAAATGTTTCAGCATCCTCTATTATTCATGGGCTTCAAAGGGAACGATGTCCTTTAGGAACCGTCCCTATTCGAAGAATAACTAGAGAAGACTTGGTTTTCGCAAAGAAAGTCAAACCAATTCATGCAAACGGTTTTCCTAACATTCGTTACCAAGTAATTTATATACTTTAGTTGATGCATTCTGATGAGTTTATTTCATTTGATTGTATAAATTTATTAGTTGTGATTTTTTATAGTCGGTCTATGCAGAAGAAAGGAAATTCATTCCTCGGAAAAATTATCACGGAGGCTCAGCTTCTATGTCTATACATAACCTGACTGTAGATCCTGACCAATTCAGTACTTCACAAATTTGGATTGGGAATACTACTTCGTCGAATATAAACGGCATCCAGGCTGGAATAATGGTAAATTTTTGTTTTCTCCTATTCCCTTTTTACCATGTCAAATTTGATCATCTTTTCTTACCAAAAAGTCTCACTTTATTGGGTTATATCATAAATTTTTCAGAAAAATCCAAGCGTAGTTGGTGGTAACCTCCCTCGACTATTTGGTTTTTGGATCGTTGTAAGTTTAATTTGGTTGTTCTCTATCTGAATGTATATTCAAAATGGTACACATCTTGTGGAAATATCAAATATGTATAACTATTATTCATTGTATATATATTTCAAAGCTAATTAAGTTTCAAATTACTAAATTTTTCGAATTACTAAATTTACAGGCTGATGGACACCAGGTTGGTGGTTGTTATAATATGGCGTGCCAAGGCTTCATCCAGACCAACCCTCATATATTTATCGATCAACCGTTTGTGCGCTCGTCAGTATATAGTCAAATATCATATGATATCCATATTAAGGTATACCGGGTAAGTTTGCATGTAAGTAAATACTATCAATTTAGGCTTGACATGAAATATTTATTACTGGAAAAGTTAAGGGAATTAAATTCTTCATAATTAAAACACATGAGGTTCACTGAAGATGTTTTTATACAATTATAGACCCCAGATGGTCACTGGTGGTTAAGAATGGGAGCAGCTGCTGAAATAAGTGAAGATGTGGGATACTGGCCGAATCACCTTTTTACGTCTTTAAGAACCAGTGCATCAGATGTACGATATGGAGGATACGTAGGTTCAATGTCTCAAGCATCAACTCCACCGATGGGAAATGGATTTTTGCCTCAACTTCAAGACTTTGATACGACAGCTTACATGAGATTAATGAAGTATGTCAACGAGGTAGCAGACGATGTTGACCTAGACCCAGATTCAGTGCAAACCATGAGTGGAACAGTACCACAATGCTATAACATTATTTTTGCTGGTCCAATAGGTGAGGAGTGGGAAAATACTATCGCGTATGGTGGACCTGGTGGTTTCTGTAACTAGTAGAATGGGAATGTCGATGGAGACGACCGGAATAATGATGTTGAATTTGAGATAGTCATGATTTTGTTGTCTTGAAAATGGAAATAAAAATCATTTTATTGCTTTGCCCAAATTCTGATATGTCAATTCTAGAAAGCCATTTTTATTTTATTCAAGATATCCAACTGATGAAGTGGAACTGTTTAACTGAAATATCCAAGTATCCATGACACATATCACTTGAGAAGCACACATACTATGAACCTCCAATCCAGCAGGTTAAGCGACTTCTAAGAAAACCATATTTTTGGCGAAAGATTGATTTTTACAACTCAATTACTTTCTTCTACATTGAATGCACATCACCCAATGGTGGTTCACCCAGCAGCACCAAGTACTTGACATGCTCATTCAAAGTTATCCTTAAAATCCAGTAACACGGTAAATCAGTTTTGACATGATTCATGAAATCCCAAGTGGGAACTCTTTCCAAGCCCTGCCATAAACCATGACAATACGTGCTCATTCTTTTTTTCTATCGGTAAAGAATTTGATGCTAGCGAGTTTCGAACTCAGGTCACTGGTATCATCACCCAGTGACTTTACCACTGTACTACAGTGGCACCGGCAATAGGTGCTCATTGTACCACGTCTTCACCCCAAATGAAGGTATCCCTACCCCAAGCAGTTTTTAGTGTTATGAGTTGTACATCAATAGGTCTACCAGGAGGATAACGACTTTGTCTAAAACCCCAAAGATCAGATACAAACAGACTAGTAAAAATGATTAAAAACAAAAGAGAGTTAACAAAAAAAAAAATGGAAGTTGATCAAAATATATATATATATATATATATATAGATAGATAGATAGATAGATAGATTGTGTGACATATATTATAAAATTTAGTACGGCTACATATGAGACACTAGCTTTGGCACATCAGTCTGCATCTCCTGGAACTGGATCTTCATCTCCTGGAACTGGAAGATCCTTATGCAGGTAAAAAATTCCTTCAATTATCGTCCCCAGTTGGTTCTCGTTTAACCGTTCCCCTAATGTAATATGAATTCATAAGAGATCCGGGCTCGTCAGTATGGTCTATTCCTAGTATATGGCCCGTTTCATGCATACAGACAGATTCAAAGTCGATCCCATAATAAGGAGGACCCTGAATAGTGTATCACCATTGTTCAGAATTATCGAAAGTTAATAATCCCTTTGTAGGTGGAGTTGCTCTAGCCAATGATGTTCCTGGACCATCAATAGGCTGGAATCTGAAATCGAGGTCGGGAAATACATCGTCCTTAATAAATCTAAAATTTGTGACCAGGGTCTAGAGGTGTAAACGCGTCTAAGATGCACTTCCCGGACACGAAATCGCGTGCTTCACGTGTCATGTGTCTTGGTCGTGGTCAATGTGCCAACGATTTAAACGTGCTGTGCCGTGCTGTGCTTTACTAGTCAAAATCTAGGCACATCACAGCCTACGGGCACAGCACACGAATAAACGTGCCGTGCTGGCACACGTGTTATAAATAATTTGAAATCACTTAATGTATATATTAAGTCGGACATTATCACAAGAATTTAATTAAACAACATATCATTTGAAATTATTTCAAGTAAAATTAACAAGTTTATTCAATAAAAAGAAATAACACATCAAATATAAAATTGGATTATTGTCATGTAAATTAATGTTCTAGTTAAATATAGGTGACGACATTATAACAATGATATTGAAATATATTTTCTAAATATTAAGGTATTATATGTGTTGTTATAAATAACCCAACATAAAATGTTAAATTCTAGCTAGAATAGTGACTCTTTTGTGAAATATACAAAAGATGTGATGTATTATGCCTTGTTATATGGTGTATTTGTACATGTTATGACGTGCTCTCTTAACGTCTTTGTCTTGGCTGGGCTGGGCCACGTGCTTATCCGTGCCGCGTCTTCGTCTTTGTGCTATCGTGCCAATTAGTCAAACCCAAAGACGTCCCATTTAACAAACGTGTTGTGCCGTCTTTGGGCTAAGTCACGTCTTTGACTGGGTCTGTGCTCAAATTTTAACGTCTTTCGGGCTGGTCAGGCTCGTGCCGGGCACAGCCCAATTTACACCTCTACCAGGGTCTCTAAGCATCTATTCAGGGGCTCTAGTGCTGCGGCTGGAAAACTCTCATCGAGAGTATATCTGAGGTCATACCAAGCCCACCTCGACCATGGCTCTCCGCGGAAATATGTTGCATCGATGATGACTTTAACTTCCGTGCTATTCTTTTCAGGATTGGGAGGAAATGCTTTGAAAGCACTTGATGGTTGCACCCAAAGATTGAGTAAAGATGATAAAAGATAGAAACAAAATACTACATCCGTTCCTAAAAAAAGGCTTATTTGGTTTTCACAAAAATTAAGAAAACCTATCATTATCCTGGCTTGATTGGGGTATACCCAAATTAATTGGGGTATACCTAATAAGACAAAAGCCAGGTCATTTTGAAGTAAAACTGGCTACCCCTTAACCGTTTATTTTCTAAATGGCTAATATATTCTTGTTTAATTAACACTAAAAATTTCGATTGGGTTAATTAATTGAGCTTAGATGAATTAATTAAGTAGATTAATACTTATGAATTTAAGTTATCAAATTTTGTTTTTGATTGAACTCATGTGGGAAGATTTTTGATGAAAAAAATTTGTTTTAAAATGTGTTTTTGCAACGGAAATGAAAGCATACTACCCAAACACTTCTAAAAAGGGGATTGATGTGTGAAATCATACTCAAAATTAAAGAAGAAATCAACACTTTCAGTTCTGAAACTATGAAAAGTGGGCAGGGTCGACGAATGAAGAACATGCCGAATATATCCGCCGCGTCAAGGTCTACAGATGAATAACATGCCGACTATATCCGGCCCGGCAAGGTCGGTGAATGAAGAAGATGCCGACTTTATTATTTTTGACACACAGGAGACTGTTGTAAATGTTTCACTAGTCGGCATCTTATTGATTTTTTACGTTGCCGGCTACCTTATAGTCGAAAAGGTCGACAAAAATTACCTTGCCGACTATAGGATTTTTGACATACAGAGAAAGGTGTTACAAATGCATATAGTCGGCAAGGTTTTAATTTCATAACCTTGCCAACTAAACTATAGTCTGCAAGGTTCAAGTTCTTGGTCGGCAAGGTTCAAATTTTCAAGTTCTTAGTCGGCAAGGTATAAGGATGAATACCGTGCTGACCCTGTAAATATTACTTTCAGAAACAAAACTCTTTGAAAAGTCGGCATGATATTCATCTTATAACCTTGCCGACTAAAAATAAATATGAAAAGTCGGCATGCTATTCATCCTATAAGCTTGTCGACTAAAAATAAATATGAACAGTCGGCATGCTCGACAAACAAATACCATGCCGATTGTGTAACTACAATTCAACAATTTCAAACTTTCTGATCTAATTTGTCATTCAAATAATAAAACAAAGTACTAGAATGAGTTTGAAAGGATTAATCGACAATAGAAAAAATCATAATCGATGATATTTTTTCATTTGAAAACGATGAAATATAGAGTAGGACAAAGGAGTTGATCATTAGATTGATGATGACGGAGAAGGAAATAAATTAATAAGGTTTTGATCTAAAACCCAAAAGGGGTGGTTTTGGTTATTATTAGGAAGAAGGGTAATTAGGTAACTTTACACATATTAGACACTCCTTAACCCTCTATTATGGTTGGGAACAAAATGGGTATACCCCAATTAATCTGGGTATACCCCAATCAAGCCAAGATCATTATAACCACTTTTTCATGTTTTTTCCTAATTTATCATTTGGACCCACTCATTTGATATTAGAGAAAGGGGAGAAAGAAGTGGTCCCCTTTTTGTATTATGAGAAAAAAGAGAGAGAGAGAAGTGGTCCCCTCTATGGGTATACTACTAAAATCATAACATTTGACTTCCATGTATGGAAACAAGCCTACTTTTTTTAACATACCCAAATGAGGAAACAAACTTATATTTTAGAAACGGAAGGAGTAGCACATAAGGATTTCATTTTTCCATAGACTTTTTCTTTTCTTTTTCAATACTACAAAAAGAATCTATATAAATATTGAAAGAGAAGATTAGGGAGAAAAAGACATGAATGATCAGATTTCTTTTTAAGAATCTTAAAATTGTTGGGTTTCTTTTACCTGCCGAGATTGGGGTATACCCAGATTAATTGGGGTATACCCATTTTGTTCTCATCCAAAGTAGTGTGCTAAGGGGTGTCTAAATGGTGTTAAAAGACCAAATTGCCCATACTAAAAAACCTTGCCGACCAAAACATATAAAAAAAAAATCAAAATCTTTCTTCTACACTCTAACTATACTTGTGAAATCAAAAAAAAAAAAAAAAAAAAAAAAAAAACGAAGAATCAAAACGAATCAAAAGTCGGCAAAGTATTTTTTGTCAACCTTGCCGACCAAAAAATAGCCGGTAGGGTATAAGGTTGAATAACATGCCGACTTTTTATCTCTGAATTTAGCAATTACAGGGTCGGCAAGATATCCATCTCTATACCTTGCCGACTAAAATATAGTCGGCAGGTTATGAAATTAGTACCTTGCCGACGAATCATGCATTTGTAACACCTTCTCTGTATGTCAAACTTATAGTCGGCAGGGTATTTTTTATCGACCTTGCCGGCCAGATATAGTCGGCATATTCTTCATCCGCAGACTTTGCCGGTCATATATAGTCGGCATGTTCTTCATCCGTAGACAGTACCGGCTAAAATTTTCATAACATTCATGGCGACGACTGTAAATTTTTTCAACAGCCGACAGGGTATTTTTTGAAGACCTTGCCGACTTATACCGCCGGCGATCCGGCGGGATATTTTTCTCAACAGCCGGCGGTTTTTTTTTTGTAGACCTTGCCGACTAATATTTTTCAATAGCCCTCTCCTGTGTGTCAAAAAGAATAAAGTCGGCATGTTCTTCATTTAAATACCTTGCCGACTTATACCGCCGGCGTGGTTTTTCAACCGCCGGCGGGGTATTTTTCACCAGCCGGCGGGATTTCTTTTGTAGTCCTTGCCGACTAATATTTTTCAATAGCCATCTCCTATATGTCAAAAAAAAAAGTCGACATGTTCTTCATTTAAATACCTTGCCGGCTAAAATTGGTTGGCATTTTATTCAAACAAAGACCATGCCGGCCATATATAACCGGCACCTTATTCAAACGTATATCTTGCCGACCTTTGACATTTTTGAAAACCAAAATTTTTGATCGAAACCGAACTCATAAGACGGATTAAAGGTTTAACCTACTGAATTTTCAAAATTTTAATCTAAACTCAATTAATTAACCTAATCAATATTTTAGTGTTAATTAAACAAAGGCATATTAGCCATTTTGAAAATACAAGGTTAAGGGGTGGCTTGGCTTTACTTCAAAATGACCCTATTTTGTCTTATTGGGTATACCCCAATCTCGCCATGTTCTTTTAGTAACTTGTTGGGTTTCTTTTTAAGAATCTGATTATTCTTGTAATCCGTCTAAAAAAATTGTCTGAGATTGAGAAAAATTTTCGTACAAGAAATCCGTGAGAAATTGTATTGGTGGAAGAGTTGAGGAGTTACCAACAGGTTATTGGTGTCATCATCAAATAACTTTACAACTATATGAAGATATCTTTGCACAAGAAGCCAACAAGGGTCGAGCCTCGGACTCACCAAATCCAGGCAAAATCATTTCTATTTGTTCGTACCCACTAGATAAGGCAGCTAGAAGCAAAATCAGCTGAGAGTTTGAACAGTGGGACCTGTAACAAATCTTAACCATTTCCACAGCCTTGTGTTCAATTGTTTCACATGATCTAACAGAAAAATTTACAATTGCCTTGGAAAACAGAGAAATGTGTTGCATTTGGCATCCACTAGAATGCTGCTATGAGAGTTTTTCCTTCTGCATCAAGGGCTCAACCCAAAATATTATTAATGAAAAGACGAGGGTATTCAAATACACCGAAATCATTCAAATATCAACCTATTAATCCAGTTTCTTAAGTGATCGTCTACGAACAGAGTCGAGACAATACAACTTAAGTCATATACCTTGTGTGATTGTTTATGGACGAGGTCGAAACAATACGACAACAAAATATTTACTTGACAATAGTTATGGTAATGACCGATTGACTATTAGGATCAATGTCAAGTAATTCAGATTAACTTACATGTCTAATTTACTTGATTATAATAATTATTATAATGCGGAAAAAAATTAATTGACGCAGCAAGGTTTTTTTAATGAGGAAACCGCAAACGTAGAAAAAACCTTGTTGGGTTTCTTTTTAATTCTGATGAGCATGAATAATCAGAAGACCTCGTTGTTATAGTAGGAGACATAAAACTTCTTAGGTTTCTTTCTAATTCTGATTCAAATCTGAATGCAGCGCGGTACTTTAAAAATTAAATGCAGCACGGTACTTTAAAAATTAAATGCATCTGTTTACACCTTTTATATATAAAAACGATAATAATTAATTACTCAAAATAGCGTGTAACTAAATGTGGTATCCAACTGAAAACCAATTACAATGAGTGGAGTGACATCTAAGCCTCTTCAATTATGTTGAGTATCTAGGCCAGAGGTTTTGTTCTATGTGGGACTATTATCCTCAATATACCCCCTCCACGTATAGTGTAAGTTTAGAGTTTATACAATTTGGTCCCTTTAGACGGGTACCTCCCGTCATGGTAGGGTGGACTTTAGAGTCCCTATATCATGTACGGGTATTTCCCTCCATGGTAGGGAACAAATTTGGGGTCTCTACATCATGGAAAAAGTATAGGTAGCCGTTGTGCTTACTTGCATATACACGGGCTAGCTTTGGTATTATGATAGAATGTGGGTATTCAATTTGAAACCAGCAAGTAGGATCTCCTTCCAACTATATTGAGGATCTAATTACGGATTTGGTAATTGTTTGACTACTGTCCCCAACATTTAATGCACATTGATATATACCACATTGAAAAATCTACTCAAGATTTTCTAAATGTTATGCATTAATTTGGGATTTGGATGCGGATATTCGTTTATGCCTTTACTTTATAGGAACAAATGATAATCTGCATAGATTCTCATTTAATGTACAATATTAATGAACTATATAAATCGAACAAATTAAGGACATAATTAAGTATTTAACTCACAAAACTACTCACTCCAATGGAGTATTTGAAAATGAGCTTCCTAATTATGTTCTTTGTCCTATTTTTTTCTGGTTTTATATCAACAACACACTGCGTAGGTGGAAAAAGAAACTTATCAAAGGAAGGAGCAGATGATATAGAAATTGAGAGACAACTAAGAGTTTTAAACAAGAAGCCAGTTAAAACCATTATAGTAATCAAATTATGCCCTTGTTCATGTTCAAGTGTTTAACTTGTATTTCTAGACTGGTAGATCACGATAAAGATGACTTCGAGTATGAGTTCTTGAATTTATTATTCATGTTAGTTGTTTCTTTCTAATATTTTTTCCTTACATTTCAGACCGAGGTTGGTGACGTAATAGACTGCATAGATATTTATAAGCAACCGGCATTTGATAACCCGCTGCTGAAGGATCATAAAATCCAGGTAAGACACGATTATTTTGTGCACAAATCATTTATAAAATCAATGGCAAAACCAAAAATTGAGTGTATGATAGGCTTGGCAACCTGAATTTTTTCTAGGATTGGCTTAAAGTCTATAATTTATAAAAGTTATTTTATTTATAAAAATTTAAATGGGTGTTAAAAAAGTAAGGATTTTATGGAATTAGGGTGAGCTGGAGCCAGGATAAGCCATGCTATGGTTTTTCTCATATAATAGAAGTGCAAACTCATTTCACATGTAGGGGAAGACATTTGTGATCATAAGTCAGTAATTTCCTTAATAAAGAAATTATTATCCAAAACTCCATAATGTGTATATATACTCCATGATGTTTTATTATAAAATGTGATATTGATTATGATACTCACCGACTTTCCGATATTATTTATGGAATTTGACATTTACATATACGCAGATGAGTCCAAGATTAATTTCACGAGAGACAAGAAGTAAAAATGTTTCAGCATCCTCTATTTTTTATGGGCTTCAAAAGGATCTATGTCCTTCGGGAACAGTCCCTATTCGAAGAATAACTAGAGAATACTTGGTTAACGCTAATTTTTTTGCAAAGAAAGTCGAACAAATTCATGCAAACGGTTTTCCTAACACTCTTTACCATGTAAGTTATATACTTTATTTGATGCATTCTGATGAGCTTATTTCATTGTATTGTATAAATTTATTAGTTGTGTTTTGTAGTCAGTCTCTGCAGAAGAAATCATTCGTGAGAAAAAATATTTTGGAGGCGCAGCTTCTATGTCTATACATAACCTTACCGTAGATCCCGACCAATTCAGTACTTCACAAATTTGGATTGTGAATTCTACTCTGGGTGAAATGAACGGCATCCAATTCGGAATAATGGTACGTTTTTGTTTTCTCGTATTCTGTTTTTACCATGTCAAATTTGATCATTTATTCTTACCAAAAAAGTCTAACTTTATTGGGTTATATCATAAATTTTTCAGAAAAATCCAAGAATAGTTGGTGGTAATCTCCCTCGACTATTTGGTTTTTGGGTCGTAGTAAGTTTTATTTAGTTGTTTTCTATCCTAATGTTTATTCAAAATGGTACACATCTTGTGGAAATATGTATAACTCTTATTCATTGTTTATTCAAAATGGTACACATCTTGTGGAAAGCTAATTAGGTTTCGGCTTTTAATTATAATGAGAATCCTAAACTCATTAGAATCTTAATTCTAAACTTGAAATTAACATAAAAACTTTCTTATTACTAATTTTACAGAGAGATAGACACCAGGTTGTTGGTTGCTATAATATAGCGTGCCATGGCTTCATCCAGACCCACCCTAGTGTATTCATCGATCAACCGTTTGTGCGCTCGTCAGTATATGGACAAATATCATATGATGTGCATATCATGGTATACCGGGTAAGTTTACATTTAAGTAGATATAAAAGTAAATATTAACTTAGAGCTTATCCAATGGTGACTGTTTGTGTTTCCTAGGTGGCAACTCAAACAAGACATTAAGCTCTTAGGCTTGACATGAAATCTTTATTAGTGTAAAAGTTAAGAGAAGGAAATTCTTCATAATTAATATACATGAGCTTCTCTGTAATTGTTTTTATACAATTATAGGCCCAAGGTACTGGTCACTGGTGGTTAAGAATGGGAGCCACTGCTGAAATAAGTGAAGATGTAGGATACTGGCCGAATGAAATCTTTACGCTTTTAAAAGCCAGTGCATCAGTTGTGCGATATGGAGGATATGTACTCTCATTATATCAAGCATCAACTCCACCGATGGGAAATGGATTTTTACCTCAACTTCAGGACATGGATACGACAGCTTACATGAGACTAATGAAGTATGTCAACGAGGCAGGAGCCTCCGTTGACCTAAACTCGTATTCAGTGCGAACCAATAATGGAACAGTACCACAATGCTACAACATTATGTTTGCTGGTCAAACAAGAGGGGATTGGAAAAATACTATCGTGTATGGTGGACCTGGTGGTTTCTGTAACTAGTAAAATGAGAATGTAATGATATGTCGATGGAGACGACCGAAATAATAATGTTGGTTTTTAGAATGTAATGATTTTGTTGTCTTGAACATGGCAATAAAAACCATTTCAAATTTTGTATTTCCAATTCTTTATCCAAAGAGGATCAGGAGAAATTAAGGTATCCTTTTCAATTATCCAAACACCCCTGGCATTTTTTAGCGTTATCAGCTGCAAAAGTCCTTGTTCGGCCCAAACGATCCTTGTAGTACCAACCACCACTCCTCATTATAACTACAGGAGGACAAGAATTAAACAATCTGAGTTATCTGACATAAATAAATTTTTAAGAATTAAGTTAACGAAGTGATAAGTACATAAGCACCATAAACAAAGTGGTTCGTGAAATGCTTATATAACCAAAGTTGTCCAGATGCATTATACAGAACAACCATCCTAAAAAACATATATAATTCAGAAAAAAAGAACTTGATACAAGTGATATTTAGTGAGATCATACTTACAGTCATAATAGCTTTTCTCTCTCGATTCCTTTATATTCTCCATCAATTTCTTCAGCCCTTCCAAAAAACTCAATAATTGGGTTGTCATGAATTTCTTCCCATCATTCACTATTCTTCTTATAATTTCTAAAAGGTTTTGAGAAATTTGTTGTTGTAGTTAGTGAAATGACATTGGTTGGAGAAATTGGATTTGGGGAGTTTGAAAACCATTTTTCACCACCAAAAATAATTGAAATTGATCGATGCCATTTTAATGAGAAGTTAGGGTTTTTCCAGGGATACATTTGGGAGTGAGAACTCTTGGGACATTTGGATCGCTCTGATACCAATTGTTGCGCCCAAGCCTTTGGAAGCGTTAGGTTTGCACTTTTACAACGGTACCTCAATATCACCAAGAACACAATCACACACACATAAGAAGGACAAATATTTAACGAGGTTGAATCCTCGGGAAGGAATAAGCAATTTTATATATCACCGTATAGGTTAGAATATACAAAGCTCAAGCAGAGAAGAATAGAACTCTTACTAGTTCTGGTGTGTTTTCTCTAGTTCTCTCTATGAATATTTATACACGTCAACAGGACTAGACACATTCCTTAACAAGGATTACTTTCCTATAAGTATAGGGTTTCCTAACTTAACTCTAAGAGACAAACCTCTTAAGTTGCTATACGTAGGACACTAGTAAATTGGTTTCCCAAACCAACTAGATTTCCTAATCTAGTCATTGACCATCCTACCAACAATTTTCCACCTCGGATCATGCATTCATGCATGAGACGATCAATATATAAAATCACCTTCATCTTCCAACGTCAATTGAACCATCACTGGCTGCCTACGTAACCTCAATAGGAATCAAACCCGACCGTAGTTCTCCGAAATATCCTTGCTAGAAGGCCTCCACCAGGTTCCTAAGAACCTCTACCCCAAAAGGGTCTCTTACCAAACAGGAAGGATGTGGATCAATTTCAAACAATGTCGAAACTTGACCCCAGATAGAACTTTAGTTAACATATCAGCTGGATTGTCTTTGGTATTGATCTTCAAAAGTAGAATGTCTTCTTCTTTAGGAATTTCTCTCACAAAGTGAAATCTTACGTCTATATGTTTGGTTCTAGCATGATGTACTTGATTCTTAGCCAAATAAATTGTACTTAGACTATCACAATGCACAAGCAGTTGGTCTTGCACAACTTCTAAGTCATCTAGAAAACCTTGTAACCATATAGCCTCTTTAAATTCCTTTGTCAATGTTATATACTCTGCCTACGTAGTTGAAAGCGCCAAAGTAGACTGCAATATTGATCTCCAACTAACTGGTGCCCTCATTTGTTGTAAATACATACCACCGTAGTTGCACGTCTCTTGTCCAAATCACCAAAGATAGTCAGAATCCACATACCCAACGCACAACTGATTGTTACTTCCACCCTTTACAAACTCCAAGCCAACATCAATTGTACCATAAATATACCCCAAAATCCATTTCACAAATTGCCAATGTCCCTTACCAGACAATACATATAACAAACTGACCATACTAACCGCATGTGAAATGTCCTGCCTTGTACATACCATTGTATACATCAAGCTACCTATAGCCTCAACGTATGGGACTTGGGCCATATACTCTCGCTCTTCTTCAGTAGTGGGAGACATACGAGCATTGATAGACGCATTTATGTATCTTTTGATCTCAATTTTCTATTTTGTTAATGCCCATGTTTGTATTTATTTGATTAATTTATACTTTTGTAGGTGTTTTTGGAGAAATAAGCTTTTGCGGAGAAATTGGCTCGAAAAGTGGTATTTGCGCTGGGGGGGAGAAACTCACTAAAGGCACCCCTCATTTGGATAAGGGGTACCTCAATTACTAAGGGGCATCCACTTGCTATTTACACCCCAAGTGATAAAGGCACCCGACAGTTGGTTAAGGGGCACTCATCTTCTCAAATTCGAAATTGAATTTTGGCCGAAAAGTTTGAAATTTTAATGGCAGAATTAGGGTTCCGATTTTGGAAGTGTTTGGAGGAGATTCAATTGCTGACTTTGATTGGGATTGATCTGTTAGGCCAAAACAGGCTTGATATGCATGATACATTCGACCAACTTGGGCTGGGATGTTCATATGAAGCAACCATATTTGACGGAAAAATTACAGCCACTTGCGTGAAATTCTGGGAAAGATACGAACGAGGTATTATCGGACTTTCTCGCTGGATTGGGTTTGAATCAGTCTGTTAGGACAGAACAGGCTTGGTAATGACTTACGTTACGTGAAAAAAAGGAGATACACCGAGTCTCAATAAAAACAGAGGAGGGGACTTCTACTCGGGTTACTGGTTTTGATCTGGAGAAGTTTTAGCCGGATTTAATCACAGGATATGATTGAAAGTGATCTGTTACGATAAAACAGGGAAGTTGGTTGAGTTGGACGTGAAAGAAAATGAAGTTTGTGTGACTTTCTCGGTTAAACAGGGGGAGAAAAGTTCCATAAATATTGTTTCTTAATTATGGAAGATACGTGTGTTTGATATTTTCAATATCTTAGAAAATAAAATGGTTTTCTGTTTTGGTTTGCCACTATGATGGGGAAGAGTTCTGTGTTGGATAAACACAATGGATGTTAGTTGGAGATGAAGAGACACCTTTAATAGGTGTGATGGTTCATAAAAGACAACCATTTCCAATAGACACCTTATGTGTCTTTTGGAAGTGAAGAGGCATCTCCAATAGGCATGAATATCCCTATAAATAGTGAAGGCATTCTCCCATTCTTAACAATGAATTCAATATGTTTTCTCTCTTTCTAAAGCATCGTCAGAATTACTTTCTAGTGTGTTCTTGATTGGGTCAAGGGGTGCAAACCTTGAATCCAATTTCTCTGTTGTAGGGCTTTCATTGTATCCTGAAGGCATTATTTCGCATACCTGTTGCAATCGCCAATTCATATTGGGAGGGTAGAAATAATCATCTAAAAGAAATCTTATGAGCCTTGAAAGTTTGGAGTACAACAATTTCTTTTAGTGTTATCATCCTCTGTTTTTACCCAAGTTTTCCAACAGTTTTAGACGATTATTTCTTGACAATGGAGGATGGAACATTTCTGAAAGCTTTTGAGTACAACAATTTCTTTTGTGTTCATTTCATCCTCCGTTTTTACCCAAAATTTCCAACAGTTTTAGACGATTATTTCTTGACAATGGAGGATGGAACATTTCTGAAATTTAAGGGCGTCTCCCTGGAAGAGTCTTGAAGAAATAATGGATTTTTTTACCGGAATAGTATTCTGAACATGTTAGAAACGTGGACAAGTTACCAATTTGGGCTTTTATCATACTGAAGTTGGGCTTTATATTGATGCCAACATAATCTGTGGTCGCTGAATTTTTGCGAAAGGAATTAATGGTACTTCTTATGGAAGGCTTGGACATGGTTGCGACCTGTGACCGAAACAGATAAGTCTCGTCTCTCTTTTAATGTTAAATTTTGATTAGTGGTGCGTACTAAAGAGTTATCAATGAAGTTTTCCATGAACGAATTTTTGAAACAAAAAAAAAAAAAATCATGATAACTCTGTATGATTTTTTGAAAGATAGTTCTTTCATGGGATGGTATGAATAGTTAGCACCAAAAATGTGTCTAAATAAAAGAAACCGCTTACCAGCAATAGAGATATATGAAACTAATCGGATCTTTGTTAGACTCCCAATCCAGTAACCGTTTTTCATTCCGATGGAAATCTCTTTCTAAAGAGATAAGAGACGAAGATAAGAACTTCGTCACCTGACGGCAGTAACAAGAAAAACCAAAGGGTATCTCAGCAACGTTATCTTCCGGAATGAATCATGTTTACGATAAGTTTCTCGTTCCTCTATTTTTTAATTTTTTGCAAATTAAAATGGTGATTATATGTGTGTTTGACGATGTGTATGTGTATGTGACTCTATTCTTTAGTTTCTTATGTGAAGGAAATGTATGTCAAAGCACACTGTATGAATTAATTTAGCATGTCTGATTAAGCATTAGCCAGTATTTTTATACACAGACATGAACCACACAAGAAGTTGCAAAGTGAGCCATTTGTGTTGAATCATATGATGCGTGTTGAATTCTCGAAATTCAACAGTACTTCGTTACATAGAGATATGTCACGAAATGGGGGAGAATTGATTTGACAATGTCATACAAATTTTCCTAGTGTGGGGAGTTTCGTGGATAGATATTGAGGACAGTGGAAGGTCAACTTATGTAGCCATCGTTAGAGTGCTTGGTACCCATACTAGTGCACTGGATTTTTTTTATTTCTATTCAGAAATGTTGTACGCCGTGTTTCGGCAGAAATTGACACATGCGGTACTTGATACAAATAAAGGAAGTGTCGTTAAATGACACAGTTTTGGTCGCGTGACATTAGAAAAGTATTGTCATGAATGCTCTAAGATTAGAGAACCAAAATGGATATCACCAATGATTGTTGAGACTACAATTTTTGGTACGGGTATAATTCTTGCGGTAGGAATTATAAATTTAGAAGTCTGAAGTCATAATTCTTTCATTAAGAATTATATGGTTCCAAAATTTGGAAATTGGCATGTCTTAAATGACATCGAAAAGGAAAATGGAATACCGGTGAATATGTAACGTATTGGAAGATTGGGCGCGCGACCAAATATCCAACGATGAGGTGTTACGATGTTACCGATGCATAAATTATGAACATTTGCATTACATTATGTAAAATGTTAAATAGACATGGTCTATGTTTTTGGGTATAAATTTGTAGAAGATTGGGCATGAGTATAGGAATTACTCATCTTGATAATGTGCTTGTTGAAATAGCAAGCAAGTTGCCTACAAATTTCATATGCCTCTAGTGTATGCAAGTCTATAATGACTTCTTGTGAATTAACCGTAAATGTTAATTAGGATCACTAGAGAAGTTACAATCATTTTGTAAAATCAAATAGGAACATTTTTAATAATGTCGTCAAAATTGATTGCATAAATGGATGCAAATTAATGAGGAGGAATGGCTTAGAACCTAACTTGTAGAGATCCCATTTTTGGAAGAAGCCATCTCAAGCGGTCTTGATTAATTATGAATCAGGCTATGATCTATAACGTCTCTAACAAAGACTTATAATGAAAGGTCAAGACATACAAGTCTTGTACATTGAACGGTAAGTCAATTATTCAAGAAAGGAGTAATTGCAGTTAACCATTGAAACGGAGAAAAAAACTTGGCGTGACCTATTTATGGAAAGTCTCCCAAAGGAAATGTTTTCAATGAAGTATACGTAAATGGGACTAAGGTCTGTGAAGGAAGGTTGATCACCCATAGCAGAAACCCAACCTATGTTTTGAAAAGGATAAACAAGGTTCAATGTGGTACCAACAAGTTATGGAAGTGATTATGGTGCACTAGGTATAAAACTTCTCATTTCTGTTTAGTGCAGGGATTCTGCAAGAAAACAGGATGGATATAAATCCTTAATAAGTCTAACTTTTATCACAAGGTGTCTCGCAGAAACACCTTCGAGACTTACCTATATGAGTATGGAAATAAGGCCGTTTCCTAAGAGAAGAAGACCGTTCTCTAAAGAAGACTCATGAATCAAGGATATAAGCACATGGCCATTAACGTGCTTGGCTACAGAACACATGATTTATGAAATCAATATGTGTGGAGACTCCGGTTTTATCATAAGGGATACTTGGTTCAAGACTTGTTTCACCATAGAATCTCGATAAGGCTTTGAGTTTCTTACACTAAGTGAAGGTTCAAATCCAAAAGATACCTATCATTTATGTGTTGATTTCAACGATGATGCTTAGTCTCAATTGTGCTTGAACTACGTTGGCTTGATCCCACTCGGGTACGTAGGGCGATCACTTGTGTGATGCAATCACTCGATTTAAAAGTTTTGTTTTATTTTTTATTTTCATGTTTTTGGTTATTGAAAATAGGGGAGATTGTTGGATATTTTCAATATCTTAGAAAATAAAATGGTTTTCTCGTTTTGGTTTGCCACTATGATGGGGAAGAGTTCTCGTGTTGGATAAACACAATGGATGTTAGTTGGAGATGAAGAGACACCTTTAATAGGTGTGATGGTTCATAAAGACAACCATTTCCAATAGACACCTTATGTGTCTTTTGGAAGTGAAGAGGCATCTCCAATAGGCATGAATATCCCTATAAATAGTGAAGGCATTCTCCCATTCTTAACAATGAATTCAATATGTTTTCTCTCTTTCTAAAGCATCGTCAGAATTACTTTCTAGTGTGTTCTTGATTGGGTCAAGGGGTGCAAACCTTGAATCCAATTTCTCTGTTGTAGGGCTTTCATTGTATCCTGAAGGCATTATTTCGCATACCTGTTGCAATCGCCAATTCATATTGGGAGGGTAGAAATAATCATCTAAAAGAAATCTTATGAGCCTTGAAAGTTTGGAGTACAACAATTTCTTTTAGTGTTATCATCCTCTGTTTTTACCCAAGTTTTCCAACAACGTGGCCGTCATGAAGGGAAATATCTCTTTGCAGATTTGCTATAATGAGAGAATTATCAACAGCAACAGACGTACGGACATCAAGATAAGAAGATATCCCAGATAATTATTTTCCGTGGAAAAGAAGAAAAATATCCCGTGTATTGTGGGTGAAGAAAACGGAGATTAACTCGAGTGATTTGTGGAACTGTTGAGTATATAAGGAGTTGGGATAGGGCAGAGAACGGTGTCGAGAGTTTGGGGTCGATACAGAGGCTTAGGGAGGCTGCAGAGGCGGAGAAATAAGGGTTACAGGAAAGTACCCTGCTGCTGCTGAAGAAGAAGGACACTAAGAACATTGACGCACGCAGTACAGTGTGAGCTACTCTTACACTAGAGAACTATCATTCATTTACTGTCTTATTCGTTTGTAACACTGGTTCTTCAGAACATCTATATTTGTTGCAAATCTGCTGTAGTATTATTTTCTTCAATAAAATATTTATTTGAGCTATGGATTATTGTTTTGAGCAAGTGTTTGACTTCATGAGCTAAACCCCAACACTGGGATGACGGAGAAAGCCATATTTCATGCATGTGGTAATTATATTTAATTCTTTTATGACTACTTGCACTATTATCAATCATTTTATGATTTTTCTTAATTGATTGTGATGTCGTAGATGATGTATGTTTGGTCTAAGTGCTTTTGATGCGTCATGCTAGTGATTTACAGTCAATCTTTTAAAAATCTACCTTTGCAAAGAATTAGAGTCAATATTATTTGAGCTATAATTGTTTGGAATACATATATGAATCGCATGAATGAGTTTATGGTGGAATCCCGAGTCTCAGAACCTCTCGATATTGTGAAATTTTTGTGTATATATTTTCTTTATTTTATTTTTACGTCTTAAACTGAATCTCATCAAGTCCGAGTTGAACGAACTTTTACTACCACTTTCTACAACTTGTTAAAATCACATCAATTTTTAGCGCCGCCGACGCGGACTTGTATTTAGATTTGTTTTAGGTTTATTTTTATTATTTTTTGTTCTTTTTTACGCATTTTGGTATTTATTGTTTGCTTTCAGTTTTGGAGCTGAGCTAAAGAAAAAGAGAGAAAGTGCTGAAAAGAAAAGCGAAGCCAAATAAGGAAGGAAAAGAGGAATCCAAAAGGAGTGAAGAAGAAGATTTTGTATATAGTTAATTTTTAGACTTTATTTCCTTTTATTTTTAGAAATTGTAAATAGGTTTCATTGTTGTAATTTTTCTTTTATTTTTGGACTTTTTGGACTTTATTTTTGGGACTTTAGGACATTATTATTTTTTTAAAAACCCTAAGGAAGGGTTAAAAATTAAATATAAACTGTTTGCAGGGAAACACAACAGTTACGATACTGTCTCGGCCCCTCGGGTTCGTACACTGACATAGGAGTCGGTGGCCTGAGTCGACTTCAACGGTTCATCGCTCGTCTGGTACGGGAGGTAAGACTTTATCCACCCACGAATCCCCTGTCAGTGGGTTCTATTTTGTGTGACACACCCGTGCATAAAAGAATGTCGAACTGGTATTACAATAGCCAATACAACGAATATCCGACTAATTATCAAAATGGACATTACTTTGACATTGTGTGAATAGTGTTTGGGAACATCCACCTTTTGAAGGTTATGACTCATACCATGGTGATCCTAATTACTATCCATACACGGACCGGTCATACGAGCAAGAAATTAAGGAATATTATAGTATTAGTTCCTCGTCTTTGGACAATATAATGAAAATGTTGAAAACTAGTCCCTATTATGATCCTTCTGAACCTGTTCTTCCTCTAGAAGAGTCTCTCAAACAATTAACTTAGAATACAAATAGGTTTGTGTTAGAAATGAATAAACAAAATGCACCTATGAGTGAACCTTCTATACACAATACCATAAGGAAGTCATGTGAGGCGACTCAAAAGCTTTTGTTAGAGGCCCAGAACAGAATTGCTCGAAATAATCTTAATTTCCAATATAGTGTTTCCAATAGTACCCTTGAAAATGAGGATAGTTATTTACATAATCAAGATGACGAGGTTAGAATTGGTAACACTACTTTTTTAGTTGAGGTTCGACCATTTGCATGTTATTATAATAATGAGTATGATGAGGATAATGTTGATGAAGAATCGGACACATATAGGCTAGTGATCAGGAATTTGTTACTCCAATTGAGCTTTACAAGGATAATAATATTTCTAGTTGAAATCCAAATAATTTTAATAATTATTCACCTATTCAAAAGGATGAGGATTTGACTAGAGATACCACCGTTTTAGACGATGTAGTATTTCCTTATGATTACGAAGCTGATATTTTGAGGAACGAGTTTATTCTGAGAATATTGTTTTAAAGTCTAGCGATTTAGAAACATTAGCCTTAGACAAAGAAGATAGACTCGTAGAGAGTTCAAATATGAGTGAGGATGTACCTCCCAATTATAACTTAGAAGAATTAATTGACCATTTTCAGGAATTTGATGACCTAGAAATTAGAGAGATTGTGACTAGTCTACCTAGAGACACTGAAAACTCTAAGTTTGAGGGTGATTATCATTTTCCATGTGCTTCACCTTTGATTCTTGTAGAGATCCCTCACTTGGGACTTGATATATGTGCCTCAACCATTGTGCCAGATTACCTTCATACTAGCTCTCCAGAACCTAATAATGTCCGGGATGAAATTCAGTTGTTAGAAACCCATCCTCTGGTTGATGTGGTTTATCCAGTCTATGATACCCAGATTGACTTTGTTTTCCCACCAAATATTTTTCTTCCAAATGTTGGAACGTATAAGTTTCAGATGTTTCAATTATTTAGTTTTGAGACTAAACCTAAGTATTTTAGGAGATTAGAGTCGATAAATTTGCCTAAAATTGACCACCATTTTCATCGTGGTCAATTGTGTGAGTCAAACCTGATTGACTTTAAGGATCCGCAGTTATTTAGGTTATTATTATGTGCTTCTAAGTTTTTACTTGAGTTTTTCCAGAATCTAATACCTGAATCGGATCTTAGCTACAAGGAAATGCAACCCATGAAAATATTTTATTTGGACCCAGTTATAGAACCTGAACCAGAACCACAGCTAGATGTAGTTGTCTTAAATAGGAAACTAGACAAGAGTTTGCTTTATTTGTTTCTTGGAAGGTTGCAGATTCCTTTTATTTGTGATATCTCTATTTGGTTTTGATGACCCACAGAAGTTCCGGCTATTACTTTATGATTTTATGAGGTGACTAATCCTTTGTTATTCTGGCTGAAGACGTTAAACTTAGCACTTCTTGGGAGGTAACCCATGCTCATGCAACACGTTAATATCTTTCCTTAAACTCTTTTTGCTTCAAATGGTAACAGTTTCTCCTTGTTCATGCTTTTAATTTTATCTTTAGAACATTGAGGACAATGTTAGATTTAAGTTTGGGGGTATGGGAGAAACTTTTTAGCTGCAATAAATAAACTACAGAGCCTAGAAATTTATGCTTATTAAGGATGGCACTAACCAATCTAATTGGATGGAAGCATCTTGGTTGTAGGAGTTGAGGAACCAATCTGATTAGATGGAAACATCTAAAGAGTATATTCATAAAAGCACAGAGCTCAGGTGTTAGAAATGACATGGTAGTTTCACCGTATCTCGAAATCATCTTATTACTTCTGTTTTTGTTTTTGCAAAAATTTTATGTTGATGTCGGCTGGGTTGAAATAGAGTGATTGAGTTACTTTGAAGAAAAAAGAAAGTGTGAAAAAAAAAGAGAGAAAAGAAAAGAAAATGGAGACCATACCATCAGACCAACCGGAATAAATTCAATAAAATCGACCACTGGTTCCCTTGTATATGCCAGCTGAGTTCCATCTTCTTAATCTATTCATGTGATTTGTTTGATTCCGGATATTGATGTCCATAGTGCGACTATCTGAGTAGAGCTCTGTCACTTATATATGAATTTTAGTATGCTTGAGTGCAAACTCGTGTACAACAATTGGAATTTCATGGACCAGTGGAATGGAATTCAATTCCAGAGGAAAATGATTACCCCATAATTGAATTCCTGTGATTTGGAAAACTTGAACCAAACACGCTATAAAGGTGAATGTGATAATGATTACCCCATAACTGAATTCTTGGAGACGAGCAAATGATTTGATATTAGGAGTCATTTGAACTTTTTAATGCGTGGGGGTGTTGTCATCTGGCAATTTTACCATTCTACTAGTTTGACACCAGTCTCGTCTAAATTTGTTCTTCATCTACGATTGCTTTTGTCAACATTGAAGAGAACGAGTGGTACTAAAAATAATAAATAAATTAAGAAATAGGTTCTGAGTCAACTTAGACGAAATCATCTTGTTCCCGGGCCAACACAGATGAACAAGTTACCAAGTCAACTCGGAAAATACCATCTAAGTGTCCATGTTCACCCAATTTGATCAACAATATCCTCATACAATGTATATTACAAGAATTATCTTATACCATTGGAAAATGCAAACCAACTAGAAACAGTCTACTTCATTATGGATTTAATTTCGATGATTCAAATCTTCGCTCCGTAACAATTTGTCTCCCTGCCTCTGCGTGGAAGTTGTAAACTCTGTAGCTGAGGCCTTAGGTTGTAGAATATCCTAAAGATTCTCTGGAAAAGGCAAGATAAGATGTCAGGTGGCTGACACCAATGAAGGATAAATTACAGAACAAAGACAAAAAGAGAAAACATCATATCTGATAAAGTTGAAGATGAAAAATGACAAAATGGAAGTAAGCATACCTTGACATCATAATTCCTATTCCCATTCCCATTCCCATTCCTTGTGTACGGAAAGCCTGTTACATAGGATCCAAGAAGCTCATGGTACCATTATCCACATATGTAATCTGATCCTCGCCTGTTCTATGCTTAGAACTTCCCATGACCTCAAACCAGAGATCTCTTTTTGCAATTGTTTCCTGCCAAGCACATAAATATTATTATACATTTCTCCAGGTGCCGAATTACAACGAATGTGGAGGCAGATCAGGTAATGGATGCAAGAGAGCGAGTTACAAAACAGACTGTGGAACTCTAAGAAGCACTGGATTACCGTATATGGTGAAAGATCTGAGAAAGAAAAAGATGTAAGAGAAGCTCATACCTAAGATTGTTGGATTTATACTTGCTGGGCATGTGGTTCCGAGCCACTAGCCCAAAGAAATAAAGCATGGCCTAGTGATTTCACTCCATGGCACACACCATCTTTAGCTTCAAGAACTGCTTGCAATAGCTTCTTTAAGTTGCTTATAAGTCTTCTTTTCCTTCCCCTTGGGAGGCTCCCAGGAAAGTAAACCTTTCTGTAGTTTATGAATAAAAGCCATTGCAGCATCTCCTATTCTGACTGGAGATAAACAAAGCAAATAGTACTAGATTAAGATCTTTGAATCAGAACAAGCTGACCAATATTACGTACAAAAAAAAAAAAAAAAAGCAATTTATTACAAAACATGAAATGTCAATTGAGGAAAATGCTTTCCTTATTCCACATATCCAACAGACAAAATGGATGTGTTAGTTGACATCTCAAGGTATCTATCCCACAGATCACTTAAGGAGCACAATACTATGAGCAGCCGCTCCAGAAGGTCAAGCGACTTCTACCAAAACCATATTTACGGCAAAAGATTGATTGTTACTACTCAATTACTTTCAATTGATGGTCAGTAACAACTTTCAACATTGTATGCACATCACCAAATGGTGGGATCACCCGGTAGCACCAAGTACGTGACATCCCTCAAAGTTATTCTTAATATCTAGCATCAAAGTAAAATAGTTCTGGCATAATTTAAGAAATCTAAATGGTAAAAGGCAGAGAATTATTTTTACCAACCTTCCCAAGTGGCAACTGCTCTTTCCAAGCCATAAACCATGTGAGTATGTGCCCATTCATCATGTCGTCACTCCAAATGAAGGTAACCTTATCACTAATCCCAGCACCCCAAGCAGATTTCACTGTTAGCACCAACCACCACACCTCATTATAACTACACGAAACAACAAGGATTGAACAGTCTGACAGAAACAATTTCTAAGAATTAGGGTAACAAAGTGCATAGAGTACAAAAGCACCATAAGCAGATTGGTTTGCAAAATGCTTATAACCAAAGATGTTCACATAAATTATGAAGAACAACCCAATCCTAAACAACATATTTCGCAAAACAATAACTCGAGACAAGTGAAATGTAATAGAGATCACACTTACTAACACAGTATCGTTTCTCTAGTCGCTTATACACAATAGAGACCAAAAAAGAATTGTCTAGAAAAATTCGAGAACTTGTCATCAGATTCTTCATCAGTCTTAATAGCTTTTCTATTTTAACTCCTTTTCATTCTCATAATCAGCAATTTCTTCAGCTCTACTAAAAAAGTAAAAAACCCAACAATTGGGTTCTTAAGTTCCATTATCTTCTGCGGCCATCTTCCCATTCTGTTTTTTATCCGACTCCGCGGGGACCTTCCTCATTACTTCCCTAAATCTAGGAATTGTTTGCGCTAATTTGTTGTAAACTCTGTAGCTCTAAGGGAGAAGACTATCCTTAGGATTCTCTGAAACGAGCAAGATAAGATGTCAGGTGGCATACACCAAGCAAGAATTTTATACAGAACAAAGACAATGAGAGAAAGCATCATATTTGACAAAGTTGAACATGAATGATGATAGAATGGAAGTAAGAATACCTTGACATACTTATTCCAATTCCTCAAGTATGGAGGGCCTGTGGCATTGGAGCCAAGACGCTCACAATACCATATTCCACTGTATGCAATCTGATCATTTGCTTGTTGAATGCTTAGAACTTCCCACGGCTTCAAACAAGGATTTTTCTTTGCAATTATTTCCTGCAAAACAAATAAAATATCAGTAAACATTTCTCCAGGTGCCAAGTTATAACTAATGTGGAGTCAGATCATGTAATAGATGCAAGAGAGTGAGTTATAAAACAGACTGTGGAACTCTAAGAAGCATTGGTTAACCGTATATGGTGGAAGATCTAAGAAAGAAAAAGATGTAAGAGAAGCTCGTACCTAAGATCTTTGGATATATACTTGATGGGCATGTGGTCTTCACCTTCCAGAATCTTGGTTAGTTCAGAGCCACTGACCCAAACAAACAAAACATGTCAAACACCACCATTAGCTTCAAGAACTGCTAAATCCCGATTTTTGCTTGCAATTCTTGAAGTTGCTTATAAGTCTTCTTTTCCTGCTCCTTGAGAGGTACGAGGGAAGCGACCTTTCTGTAGCTTATGAACAGAAGCCATTGCAGCTGCTCCTAGTCTAGCTGGAGATAAACCTATTGAATACTAGATTAAGTTCTTTGCATTGGAACAAGCTGACCAATATTACATGCTATGATTCAAAAAAAACAATTTCTAAAACATGAAATGTCAATTGAAGAAAATCATTTCCTTGTTCAAGAGTGTTTAACTGAAATATCGAAGTATCTGTCTCACATATCACTTCAGGAGCACACATACTATGAGCCTCCGCTCAAGAAGGTTAAGTGACTACAACCAAAACCATATTTTCGGCAACAGATTGATTTTTACTACTAAATTACTTTCAATTGATGGACAATAGCTACTTTCTACATTGTATGCACGTCATAAAAGGGCGGTTTAGCCAGTAGCACAATTACACGACATGCTTGTTCAAAGTTATTCTTAAAATCCAGTATCAGGGTAAAACAATTTTGACATAATTTAAGAAATCTAAATGGTAAGAAGCAGAGACAACATCTACCAACCTTCCCAAGTGAAAACTGCTCTTTTTAATCCATGAACCATGTGAATAGATGCTCATGCATCCATGTCTTCACCCCAAATGAAGGTACCCAAGCAGTTTTTGGTGTTATCAGCTGTAAAGGTTCTCTTGTTCGACCCAAACAATCTTTGTAATACCAAACAGCCTCCTCATTAAAACTACAGGAAACAACAAGAACTAAACAATCTGACATAAACAATTTCTAAGAATTAGAGTAACAAAGTGAATAAATACACAAGTACCAAAAACGAAGTGGTTTGAAAAATGCTTATTGGGAAAGATGTTCGTATACATTATGAAGAACAACATATTCCACAAAACCTATACTGAAAATCTTGATACAAGTGAAATTTAGTAATGATCATACTTACAATAATAATGCTGTTTCTCGAGTTGCTTATACCCGATAGCTTGAGCAACATCAATAGGTCTAAAACCCCAAAGTACCAAAAAAGAATTGTCTACAAAATCCCAGAACTTTTCATCAGATTCTTACAGTCTGAATAACTTTTTTCTTTTAATTCCTTTTCATAATCATAATCAGAAATTTCTTCAGCTCTTCTCAAAAACTAAACAATTGGGTTCTTAAATTCCATTTACTTTCAGTTTTTTGTCCGACTCGCACGGACCTTCCTCATTACAGCACTAAATCCAGGAATTGTTTGCTGTAATTTGTTGTAAACTCTGTATCCCTGAGGGTGTAAAATATCCTAAGGATTCTCTGATACAAGCAAGATAAGATGTCAGGTGGCTTACACCAACCAAAAATAAATTACAGAACAAAGGCAAGAAGAGAAAACATCATATCTGATAAGTGAAAGGTGATAGAATGGATGTAAGCCTACCTTGACATCTTATTCCAATTCGTTATGCATGGAAGATGGCCTGTAATGTAGGAGCCAAGACGCTCACGGTACCATTTTCCACCGTATGTAATCTGATAGTTAGCTTGTTCTATGCTTAGAACTTCCCACGGCCTCAAACTAGGGATCTCCTTGCAATTGTTTCCTGCCAAACATATAGAATATCACTAAGCATTTCTCTAGGTGCCCAATAATAACTAATGTGGAGGCAGATCATGAAATAGATGCAAGAGAGTGAGTTACAAAAGAGATTATGGAACTCTTAGAAGCAATGGATTACCGTATATGGCGAAAGATCCGAGGAAAAAAAAAAGATGTAAGAGAAGCTTGTACCTAAGATCTTTGGATATGCAACTAGCATGTGGTCTTCACATTCGTTCCGAGCCACTGGCCCAAAGAAATAAAACACGGCTAGCACGTCAAACACCATCATTAGCTTCAAGAACTGCAAAATCCCGATTTTTGCTTGCAATTGCTTCTTCTTGAAGTTGCTTATATAACTTATAAGACTTCTTTTCCTCCCCCTTTGGAGGTACCCAGGGAGGTATGCTATTCTGTAGTTTATGAACAAAAGATGTTGCAGCAGCTCCCAGTCTAACTGGAGATAAAACGAGCAAATACTAGATTAAGAACAAGCTGACCAATATATGCGATGAGCCGATGACACAAAAAAGCAAGTCTAAAACATGAAATGAAATGTCAATTGAAGAAAATCATTTCCTTGTTCAAGATATCCAACAAACAAAGTTAAAGTGCTCAATTGAAATCTCAAAGTATCACAGCACAGATCACTTCAGGAGCACACACACTATGAGACACCAGTCCAGAAGGTTAAGCAACTTCTACCAAAACCATATTAATGGCAAAAGATTGATTCTTACAACTTAATTATTTTCAATCGACGGTCTGTAATAACTTTCTACACTGAATGGTGGTTTATCTAGTAGCACCAAGTACGTGACATGCTCATTCAAAGTTGTCTTTAAAATCCAGTAACAGGGTAAACCAGTTTTGACATGATTCAAGAAATCTAAATGGTAAAAAGCAAAGAGAAAAAAATCTACAAACCATCCCAAGTGGAAACTCTTTCCCAGCTATGCCATAAACCCCATTCATCCATGTCTTCACCCCAAATGAAGGTATCCTTATCCCAAGCAGGTTTTAGTGTTATCAGCTGTAAAGGTCCCGTTGCGCTCGACCCAAACAATCTTCGTGATACCAACCAGCACTCCTCATTATAACTACACTGAACAATTAGAATTAAACAATCTGACAGAAACAATTTCTAAGAATTAAGGGTAACAAAGTGCATAAATACCATAATTAAAGTGATTTGCAAAATGCTTATAACAATAAATGTTGACATGCAGGGACAACCGAATCCTAAACAACATGTTTCGCAGAACAATAACAAGAACTTGATACAATTGAAATATAGTGATAATCATACTTACAATAATAGTAGCGTATCTCGATTCGCTTATACTCAATAGCTTGAGCAACATCAATAGGTCTACCAGCAGGATAAGGTCTTTGTCTAAAACCCCAAAGACCAAAAAAGAATTGAATAGCAAAAACCTAAAACTTATCATCAGACTTTTTTCATCAGTCTTAATAGCATTGCTCCTTCAATTCCTTTATATTCTCAAAATCAGCAATTTCTTCAGCTCTTCTCAAAAACTGGGTTTTTATGAATTTCTGTAGTAACCAGGTGATGGTCGAGGTGGGTTTTCATTTTCAGGTTTTTTTTAGGTTTTCCAAAGAGATTTGGGACAGAAACTACTAATTGAAGCAACATTGAAAGAGGGTTTTGGGAAATTAATTTGTTGCAGTTGTGAAGGAAATGAGATTGATCGGAGAAATTGGATTTGGGGGTTGTTGAAACCAGTTTTCACCACCAAACCAATTGAAATCGATTGATGCCATTTGAGAAATAAGGGTTTTTCAGAGAAACAATTGGGTGTGAAGTGCTCTGACAAAAATGAAATTAGGATAGAGATGGAGAGGGGAAAATAACAGAGAGGTTCGGATGTTTTCACCCAACTTTTCACTCACTTGATAGAGATGAAGGGAAAAGTGACTAACAGTAAATAAAGCTGGTAAAATCTTTTACCAGTGGAGCACGGAAGTGGGGCATGTGGAATCAGCAGACCCTCTCAAATTTGGCTTCAGATCTACTGTTAGGCCTATTCCTTTGCACATGGTAAAAAAAAACTTGTTTGACATACCAGGTGGCATGGCAAACGAGTTGCGATTTTATGGGAAAATCACTTAGCGATAGAGTTTCGAGTGAAAGATATTGATAATATCGCTCGATATTGAGTCTAGCGCCAACGGCTAGTTTTTTATCGCCTATAAATAGGTAATTTTCAAATTCAAAACTTACCCAAGAATTTTTGTGTAATTTTTTTTCTCTATTTCCCTCTTTCTCTATCAAATTTCTTTATTTCTCAATCTAATTTATTTTTTCAATTTTTTCAAAATGGCACAATTTCAGATCGAACTTGATTTTTATGGAGTAGTGCTTGAAGGTGTCGTTAAGAAGATATGTGATAGTTATAAAGAAATAGGTAAAAATCAAAAAAGTCTTCAATATTTGAATATATAACCAAGTCAAAACTGCAACTAAGAAATGACAAAGAAAAGTTCAAGGAAAGGAAAATCAAGGCAAAACAAATTTAAAGCCAAAGAAGATGATAAACCAAGGAAACTCCATTCATGAGCGCAATGATTGGAAGTTTTGTAAAATGAAGAAGATTAACAAGACGAAGAACATTGTCCCAAATTTTAATTTTTAAAGTCTATATTTCATTTGTATTGTAAAATGACTATCAATGATTAATTCGATGTTTAATGAATTTGAAAATTTGACTCGTATTGTTGAAAATTAAGCTTAATTATATTCTTAATTCAATCTTACATTTTAATTAGAGATACATTTTAGTTTAAACTAAAGTAAGACAAATATTAAAACTTAATACTTCAACTTAAGTGGACAAATATTGGATTATATTTGGGGAACCCTCTTAAAATATCGAAACAACTTCCAAACTAGAAATCTTTTTCGTAAATGCGACGATATTCAGCACGACACATTTGTTGAAGTTTCATCATGGTTTCACCATCCCTCATGTTTGGACCTTCTTGCTGAAGTAAAATAACGTACATAATAACTTCCTTATTGATTACATTGAAGCTATGACTCAACCCTGAAACATCACGATTGTTGGGGTTCATTGTTTGTTCTTGAGATTTCCAAGAAATTCTTTCACAAAATGGTGTCTGACTGAATTCATCTGCGAATAAAGTCTTAGTAAAAGAAACAAAATTCATGCACATAGATTCATATTCTTCGGTAGTAAATTTTGGTAATCGCCTCCTAATTTGACATCGTACATTGGCACGATTGACAACTCTTTGATTTTCGGCAGCATGCTGGTTTTCTACGAACTCATCCATGTTCATATTATCATCCATGCTCTCTGAGGAGTTGGAAGAGTGATGAAAAGAATTGGAGATTGAGAAATTCTAAAGAGATTTAGAAATTCTGGTGTGAGTTGAAATGAGTTTGAAACTGGGTATTTATATAGATGGAAAAATGGTAGCCGTTGGATAAGGATCTGATGAGCGATGATCAAACCAGCGAGCGACATCTTAACTAACGATGACACTGGAATGACCAACTAGCGAGATTTTATCCATCTAGCGATGGACGCTCTATCGCTCGCCGGAATGTCTGTCATGTGTGCCTATATGTCATATTTAACATATACGCATATATATTTGACACTTTGGCATACTCAGAGTGGGTGCATATATGGCAAATATAATGATTTGGCATACCTATAGGAATAGGCCTTATTGTTATGGTGTGTAGTTGTATTTTTGAGTCCCTTGACCCCGCTAATTTGTATTGAAAACCTGCTAACCTCACTCAATGATAACTTACTTACTGTCATTCTATGACCCTATTCTACTCTAGTCAATTTCTAATGCACCCTTTGAATGAAGAGAAGTAACTCAACTTTATTTTTGGTGGGGCAGTATAATCGGGAAATACATCTTACTGTGTATTAACTTGGGATTTTACATTACAAAAGTTCTGTTCTTGGATGCAAATAAGGATTTCTCTGAGATACATTTGGGTGTGAAGTACACTGAAAACATGAATATGATAGGGATGGAGAGGGAAGAAAAAAGAACAAAGGCTTGGTATTTTTACGCCCAACTTTAAACTTATTATACTCAAATACCACTTCTGTTTCAGAAAAAGTGATACGTTTTTGACTAAAATTATGCCTAATTGAAAAAGTGTCAAAGTATCATTTTTCTTGAAATGAAAAGAGCAATTATATTCTTTTTCTTAAGTTTGGGAAAAAGGGGGTTGTCTTGATGGACGATGACAGAGAAAGAGACTAGCTCAGTTAGCCGAAACTTGATTCTCATACATGAGGTGAGTGGGAATCGAGACTATTAGATTGATACAGACAAAGAGACTAGTAATAAGAATTCATCAGAGATCGTGGCTCGTCATTAAACAATAGTTAAATGACAAGTACCAAGAACCTAAACCAACGGATATGATCAACAATCTTCTTCATACCAAGCCCACCTCGTCCATGTCTCTCCCCGAAAATATGTTGCGTCTATTATGATTTTAACTTCGGTGTTATTTTTTTCGGGATCGGGAGGAAATGCTCTGGAAGCACTCGATGGTTGCACCCAAAGATTGAGTAAGATGATAAAAGATAGAAACAAAATAGCACATGAGGATAAGGATTTCATTTTCATACAGTAGCCTAAACTTTTTTTTTCTTCAATACTACAAAAAGAATCTATAAATAGTGAAAGAAAGTTACAGGAAAGAAGGAGAAGACTAGAGAGAAAAAGAAGTAAGAAAGCAACTTGCTCCGGTCAACAGAACAATAGTTATGACTGAAGATATAACTTAAGATTGGAGCAATATAGAACCGAGTTTATGTAGAGAAAGGAAGAAGAACATGCAACCAGAGCTAAATGAATGTAGATGATATACAGGATTAATTAGAAGGGTTTATATATATCATTGATTCGCCCTTATATATATCATCCATTCATAATGGTCTAACTACGTACTACTATATTTTCAGCTTACTCCAACATCTTAGAGTTTTATTTAGATTACTCCAATGAAATATAGTAAAAGTGTAATTTACAGAAGAAAAAAATGGACAAACAGCATATGAGAGACAAAAATGGACTACTATATTATCGCTTTGGAGTTACTGCAATCACCCGCATGGTTGGAGATGAGAGACAAAAAATGGACAGACAGAAGATTAAAGTAATTTATTTTCATGTGAGCTATATAGGTCATGATGGCCTCACTTAGCAATCAAGATACACTAATGAGGGTCGAATACTTGTAACCCGTCTAAAAAAATGTCTGAGATTTGTTGGATATTTTCAACAAACCCTTGAATTGAAGGCATTTAGAAACAATGGATATTTTCAACAAACCCTTGTCAGTTAGAAAACCTGAACAGAAAACTCTTTTCACCAATGGACGCATTGAAGGAAGAGACGCGCCTGTTCACTCTAAAAAGATGCCTATAGAGATGAAGAGTCATCTCCATAGGGTGTGATTTCCTCTTTAAATAGGAGACTTGTTTTCATTCAAAAACATCTCTCAACTCTCTCTGTTTTCTTTCTTACAAGCATCATCAGAAACAAAATCAGTGTGTTCTTGGTTGGATCAAGGTCGTACAAGCTTTGAATCCAACAACCGTTGTGGGGCTTCAAGTTCCTGACGGCAATATTCAAGTGACCTGTTTGTACTCGCCAATTCAATTGGGAAAGGGTCGAATAATTGTCGAAAAGAATCTTTCACAAGAGCCTTGAACCCTAATACAACATTCTTTTCTTCACCTTGTTTTACTGCCAATTTTCCAACAGTTTTCGACAATTATTATCGACATGGAGGGTGAATCTTCAATGGTCTGCGCGCAATCACCGCAAGTCATGAATCAGACTTTTAATAGGTTAGAACGATTTGAAGAAGAGGGTTTTACTCGCTGGCAGGAGACTCTCAAATTCAATCTTATGTTTCTGAAACTTTGGTACATTCTGGAAGATGGGTTGGAGGCCATTCCTACTGCTACTGACAATGACGATGAGGAATTGAAGAGAAGGCGAAAGAAGCGTGAAGAAGATGATTTCATGTGCCGAGGTCACATTCTGAATGCTTTGGGGTTGAACGTTTACAATGCTCATCGTACTTATGGAACTGCGAAAGAACTATGGACTGCACTAGGGAATAAATACAAGATTTCTGAGGCCCGGTAACAAAAAGTTCTGATTTGCAACTTTATGGATTGGAAAATGGTTGACAAGAAGTCTATCATTGCCTGTGTCGGTGATCTTTTGCTTATTGTTAATCATCTTAAAGATGTTGGTATTGATCTTGTAAGTTCATTCATTGTTGGGGTTATTATTTCTCGTCTCCCCATCATGGAATAGTTACAAGAAGAAACTTAAGCATGCTTGGCCGACTATGACTTAGAAGGCTTGCGGAAATCATCTTCGCATTGAAGAAGATGCTCGTAAGCGTGAGATTAAGGATAGTCAAGAACCGAAAATCATTCTAAGATTAATCATGTGCAAGAATCGAAAACTTCGAATTCTTTGAAAGTTCAGAATGATTCTCAGTTTAAGAAGCAAGATCCAAACAAAAATGGTAAGAAGAAGGGCCCTTGCTACTTTTGTAAGAGACCCGGCCATATTGCTCGCGACTATCGTCAAAAGAAGAAACAAATGAATAAGGAACCAAATATGGTCGATGATTCTAATCTTGTCATTGTTGTGCAAGAGGCCAATACTGTTGCAGATCATGGAAGTGGATGGTGGTACGATACTGGTGCAACCATTCATATCTGTAAAGACCGAAATCTTTACAAGACATATGAGCCTGTCGTCGGAGAAGATGTGATTTCAGCAAATCGTCTTCCTAGTAAAGTACATGGAAAAGGCACTATTGAACTCAAGTTTACTTCTGGAAAGATTGTTACCCTTACCAATGTACTACATGTCCCAGACATATGTAAAAACCTTGTTTCTGGAGTCCTTGTTAACAAGGCAGGTTTCGAGGTTAAGTTTGGATCTGATAAGTTTGTATTGTCCAAAAACGGAAAGTTTGTTGGACAAGGATACCCTTGTAACAGAATGGTTAAACTTAATTTAATGAATAATGGTTCTGCTTATATTGTTGACTCTATTGATTTATGGCATGCTAGATTAGGACATGTTAATTATGGTTCTCTTAGAAACATGAACAAATTAGGATTAATTTCCAATTGCAATTTTGATAATGTTTCTAAGTGTGAAATATATGTGCAAGCAAAGATAACTAGGATATCCTTTAAATCTGTTGTAAGAAATTCTTCCTTACTTGAATTAGTGCATAGTGATGTTGGTGATTTAAAAAGTCATGTTACTCGTGGTGGAAACAAATATTATGTCACTTTTATTGAGGATAGTACTAGATATGCCTATACTTACTTGATGAAATCTAAGGATGAAGTCTTTGATAAATTTAGAATTTACAAATCCGAAGTAGAAACACAATTAGAACAGAAGATTAAAGTGTTACGTTCTGATCGTGGTGGTGAATATTATCCTACTGAATTTACTATATTTTATCAAGAGCATGGTTTAATACATGAATTTACTGCACCATATACACCTCAACAAAATGGTATTGCTGAAAGAAATAATAGGACTTTGATTGACATGGTTAATGCTATGCTTATTAGTTCTGGTTTGCCTAATTCTTTGTGGGGTGAAGCCATGTTGTCTGCATGCTATATTTTGAATAGAGTACCTTTGAAAAAGAAAGATGTTTCCCCTTATGAATTATGGTTTAAGAGAAAACCTAATTTGAAAAGACTAAAAGCATGGGGATGTCTAGCATATGTTAGAAAACCTGAACCTAAAAGACCAAAGTTAGGAAATAGAGCTTATAAATGTGCTTTCATAGGATACTCGCTTAATAGTATCACTTATGTATGTTTAATCCTTGACACTTTTGAGATTATAGAATCAGAGATGTAGAATTTTTTGAAAGCATGACAAGGACAAGTTCTCAGACACTACCCACTGAAAACCCATTGTTACCAAGTCTAGAACCAATGGAGACTGATAACAATGATGAACCTTCCTCTTCTACACAAAACAATGATATTTCAATTTTTACTGAAGATATTGAACCTAGAAGAAGTAAGAGAGGAAGAATAGAGAAAAGGCATGACTCAGACTTTAAATATTACCTTGTAGAGGGTGATAAGAATGAAATTCTTAGCACTACCGTGTATAATATGCATGATGAAGGTGATCCTAAAACCTATGCTGAGGCAATACGCTCCAGAGATTCTTATTTCTGGAAAGAAGCTATCAATGATGAAAAGCATTCCCATGTGACAAATGTAACTTGGATATACTGTGATTTACCTCCTGGTGCTAAGGCAATAGGATGTAAATGGATATTCAAGAGAAACTTGAATGCTGATGGTACCATTGATAAATTTAAGGCCAAATTGGTTGCTAAGGGTTACAAACAACAACATGGTATTGATTACTTTGATACATATGCACCTGTTGCACGAATCACATCTATTCGTTGCTTGATTGCACTAGCTTCTATTCATAAGCTAGTTGTACATCAAATGGATGTCAAAACCGCTTTTCTAAATGGTGATTTAGAAGAAGAGATATATATGGAACAACCTGAAGGTTTCATATTGCCAGTCCAAGAGAAGAAAGTGTGTAAACTAGTAAAATCTCTTTATGGCTTGAAGCAAGCTCCCATGCAATGGCATGAGAAGTTCGACAAAGTTGCTTTGTCATATGGTTTTGTTGTGAATGATGCTGATAAATGTATCTATAGTAAACAAGATAAATCTGAGTGCGTGATTCTATGTTTGTATATTGATGACATGCTTATTTTTGGGTCTGACTTGTCTATTGTGGAACAAACTAAGAAATTCCTTAGTTCAAACTTTGACATGAAAGATCTAGGGGAGGCTGATGTAATATTAGGAATTAAAATCCTAAGAAAGGGAGATGAATTGGTCTTAACCCAATCTCATTACATTGAGAAATTTCTCAAGAAATACGGTCATTTTGATGACAAACCAGCACCTAGTCCTCTAGATCCTAGTGTGAAGTTAATGAAGAACACTGATAGAGCTCATAAACAACTTAAGTATTCCAGTGTTGTTGGCAGTCTTATGTATGCTATGCATTGCACAAGACCGGACATAGCCCAAGCAAAGTGGGAGTGCTATGTCGTTTATCAAGTAACCCTGGAATTGAACATTGGAAAGCAATTTCAAGAGTGTTGGCTTACTTGAAGGGAACCATAAATTATGGTTTACACTTCCAGAGATATCCCGTTGTATTAGAAGGATACAAGGATGCGAACTGAACAATGTAGAATCCAAATCCAAATCTACCAAAGGATGGATATTTACTTTGGGAGGTGCTCGTGTCTTGGAGTTCCAAGAAGCAGACTGCATTTCTCGATTCAACAATGTTGCTGCAATTGATTGCACTTACAGATGCATGTAAGGAGGCGAATGGCTTAGAAATTTACTAGTAGAAATCCCATTATTGATGAAGCCAACTCCTTCGTTATGATTAACTCGTGACAATCAAAGCTACGATCTATAAGGTCCTAAACAAGACTTATAATGGAAAGTCAAGACATGCTAGTCTTAGACATCGATTGTCGGACAATTACTCAAAAGGGGAGTAGTTGCAAAGTTACCTATATTGAATCGGAAAAGAACTTGGCACCCTTTCACAAAGTGTCTACCAAAGGATGTGCATTCAATAAAGTGTAAGGAGATGAGACTCAGTGTCCGTGAAAGAAGTTTGACCGCCAATAACGGAAACCCAACTTATGTTATATTTTGAAAAGATAAACTTAAGTTCAATGTGGTACTAACAAGTTATTGCAAAGTGGTTATGGTACACTAAACTAAAATTTCCTATTGTCCTTCTAGTGTAGTGATTCCGCATGATCTTAGGGATGGATGAAAATCCTTAATAAGTCTAACTCTTATCACAAGGTGTCTCGCAAAACACCTTCGAGACTTACCTATATGAGTATTTGGAAATCGTGCCGTTTCCTATGAAAAGAAGACCGTTCTCGAGAAAAGGACTCATGAATCCGGGAGAAAGCACAGGGCCATTAATGTGCGAGCTATGGAACACACTACTTCCTAAAATAAATATGTGTGGAGGTTCCGGCTTTATCACAAGGGGTACTTGGTTCAAGATATAATTCACCATAGGACCTCGATGAAGCTTTGAATATCTTACACTAAGTGGAGGTTCAAACCCAAAAGGTACCTATCATTTATGTATTGGTTTCCACGATGATGTTTTGTCTCAACTTAGCTTGAACTACGTTGGCTTGATCTCACTCGGGTACGTAGGCAGTCACTTAGGTGATGCAGCCACTCCAATTTTAAAACCTTTTTTTTTTATTCTTTATTTTGTTTTTTTGAAAATAAGGGGAGAATGTTGGATATTTTCAACAAACCCTTGAATTGAAGGCATTTAGGCTGCATCGGGGATAAGGATCTGATGAGCGATGATCGGACCATCGAGCGACATCTTAACTAACGATGACACTGGAATGACCAACTAGCGAGATTTTAACCATCTAGCGATGGATGCTCTATCGCTCACCGGAATGTCTGTCATGTGTGCCTATATGTCATATTTAACATATACGCATATATATTTGGCACTTTGACATACTCATAGTGGGTGTATATATGGCAAATATAATGGTTTGGCATACCTATAGGAATAGGCCTTATTGTTATGGTGTGTAGTTGTATTTCTGAGTCCCTTGACCCCACTAATTTGTATTGAAAACCTGCTAACCTCACTCAATGATAACTTACTTACTGTCATTCAATGACCCTATTCTACTCTAGTCAATTTCTAATGCACCCTTTGAAGAGAAGTAACTCAATTTTATTTTTGGTGGGGCAGTACAATCGGGAAATACATCTTACTGTGAATCAACTTGGGATTTTCCATTACAAAAGTTCTGTTCTTTGATGCAAATAAGGATTTCTCTGAGATACATTTGGGTGCGAAGTACACTGAAAACATGAATATGACAGGGATGGAGAGGGAAAAAAAAAGAACAAAGACTTGGTATTTTTACGCCCAACTTTAAACTTGTTACACTCAAATACCACTTTTGTTTCAGAAAAAGTGATACCTTTTTGACTAAAATTATACCTAATTGGATTAGAGATCAACCCTATCATCAATTGCCATTACTCTCTCCTATTTTCTCTCTGCAACCCTATTTGGAATACAGACGGTTATCTTCATCCAATACACGGTTATCTTCATCTTTTTCATTGTTTTATTGGTTTTCTGCCCGGATTTTAATTGTATTTAAGATCTGGGTAGCGTAATATAGGTTATGTATATAAATCTAAATAAAACAAAATTGCATTACTAGCAATTTTTGGTTGGGTTTCTTCTGTAATTTATTTTCCAGTAGATATGGTAGATCATTGCCATTATCGTTTCCTATCCACTCTTCGAGTGATTTATATTGGCTTTTTTTGGTGGTACTTCATCATCATCGAGCACATTTCAAGGACGATCTGTTTTCATCAACGTATTGATCAAATCAGACAAGATCAACAGAATTCGAAATCGATCGGAGAAATTCGGGCATATCACTTCTTTATGGAAGCATCTAAGTTCTACGGTGAACGTCTTCTACAATGGTTTCACACCATCAAGACATCAAATTCCTTGTCGGATTATGGATATTCAGTATTTTCTCCATTATTCGTTTCTTCAAGTTTCGAATTATGTAAATGTACTTTCTATCTTAATCCGTTTAGTGATGTAATCGATATGATTGTAAACAAATTTTCTTATTAATGAAAATTATGAGGCATTAGCCTTTTCCATCAAAAAAAAAATATATATATACCTAATTGAAAAAGTGTCAAAAGTATCATTTTTTTTTTTTCTGAAATGAAAAGAGTAATTATATTCTTTTTCATAAGTTTGGGAAAAGGGGTTGTCATGATGGATGATGACGGACAAAAAAGACTAGCCCAGTTAGCCGAAACTTGATTCTCATACATGAGGTGAGGGGGATCGAGACTATTAGATAGATACAGACAAAGAGACTAGTAATATATATATATATATATATGTATGGGAGATAATTATAATATATATGTCATTAATGCTTCAAAAAATAAAAATACAAGTTATCAAATTATATAGTGCGTATTTGAAAACTCAGTACAGATGCTACACATGACACATGAGTTTTGGGCGCATCAGTCTTCGTCATTTGGAACTAGAAGATCCTTGTACAAGTACCGAATTCCTTATATGTCGTCCTCAGTTGGTTCTCGCTTAACCGTTCCCCTAATGTAATAAGAATTCATCAGAGATCCTGGCTCGTCATTAAACAACAGTTAAATGACAAGTACCAAGAACCTAAACCAACGGATATGATCAACAATCTTCTTCATACCAAGCCCACCTCGGCCATGGCTCTCCCCGAAAATATGTTTCTTCTATTATGATTTTAACTTCAGTGTTATTTTTTCTGGATCGGGAGGAAATGCTCTGGAAGCACTCGATGGTTGCACCCAAAGATTGAGTAAGATGATAAAAGATAGAAACAAAATAGCACATGAGGATGAGGATTTCATTTTTCTATAATAGCCTAAACTTTTTTTTTCTTCAATACTACAAAAAAATCTATAAATAGTGAAAGAAAGTTACAGGAAAGACGGAGAAGACTAGTGAGAAAAATAAGTAAGAAAGCAACTTGCTCCGGTCAACAGAACAATAGTTATGACTGAAGATATGACTTAAGATTGGAGCAATATAGAACCGAGTTTATGTAGAGAAAGGAAGAAGAACATGCAACCAGAGCTAAATGAATGTAATGATATACATGATTAATTAGAAGTGTTTATATATATATCATTGATTCGCCCTTATATATATCATCCATTCATAATGATCTAACTACGTACTACTATATTTTCAGCTTACTCCAACATCTTAGAGCTTTATTTAGATTACTCCAATGAAATATAGTAAAAGTGTAAGAAATAGAAGAAAAACAATTATCGCTTTGGATTTACTGCAATCACCCATGGTAGGAGATGAGAGACAAAAAATGGACAAACAGAAGATGAAAGTAATTTATTTTCATTTTTCCAGATCGATTACAAGATTTAAGTACTCTTAATACTAGTTGTAGCACTAGCACATATGGTGTGTCTGGTGAGGCATTAAATGGGCATTACCTAAAAATGGTAAAAGAATGAGCAACCAAACCAATCAACTTTGGGTTGTTTAAATTAAACAATTCAACCACTCAAATGCTGGGCATGGATCATGTGAGCTGTATAGGTCATGATGGCCTCACTTAGCAATCAAGATACACTAATGAGGGTCGAATACTTGTAACCCGTCTAAAAAAACCTGGCGAGATTGGGTATACCCAATGAGACAAAATAGGGTTATTTGAAGTAAAACCAAGCCACCCCTTAACCTTGTATTTTCTAAATGGCTAAAATGCCCTTGTTTAATTAACACTTAAAATTCTGATTAGGTTAATTAATTGAGTTTAGATTAAAATTTTAAAATTATGAATTTGAGTAATGAAATTTTTGATTGAACTTTGGGTAGTTTTTTGGTGAAAAAAAAAATTGTTTTGAAAAAATCTTTTGGAACGGAAATGAAAGCACACTACCTTAACACTTCTAAAGAGGGGATTGCAAAGATCTTGTATGAAATCATTCTCAAAATTAGATTATAAATCAACGATTTCAGTTCTGAAAGTATGAAAAGTCGGCAAGGTCGACGATGAAGAACATGCCGGCCCACTTTGGCCGGCATGGTCTTCATTCGTCAACCTTGCCGACTTTTATTTTTTTGACATACATGAGACGACAGAAAAAAAATTTATTAGCCGGCAAGGTCTTCAAAAAATACCCTGCCAGCGGTTGAAAATACCCTGCCGGC
Source organism: Papaver armeniacum (assembly GCA_023531295.1). Classification (NCBI taxonomy): domain Eukaryota; kingdom Viridiplantae; phylum Streptophyta; class Magnoliopsida; order Ranunculales; family Papaveraceae; genus Papaver; species Papaver armeniacum. The sequence continues at coordinate 862,166 of JAJJWW010005691.1, read as the reverse complement.
TATTCAGAAAAATATATAAGCCGACAGGTCTTTACAAAATACCATGTCGGTTGTGTATTAGCCGGCATGGTCCTCATAAAATACCCTGCCGGCTGTTTAAAAATTACAGTCGCCATAGCTATTATGAAAAGTCGGCAAGATATGCATGTCACGACCTTGCCGCCGTATTGGCCTCATGAAGGTCTTCAAAAATACCGCCGGCCGTTGAAATTTTTTACAGTCGCCATGACTATTATGAAAAAGTCGGCAAGATATGCATATCACGACCTTGCCGGCCGAAAACACATAAATCATAAATTTTGATTTCTGACTTAATATAAGGTATTTGAGATTGGGTATTATTTTGTACCCAATCTCAGATCGAGTATGTACATACTCAGTTTGAGATTGAGTACTACACTAGGTTGGATGGCTTTAAATTTAGTATACCCCAATTAGTTTGGGTATACCCCAATCAAGACATGTAAAAAAATGTCTGAGATTGACATTTTTATTTTTCGTATAAGGGATCCGTGAGAAATTATATCGGTGGGTGGGTGGAGGAGCCGAAGAGTTACCAAGATGATATTGGGGTCATCATCCAATAATATTACCATTATATTACGTGAGTTTTGCCTACACGAGAAACCAACATGGGTCAAGCCTCATCCTCACCAAATCAAGAAAAAATATCTTTCTGTTTGTTGGTACCCACTGGATAAGGCAGCTAGAAACAAAATCAGCTGAGAGTTTGAAAAGTGGGACCTCTCACAGATCTTAACCATTTATGCGGCCCTTTGTTCAATTGTTTCACAAGATAAACCAAAAATTTATAATTGCTTTAGCAAACAGAACAATGTGTTGCATTTGGCAACCACTAGAATGCTGCTAGGAGAGATTTTCCTTCTGCAACAAAGGCTCAACCAAAAAAGAATATTAATGAAACAAAAATTACATAAGCAATTATAAAATGGAAACCTGTTTTAGGGCATACAAAATATTTTTGAGTAATACTCAATGCTTACCCTAACTAGTATAGGTTGATAAGGGGTATTTAAAACTAGTTAAATTACTTAAATAACCTTGATTAATTAATTGATTTACCTTTTTTTTTTTTAATTGGAAAGGTTATATTACAGAAAAAGATATGTACAACCTAATACAGTTTGCAACACATCAAACGTGCATCACTGTATCCCAATGAAACAAAACTTGATTTACAAAAATGTTCTTAAAGACATCGCTCTCATAAAACCACAGCACAAGAGTCTGTTTAATCAACATAATAACCTCCTACACAATCATTGCTCTTCCTCCATAGTAATTTACTAATTTAATTTGATGAATTTAGTTTTTTTTGTTTTGTTTTGTTTTGTTATTTTTCTGAATATTTAATTTTAGATATTAAATTTTGTTATTTAATTATTTAATTTTAAATTTTTTTCTTAATTATTTTGCTTCTTCTGTCTCTTCTTTGCTTCAATTGACGCTAACCAGACTACAATTTTCATCATCTTCATAGACAAAGTACAGGCGGATGTTGTGCTTACTCTTATACGAGCTAGCTTTGGTAGCATGATAGAATGTAGGTATCCAATTTGAAATCAATTGGCAATGGGTGGGGTGCTCCCTTCAAATATATAGTGGATCTAGGCTACGGATTTTGTATATGTTGGACTATTATCCTCAACAGGATGTACTAATTCACATTTAATGCGGATTGAATTACACATTTAATGCGGATTGAATTACACCACACCGAATCTACTCAAGATTTTCTAAATGTTATGCATTAATTTTGGATTTGGATGCGGATATTCGTTTATGGCGTTACTTTATAGGAACAAATAATAATCTGCATAGATTTTCATTTAATGCACAATATTAATAAACTATATAAGTCGTACAAACTAACGACATATTTAAATATTTAGCTCATAAACAAGACTACTCACTGCAATGGAGTATTTGAAAATGAGCTTCCTTATTATATTCTTCGTCCTATTTTTTTCTAGTTTTATATCGACAACACACTGCGTAGGTGGAAAAGGATACTTATCAAAGGAAGGAGTAGATGATATAGAGATTGAGAGACAGCTAAAAGTTTTAAACAAGAAGCCAATAAAAACCATTATTGTAAGTAAATTATTCCCTTGTTCATGTTCAAGTGTTTAATTTGTATTTCTAGATTGGTAGATCACGATAAAGATGACTTCGAGTATGAGTTCTTGAATTCACTATTCATGTTAGTTGTTTCTTTCTAATATTTGTTCCTTACATTTCAGACCGAGGTTGGTGACGTAATAGACTGCATAGATATTTATAAGCAACCGGCATTTGATAACCCACTGCTCAAGGATCATAAAATCCAGGTAAGATAGAATTATTTTGTGTACAAATCATTTATAAGAGCAATGGCATAACTAAATATTGAGTGTAGTAGGCTTGGAAAGAACCCACAAGTGGGGGATATTACCACAAATTGGAGGATACTCAAAAAAAAATAGAAAAATAAAAACATAATGAAATAATTGGAACACCCCTTGTCCAAATAATTATGGTAATGCCGACTGATGTTAGTATTCACCACCACAATGCCGATAGAGATCATTTTCGGCATTGCATTCATAACCAAAGTGATGCGCACTTCATTTACATATCAAGCAATTTAATTACTATTGCATCGATCAAGATCTAAGCACTTGAAAGCAATAACTTCATTACATGAAGATAGATCGCCCTAAAAACAGTAGAACTTGCACTATAACCTACTTCTACTTATATTGGTATCTCATATACCAAATCCTTAATTTTTACCCAAATCAAAAATCTTCTTTCATGCAAATCAATCGGCACCAATAGTTATCTTACTCAAATCCATCAACAAACTAATAAAACCATACACAAGATCAATGGCAAATCCAAACAAACTTATAAAATCCATACACAAAATCAATGGCAAACCCAAACAAACTAATAAAACCCATACACAAGATCTTGATGAAGTAAAATTTTTTACTCAAATAAGATTTTGATTTTGATGTGTGTTTTGGTATAACAATATTTATGAGAATTCCACACCGGGATCGATTGCAGTTCCTTTAAAGAATTTCTTCAATGGAAAAGTCTGTGTGTTTAATTGACCATGTGATACAGTGTGATTGATTAACTAATCAAGTTCTTAAAGGTTGGGAAGAAGAGGGGATACTTGTGTTATTTATTTTTTTCATTAACGAAAATACCCCTTAGCTTATATTGTGCCCCTTATAACCATTAGTATCCCCAGTTTATGGAGGTATTCCCTAATTGTGGCTTAAGTTCTAAAATTTATACATGTTATTTTAATTATAAAAATTAAATGGGTGTTAAAAAAGTAAGGATATTTTGGAATTAGGGTGAGCTAGAGCCGGGATAAACCATCCTCTCGTCCTGCCCTTATAATAGAAGGCAAACTCATTTCACATGTAGGGTGAATATGGAGGAAACACTTGGTCATTTTTCGTTGAATTCGCCCGCATTTGTGATCATAAGTCAATGTAACTCATAAATTTTGACAGTAACTTCCTTTATAAAAAAATTATTTCACATTCTATATAAATTATTCAAAATTCCATAATATATATATATATATATATATATATATATATATATACTCCATAAAGTTTCATTATACAATGTGGTATTGATCATGATACTAACCGACTTTCCTTTATTATTTATGTAATTTGACATTTTACATGTACAAAGATGAGTCCAGGATCAATTTCAGGAGAGACAAGAAGTACAAATGTTTCAAAGATCCTCTATTTTCCATGGGCTTCAAAGGGAACCATGTCCTTCGGGAACAGTCCCTATTCGAAGAGTAACTAGAAAAAACTTGGTTAAGGCTAAATTTTTCGCAAAGAAAGTCGAACAAATTCATGCAAACGGTTTTCCTAACGTTGGTGTCCGTGTAAGTTAGATATTTTATTCCATGCATTATGATGAGTTTATTTCATTTGATTGTATAAATTTGTTAGTTGTCTTTTGTAGGTTGTCTCTGCAGAAGAAGTCATCCAAGGGAAAAAATATTTTGGAGCCTCTGCTTCTATGTCTATACATAACCTTACAGTAGATCCTGACCAATTCAGTCTTTCACAAATTTGGATCGTGAATTCTACAGCAGACGATCAAATGAACGGCATCTCGTTCGGAATAATGGTATGTTTTTGTTTTCTCGGATTCCATTTTTACCATTTCAAATTTGATCATTTTTTCTTACCAAAACAGTCTCACTTTATTGGGTTTTATCATAAACTTTTCAGAAAGATCCAAGCGTAGTTGGTGGTAATCTCCCTAGACTATTTGGTTTTTGGATCGTTGTAAGTTTTATTTAGTTGTTTTTCTATCTTAATGTTTATTCAAAATGGTAAACATCTTGTGGAAATATGTATAACTCTTATTCATTGTATATATATTTCAAAGCATTATAATCTGAATCCCCTAAACTGATTAGAATCTTAATTCCAAACTTGAAATTAACATAAAAACTTTCTTATTATTAATTACAGAGAGATGGACACCAGGTTTCTGGTTGCTATAATATGGCGTGCGCTGGCTTCATCCAGATCCACCGTAGTGTACTCATCGATCAACCGTTTGTGCGCTCGTCAGTATATGGCCAAATATCATATGATGTGCATATTATGGTATTCCGGGTAAGTTTGCATTTAAGGCCGTGTTTGATAACAGAGAAAGGAAACAATTCCATGGAATGAGTTTGATGGGGGAGGTAAGGAAAGACTTTCCATGAAATTCCACGGAATTGAGTTTAAAACAGACTTTAGGCCTCGCTTTTATTTCAATTCCACGGAAACAGATTTTTGACCAAATAATGGAAAACATGTTATTTCCATGGAAAGATGGCTAATTCCATGGAATTAACTTCTATCAAACGCATCCTAAGTAAATATCAACTTAGGCTTGCCATGAAATATTTATTATTGGGAAAAGTTAAGGGAAGGAAATTCTTCATAATTAATATTCACGTGTTTTTTTTTTTTTTTTTTTTTTTTTTTTTTTTTGAAAATTAGTCGTCTTATAAATCAATTAGATGATTAATATTCACGCTTAAAACGTTTTTATACAATGATGATAGGGCCGAGATGGTCACTGGTGGTTAAGAATGGGAGCGACTGCTGGAACAAGTGTAAATGTAGGATACTGGCCGAATCACATCTTTACGACATTAAGAACCGGTGCAAAAATTGTACGATATGGAGGATATGCAGGTTCCTTATCTCAAGCACCAACTCCACCGATGGGAAATGGATTTTTACCTCAACTTCGGGACTTTGATACGACAGCTTACATGAGATTAATGAAGTATGTCAACGAGGCAGGAACCTCTGTTGACCTAAACTCACGTTCAGTGCGAACCAATAGAGGAACCGTACCACAATGTTACAACATTATGTTTGCTGGTCAAATAGGAGGGGATTGGAAAAATACTATCGTGTATGGTGGACCTGGTGGTTTTTGTCAATGAGAATGTAATGATATGTTGATGGAGACGACCGGAATAATAATGTTGATTTTGTTGTCTGGAAAATGGCAGTGAAAATCATTTTATTGCTTTGCCCAAAATTTGTATTCGAATTCTTTATGCAAAGAGGATTAGGAGAAGTAATGTTTGTTTATTTTACCAACCTTCACGAGTGGCAACTGCCCTTCCAAGAATATGTGCCCATTCATCCATGTCCCGAATAAAGGTATCCTTTTCAATTATCCAAGCGCCCAGGCAGTTAATTTTCAGTGCTATCATTCGGACCAAACGGTCCTTGTAATACCAACCAGCCCTCCTCATTTTAACTATACAAAACATTGAGTAAGAAAACAATTTCTTAGAAATGGGGGTACCAAAGTGTATAAGTAGTAATAAACAAACTGCCGAAATGCTTATCACGAAACACATTCACATGCATTATGAAGAACAACCCAATCCTAAAGAACATTTTTCGCAAAATTCATACTGACAACTTAAGGGTCTTAAAGGGAAATCATGGTGTTTCAGGCTGGTTTGTAGTCGGGGATCACATGGGAGATTTCGTTTTTGCAGAATCTGGTGGTCTTGGGATCATCTAACCATTTAAAAGAGCGTATGTATTGTGCATTCAAGTGGGTGATAATGTTGGAAAATACAGGGTTCTAGAGGATGAAAACAGAGATTGAAAAGAATGTTATAACACAATCTTCAAGGCCTTACAATTCTTTTCAGCAATTATTTCGACCTTCCCAAATAATTGGCGAGTACAATTGGTCAGCGAAATATTGTCTTCAGGATACAATAAATCCCAACCAAAGTTGTTGAATTCAAGAGTTGTACTCCCTTGTCTCAACCAAGAAGACATAGTATATTGTTTCCGAAGATGCTTAGAGAGAAAGAAATTTTTGATGATGAGAATGGAGAAAGCTTTCACTATTTAAAGAGGGATTCATGCCTTTTCATGATGTCTTTTCATCATGAACAGGTGCTTTCAACGGTCATCCATTAATGGTGTCTCTTGAAGAAACCCTATGGGAACAGACAGGTTTTATGGAAATTTCTAAAAAACCGAATAGGTTTTCAAATCGGAAAATGGGTCATTTGTCCAAAAAAAATTAAAACACGGTTCAAATGGACGAGTAAAAAATTTTATGGGTGAAATGGACAAAAAAAAAGTAGCAAGGATGAAACTGGATTCATCCTGGCTTAAACTTAAAAAATAGCAAGGATGAAACTGGATGTATCCTGTATAAAATAAAAATAAGAAAAAAATATTTGAAAATGAACAGGATGAAACTGGTTACATCCTGCCTATTTTTAAATTTTTGTCCATTTAAACAGTATCTAAATCTGACTGTCCTTTTCACCCAGGAAATTTTGATTTTGGTCTTTTTAACCAATTTTGTGTTTTCAAATTCATTAACCGAAAGGGTTTATGGAAATTTCTCGAACAAAGCCGGGAGGGGATACGCCCCCCAGACCCCCTTGTTGTAATATTTTCAACTACGCTATCCAAGGGGGGGTCCTGGGGGGCGTAGCCCCCTAGGATGTGGTCGAGAAATTTCCATAAAACCTTTCGGTTAATGAATTTGAAAACACAAAATTGGTTAAAAAGACCAAAATTAAAATTTCCTAGTTGAAAAGGACAGTCAGATTTAGATACTATTTAAATGGACAAAAATTTAAAAATAGGCGATGTAACCAGTTTGAAACATATCCAGAATTTTCAAATCCAACAGACGCCATTGATGTTTGATGATGAAGAGACTCACCGTTTCGTGAAGAGAAACATGTTGATGAAAAGATGTCAAAGCCTCTATAAATAGCATCTCCCAAAACTCGTTCAAAATATACTTCGGAAAAAACCTTTTCTGTTTTTTCTCTTTCTTTCTAAAGCATCATCAGAAGTTTTTGTTCACATGTGTTCTTGATTGAATCAAGGGGTACAAACCTTGAATTCAATTTCCGTTGTAGGGCTTTCATTGTATCCTCGAAGGCATTATTTCACATACCGTTGTAATCGCCAATTTATTGGGAGGGTAGAAATAATTGTCTAAAAGAAATCGTATGAGCCTTGAAAGTTTGGAGTACAACAATTTTCTTCCCCGTTTTTTTTTTCATCTTCTATTGCAACCCAGTTTTCCAACAGTTTTAGACAATTAGTTTCTGGCAATGGAGGGTGAATCTTCAACTTCGAATGCTACTGCTCAATCCGTGCAAGTGATGAACCAAACCCTGACTCGACTGGAACGTTTTGATGCTGAAAATTTTACTCTTTGGAAAGAGACTGTGAAGTTTTTTCTGATCACCATCAAGTTGTGGTACATACTTGAAGATGGATTGGAGGCAATTCCTGCACCATCAGACAAAGATACTCCTGACTTGATTGCCAAACGAAAAAAGTGTCAGGAAGATGATTTCATGTGTCGTGGTCATAATTTGAATGCCCCGAAACTCCCTTTTACAATGCACATCGGAGTATTGCGACCAAAGGAATTATGGACTGCGCTTGACAACAAATACAAGATTTTAAGCAAGCAACAAGAAATTCCCGACTTGCAACTTCATGGATTTTAATATGGTTGACAAGAAGTCAATCATTTCCCAGTCGATGAACTTTTACTCATTGTTAATCATCTTAAGGATGCTTGGAATTGATCTTCCTTCGCGTTTGTTGTCGGGGTTATTATTTCTCGTCTTCCCTCTTCTTGGAATGGTTATAAGAAAAACTTAAGCATGCCGAGACCGACTATGATTTAGAGGCATTACAAACGTCATCTTCGAATAGAAGAGGACTCTCGTAAACGAGAACTTAAGGATAGTCAACAAATCAAAACCATTCTAAGGTAAATAGCGTAGAAGAATCTAAGACACCGAATTCCTTGAAACCTAAGAATGATACTCAGTTTAAGAAGCATCATCCTAACAAGAAGAGTAAGAAGAAGGGCAATTGCTACTTCTTTAACAAACCCGGCCATTTTTCTTGTGACTGTCGTCTCAAAAAGAAACAACAGCAGAACCAGACAAAGGAAGCAAATATGGTCGATGACAAACTTGTGATCGTGGTGCAAGCCGCCAATGCCGTTCTTTGGCCCGGGGGTGGATGGTGGTACGACAATGGTGCAACCGTCCCATATCTCGTAAGGATTGAAATCTTTACAAGACATACGAACCGGTTAGTGGAGAAGGAAACGAAGTTGTCTCCGCAAACGGCCAACATAACAAAGTCATTGGGAAAGGCAATCGTTGAACTCTCATTTACTTCGGAAAGATCACTCTTTACTAATGTGTTACATGTACCCGACATTGTAAAGAACCTTGTTTCCGCGACCTTGTTATGAAGGTCGGATTCAAGACGACCTATGAGTCTAATAAGTTTGTATTGTCCAAAAATGGTGTGTTTGTTGGACAAGGATATGCTTGTAATGGGATGATTAAGCTTAATTTAATAAATAATGGTTCTGCTTATATTGTTGACTCGGTTAATTTATGGCATGCTAGGTTTGGTCATGTGAATTATGATTCTCTTAGAAACATGAAACGATTAGGTTTGATTTCTGATTGCAATTTTGATCATGCTTCTAAATGTGAAATATGTGTGCAAGCAAAGATAACTAGAATTTCCCATAAGTCTGTAGTACGAAATTCTTCCTTACTTGAATTAGTACACAGTGATGTGGGTGATTTGCATGGTTCTGCCACTCGTGGTGGAAATAAGTATTATGTCACTTTTATAGAGGATAGTACTAGATATTCTTATACATATTTGATGAAATCTAAGGATGATGTTTTTGAAATATTCAAAATATACAAAGCAGAAGTAGAGACACAATTAGGACTGAAAATTAAGACTTTACGTTCTGATCATGGTGGTGAATATTTTCCTAATGAATTTAAATTCTTTTGTCAAGAGCATGGTTTAATTCATCAATTTACTGCACCTTATACACCTCAACAAAATGGTGTGGCTGAAAGGAAAAATAGAACTTTGATTGATATGGTTAATTGCATGCTTATAAGTTCTAGTTTGCCTAATTCTTTGTGGGGTGAAGCTATGTTGTCTGCATGTTATATTTTGAATAGAGTTCCTTTGAAAAAGAAGAATGTTTCTCCTTATGAATTGTGGTTTAAGAGGAAACCAAACTTGAAGAGACTTAAAGTCCTGGGTTGCTTAGCATATGTTCGAAAGCCTGATCCTAAAAGACCAAAACTGGGAAACAGGGCTTATAAATGTGCTTTTGTGGGATACTCTCTTAATAGTATCACCTACTGATTTTTAATCCTTGACACTTTTGAGATTATAGAATCAGAGATGTGGAATTCTTTGAGAACTTAAATAGGAACAGGTTAAATGCAACCCATGGAGAACTCATTGTTACCTAGTCTAGAATATGAAGAGACTAATGAGAATGATGATCATTCTGTTCCTACTCGAGACATGGAGGATACTTCTGAACCCATAGAAGATATCGAACCTAGAAGGAGTAAGAGAGCAAGAATAGAGAAAAATTTTGGTCCAGACTTTATAACATATCTTGTACTCCCTCTGTCCATTTTTATTTGTCCTAATTTCTACTTTGGTCTGTCCATTTTTATCTGTCCGCTCTGTTTATAGACATACTTTTCCCTTAAACTATCAAATATACCCTTTCTTTTTTATAATTATATAATCATTTTTAATATAAACTTAATTCAAAATCATAAATATCATCACCATATATAAGGAAAAAATCCTTTCAATATTTTTTTTATATTAATTGTCATTCCTTTTTTAAATAAAAACATTTATGGGTAGTTACAAAATTCCCAATACTTCTATTTATTCTTACATGGCAAAGAATAAAAAAAATTTATGGCAAAATCTCAAATTCATGGTAGAATATATCTAAAGAGGAAATAATCTACAATTTCAATTGTTTTTCCCTCTCAAATAAAAATTCCAAAGGCTCCAAAGTTTTAGTGCGGGAAACCAAAATCAAATGGAGGAAATAAAAAATTCTTAAATTTTGGAGTATAAGTTTGCTTTTATTTCTTTACAATATTTCCTAAAACAATAATACTATCCAAATTAGAATTTTTAACACCAATAATTTAAATTTTGGTAATAACGTAATATTAAATAGGCTAGTCAAGGGATAGTCATGACATTTTATAGGATTTTCTTAATATCTTGACAAAGTCAAAGCGGACACTTAAAAATGGACGGAGGGAGTAGAAGGTAATAAGAATAGAATTCTCAGTGTTACCAATTATGTTATGCATGTTGATGATGACCCTAAAACTTATGCTGAGGCTATGAGTTCCAAATATGCTAGTTTTTGGAAAGAGGCTATCAATGATGAAAAGAATTCTCTTTTGACCAAATGGTACTTGGATATATTGTGATTTACCTCCGGGCGTAAAGCCTATTGGATGTAAATGGATTTTCAAGAGAAAGATGAATGTCGATGGTTCCATTGATAAGTTCAAAGCCAGATTAGTTGCTAAGGGTTATAAGCAAAGACATGAAATTGATTACTTTGATACATATGCTCCTGTTGCTCGTATCTCATCTATTCGTTGTTTAATAGCACTTGCTTCTATTCGAGTTAATTATTCATCAAATGGATGTCAAAACCGCCTTCTTAAATGGAGATTTGGAAGAAGAAATATATATGGAACAACCTGAAGGTTTCATATTGCCAGGCCAAGAAAAGAAGGTTTGCAAGTTAGTAAAATCTCTTTATGGCTTGAAGCAAGCTCCCATGCAATGGCATGAGAAGTTTGACAAAGTGGTTTTGTCATATAGTTTTGTGGTCAATGATGCGGATAAATGTATCTATAGTAAGCATGATAGTTCTGGATGTGTAATCCTCTGTTTGTATGTTGATGATATGCTTATTTTTGGATCTGACATATCTGTTGTAGAAGAAACAAAGAAGTTTCTTAGCTCTAACTTTGATATGAAGGATTTAGGAAAGGCTGATGTAATCTTGGGAATTAAGATCCTAAGAAAGGGAAATGAGTTGGCTTTAACCCAATCTCATTATATTGAGAAATTTCTCAAGAAGTATGGTCACTTTGATGACAATCCAAAGACCTACTCCTTTAGACCATACTATCAAGTTAAAGAAGAACACCGGACGTACTCATGCACAACTTGAGTATTCCAAAGTGTCATTGGAAGTCTTATGTATGCTATGCATTGCACAAGACCGGACATAGCCCAAGCCGTGGGAGTGTTATGTCGTTTCTCAAGTAATCCAGATATGAACACTGGAAAGAAGTTTCAAGAATTATGGCTTACTTGAAAGGTACAATGAATTTTGGCTTGCATTACCAAGGCTATCCCACCGACTGGAAGGGTACAAATGCGATGCTAACTGGAACGATGTAGAGGCCAAGTCCAAATCAACGTCTGGATGGATCTTTACATTAGGGGGAGCTGTTGTGTCTTGGAGTTCCAAGAAGCGGACTTGTATTTCTGATTCAACAATGTTGTCAGAATTAATAGCCTTAACGGATGCATGTAAGGAGGCGAATGGCTTAGGAACCTACTTATGGAAATTTCATTTTGGAAGAATCCAACTCCTCATGGTCTTGATTAATTGTGATAATCAAGCTACTATCTATAATGTCTCAAATAAGACTTATAATGGAAAGTCAAGACATGCAAGTCTTAGACATCAAATGGTTAGGCAACTACTCAAGAGGGGAGTGGTTACGGTTAACTTTATTGAATCAAAGAGGAATTTGGCGAGACCCATTTACGAAGAGTCTACCAAGTTCGGTGGTTTCAATAAAAAGTAAAGAAATGGGACTAAGGTCTGTGAAAGAAGTTTGATCTCCCATAGCAAAAACCCAACCTATGTTTTGAAAAAGATAAACAAGGTTCAATGTGGTACCAACAAGTTATGGATGTAGATTATGGAGCACTAATATAAAATTTCCCATTTCTAATTAGTGCTGGGTTCTGCAAGAAAATAGGATGGATGTAAATCCTTAATGAGTCTGTGATTTGTAAAAGGTGTATTGCAGAAACACCTTCGAGACTTACCTATATGAGTATGGAAATCAGGCCGTTTCCTAAGAGAAGAAGACCGCTCTCTAAAGAAGACTCATGAATCAAGGATATAAGCACATGGCCATTAACGTGCTTGGCTATAGAACACATGATTTATGAAATCAATATGTGTGGAGACTCCGGTTTTGTCATAAGGGATACTTGGTTCAAGACTGGTTTCAGCATAGAATCTCGATAAGGCTTTGAGTTTCTTACACTAAGTGAAGGTTCAAATCCAAAAGATACCTATCATTTATGTGTTGATTTCAACGATGATGCTTAGTCTGAATTGTGCTTGAACTACGTTGGCTTGATCCCACTCGGGTACCTAGGCAGTCACTTCGGTGATGCAGTCACTCTGATTTAAAAGTTTTTTAACTTTGTTTTATGGTTTTTGAAAATAGGGGGAGAATGTTGGAATATTTTCAACTACGCTATCCAAGGGGGGATTCTGGGGGGCGTAGCCCCCCAGGCTGTGGTCGAGAAATTTCCATAAAACCTTTCGGTTAATGAATTTGAAAGCACAAAATTGGTTAAAAAGATCAAAATCAAAATTTCCTGGGTGAAAAGGACAAATTTATTTAGATACTGTTTAAATGGACAAAAATTTAAAAATAGGCAGGATGTAACCAGTTTCAAACATATCCAGAATTTTCAAATCCAACAGACGCCATTGATGTCTGATGATGAAGAGACTCATCGTTTCATCAAGAGAAACATGTTGATGAAAAGATGCCAAAGCCTCTATAAATAGCATCTCCCAAAACTCGTTCAAAATATACTTCGGAAAAAACCTTTTCTGTTTTCTCTCTTTCTTTCTAAAGCATCATCAGAAGTTTTTGTTCACATGTGTTCTTGATTGAATCAAGGGGTACAAACCTTGAATTCAATTTCCATTGTAGGGCTTTCATTGTATCCTGAAGGCATTATTTCACATACCTGTTGTAATCGCCAATTTATTGGGAGGGTAGAAATAATTGTCTAAAAGAAATCGTATGAGCCTTGAAAGTTTGGAGTACAACAATTTCTTCCTGTTTTTTTTTTTTTTTTCATCTTCTATTGCAACCCAGTTTTCCAACACCCCTTAGTAGCGGCAAACACTATTGAAAATATCTAACATATAACACTCAGGCTAAACATTGTCCCTTTGGTACCTCTTTTCCAATGGATCTCTTCATTGGAGAAATAGATTTTGTTTGGTGCTTGCCGGAGGGCTATGCTTTTCGACAGTGCGCTGGTTGTTGGCCTACATTTACAGGCACCCTTTGGCCAAAATCTCTTTATAGAGCGCCCCTTTTAACCTCTTGAAACTTTTCGAAAATATGACCAAGTCACTATTAACCGGATAGTTTGAGGTTCGAGAAAAGACAATGTAATTGGAAAAATACACTCGGTTTTTATTTGCGAAGATCTCTTTCTATGATAACAGAACAATAAGAACAGTAAAAATAAAACAGCTGTGGGAAAAAAAAAAAAAACAGTAAAAAAAAAACAATAAACATTGAACACCTCCAAATTATTCGAGGATAATTATCTCCCTCCGCTCCATAATTTTTGGGGTAAATTATCCAGACGCATAAAACAAGTACGGATGATATAACCAACGATAACAACACAATTTCCTAAATCGGCAGGAACTAATTCACAGGGAAGGCCATAAGCTAAACCTGACGAACCAGTTGCTATTCACCTTTAGATTTCCTGTCTTAGCGATCGGTTTTGGCGGACATTTTCTTAAGCACCTCGACCACCTTCTTAAGATCGGCTTTTTTTTCCTCATCTGCAAATTATTTATCATTCAGCAAAGTTAATTAATCAAGTTTAATTAGTACTTCCAACGACCAACTTAAATGACACTAGTATTTCATGAACAACTGAATGCAGCATTTGCAACTGAATGCTTACTTACCGACGGCAACAGATATGAGGATACGAATATAACTAGGGAAAGGGAAGACAAGGGCAATCAAAAGGAAGCCTAATCGAGAACCACGACTTCCACTTGTTGTCATGGCTAACTCTTAAAGCTTCTTCTATACAGTTGTGAGATATCCAGGCTAGCTACTTATAAATTGTTTTGTTTCGTAGCTGTAAGATATATATCCTAATAGCTTTAAGATAATGTAGAACGCGCAATTGGGGGATATAAAAAGTAATTGGGGGATACAAGAAAAGGACAAAAACTGGATCCAGATATCAATTCTGGGTCACCCCTTATCTAAGTATTTTTTTAAATCCTAATCTACCCCTCACTAATCAGGTTTAGTGGTTAATAATAATTAGTAAAATCTTAAGATTTTGTTAAATGATTAGTGTGTGTTTTATTTGTTTTTAGGTGAGTGAGGTGAGAGTAGAAGGAGGGAAAAATATTTTGAGAGAGAAATTTTTTTGTGGAAAATGGAGGATGATTGTGAAGAGAGGATTGTCACGCCAATCTTTAGCTCAACTACAACAAGGAGCATATCTTGAATCTTCAAATAACGACAACAACTCTCAATTGCAACTCATTGTTGAGCCAACACCCTTGAATGATGATTTTGACGAGTATGGAGAGTTTCATGAAGAACCAACACAAGAAAGTAAACTTGCACAACATACTAGCATCCCCAACACACAAAAGCTGTTAAGATGTCGAAAAATCCAATTTTTTCTTTAAACCCGCCATTTTTCAACCGAAAACCTCGGTGCCGGCATGGTAGTTTTATGAATACCATGCCGGTAGTCCACGCATCGGCATTGTATTCATACTACGACCATGCCTAGTACACTTATATCCCCCAATTTGAATTATCAACCTAAGCATAGAATTCGACCAAAAAACTATGCCAGACAGAGTTAACCTTTTTACCTAACAAGGAATATACTACGGAATATTCAACCGGCATGGTTTCATTTATCGTCTACCATGCCTAGGTATTGAATGAAAAACATACAGAAACAATTCCATCCCAAACCAAAAACCGGCATTGAAACTTAATAAACATTAACGCCGGAATTTAGTACCGCGTGGTACTATCACTATCGATAATGCCGGCAACCGAACCCGCGTTGTTAAGTTACAACATTTCAATGCCGGTACCTACAAAAAACATGCAGAATAAATGTTTTCCAAAGCTAAATTCCGCATTCAATATCGATTACTTTTCAATGCCGGAATTTTGTACCGCTTGGAACAATATGTTACGATAATGCCGGCATCCTTGCTTCCGGGCGTTGTAGTCTTACGAAACACATATGCCGGAATAGGTTTCAAATTTGGTCTTCCGTTTTGGTAAACTTATACTATGCCGGAACAATTGTCGAGCATGCCGGTACAGGTTTCCGCATAGTGTTTTAATGTTGTTTGGAACTAATTTTCATTGGATCCTTAGGTGGTGCCATATATTGATCCAACAAATGCAAAGCCGCTTTATCGGGATACGTCGGAATGCTATAAAATCCCTCCCAGTATGTGACCAAATAATACTTTTCACCTAGTATCTTGAACATTACTAATGGATTGCTAGTAGTGAACCTTCTAATGAATGCGAAATTGTTCTTATGTAGGGAATAACTCGATCGAAAGGAAGCAATCGCTTGGGCTAAAGAGACGGCTCTTAAGAACATGTGTGTGTTGGTGAGGAACACCGAAGGTTCAAGAGGCGTTTTGAGATGGCTTGCAGAGAAGTGGGAAATACAAGGAGAAGAATAGCCACAAGAGAAAGGATTATGTATATCCAAAGAAGACTAATAGGGTATACAAGACTCGTACGAGGAAGAATGATTGCCCTTTTAAGCTTGTATTCCGTTTAAATGACATGAACAATTGGGACCGTGAGGTTTTGTGTGGCTGTCATAACCATCGGGATCCGAAAGATTTTGTTGGTCACTCCTTAGTTGCGAAGCTAAAACCCGACGAGTTCGAGGATGTAAAGAGATTGACCAAAGCACTTATCAAACCGAGACAAATTCTCGAGGCTTCAAGGAAAAGGACGAGACTAACGTGTCTTCTCTACGTACAATTTATAGTGCACAAGCAACTATTAGGAGGGTGGAATGGGAAGGGAGGTCCGTTATGCAAGAATTTGAGAAGATAGCTTGGGATCACAACTACACGCGTATCATTAAAAGAGGGCCCGACAACAAGCCCCTTCAAATATTCATTTCGCATCCGTTGCTTTCCAAGTTGGCAAATACATGTTGTGGTGTTCTTTTGATGGATTGCACCTACAAGACAAACAAATACAATATGCCGTTATTCAACATCGTGGGGCAAACCTCGGACAAGGTAACATTCACATTGGCTTGGTGTTTAATGGAAAACGAGAGGGACCATAATTATCATTGGGCATTACGACAATTGAAGTTGTTCTTCCGGAAAATCAACTTCCGAGGGTCATCGTAATCGATAACGATACCGCATTAATGAGAGCAATATCCGACGTCTTCCCGACGCACAAAATTTCCTATGTACATATCATATACGTAATAATGTGATAAAAACTTGCCATGCCTTGTTTGAACCGCAAAGGCGGATATTAAGAAGAGAATGATGGTACAACTAGAGGAAGATGTTCGAAAGAACAAACTATCCCAAGAAGAAGAAGATGAGAGAGGCAAGATAAAGGAGCGAGTGGACAAAGAACATGCGGAAAATCATAAAAAGTGGTTGGAATTTCTAAGAGATTGGGAGAAAGTTTATTGGTCTCTTACCGAGGTTATGTACGAAAAGAGATTGGAGAAGTTTATTTCCGATTGGAATGAAGTTTATCCGACCGCCGTCTGGTATTGTCGGACTCAATGGTTGGATAAGTTTAAGGAAAAATTTGTACGTGCATGGACAAACAGGTATAGACACTTCAAGACGGAAGCAACTAGTGCAGCTGAGGCCGCTCATGGGAGATTTAAAGATCTCATCCAATCCGGTCAAGGCAATGTGGTTACGGTCACCGAGGCAATGGAGCAATACTTTAAGCAAGATATCAATAGGATCAATGAGGCTTTTGAGAAAAGCTCAATGGAAAGGATGACTCCATTTCTTCGTTATGGTAACTTTCTCCAAGGAATAGAATTCAACGTCTCTCATTGGGCAATAAAACATATGATGAGACAAATGGAATATGAGAAAAATTACGGAAAACCGGGTGATGTGTGTATTTGTCCCGAAATGTTTTCATTGGGGCTTCCATGTCGTCATATGCTTGTGAAGTATGAAAAACTGATACCTTTGGAGGTTATTGATCCGTTTTGGAAGCAACTATCTTTCGACCCTCCCCTTCGGAGATCCTGGCAATCTCCATGGGATACGAACGAAGCAAAGGAATTCTTCAAGCTTACTCTCGTGGCACCTCTGGTAAGCCGACAAGTCTTGTTGAGCCAACTAAGGCTAATTGCTCGTCCATGGATCGCACAAAGCGAAGAGCCAAGAAAGGGAGATCCAACAGAAGACCACAAACTAAAACAAAAAGGAAAAAACAAAGGGTAGAATTGAAAGAAATGACTCAACGTGAAGAAGAACTCGCGGCAAGTAAGAAACGAGATCTAACCGCATGTGAGATTTCGGAACAAAGGTTCGTGGAAGCGCAGGTTCCAAACAAAAGAGGCAGGCCGCCGAAGGAACCGCTAAGTCAACAACTAACCCTGGAATCCGTATCCACACCAAAAGCCAACTCATCGGAGGTTCCAAGGAAAAGGGGTAGGCCGCCAAAGGTAACATCATCCAGTGACAAAGAACAACATGGTGAGCATTCCGAATCCATACCCAGAGTCGATCTAGCGGAGGTTCCAAGGAAAAGGGGTAGGCCGCCAAAGGTAACATCATCTAGTGACAAAGAACAACAAGGTGACCATTCCGAAGCCATACCCATAGCCGATCTCCTCTGGCATTCCTATATGGATCAAACACTACATCTTGGACCTCCACCGAGTCCAAAGCCAATCTCATTGCTAATAACCGTTTTTTGTTATTGGGCCTTGGGGTATTGTCGAAGAAGTATTTCGACCTAGAGGCCTATTCTCTTGATATTCATGAAAATCTTCAATCCTTTGTACTCGTTTGAACAATTTTTTGAAGTGTTCATAAGCCCACACCTACGCTAATGAAAGATCGTTCCAATGATATGTATAAGAAAATTAATAATTGGAAACTAACAAATTTAATCACAACAATCAAAAAAATAAGTAGTTGACTATACCTGGAGTACAGTGAAATTCCCATTAAATTGACGGGCGTTCGCCTTAGATGCTCAACGGATAGTTTTTTTGAAATTACATAACTTCCGGCATTTTCAGAATCGTGAAATACAACGCGGAAATACAACCGGCATTGTATCCGATAAGCTTAAAATGCCTAGTAATAGGAAAAAATTTTAACGAGAGATTGGGACAAATATGCAACCTATACCGGCATGGTTTTAAAACACTTCAAACGCTTTGTAGATGCAACCGGCATTCAATCTATAACAAAGTCTATGCCGGTAGTTGATGAATTCAAAAAAAACGGCTAGTTTTTTGAAAAATAAGACCGTTGGAGATTCATCTCTATATAATACCCCCATTCCTTTGGAAAATTATACACAAACCAGCAACCAAATAACAAAAATCATTCTCTCAAGAAAGCAAGCACGGTTAAAGCTTCACAAAGGATGGGGATTCATCATCTTCCTCTATTTGCAAAGTAAGTAGATTTACTAACAATATGATCTTCACTACTATGACCCACGACTAATATAATCTTCTCTTACGAGTCATCATTGCAAGTGTCAAATTTGCAAGTCGCCTACTCATCTAGCCATGGACTGTCCTTTTATTTATTCAAAGTGTAGAAGCTGTGATGGGACACGCCGGTTTTGGATTGCAAAAACTGATGATGCTGAAAATGGAAGAATGTTTCTAAGGTGTTTGAATCACCCAAAGTGCGATGAGTTTCAATGGTTTGACAGAGCTCAACTAGCGAGTCAAGAGAAACCACAAGGGCCAATGCAAGCCAATCGATGGGTGTGATGGGTGTTATATGAAGGGAAAGGAATATGTTGAAAGAGAAGAAGAACCAATGAAGTTGATCCTTGACACCCCACTCCCTAGACGATGTCTTGAAGAGGTTCGAGAAAGGCTCAAAGGTTCCGTAATTGTTGAAAAGGGATGGAAGTAGATTATCTTTAGCATGTTTTAATTAAAAGATTCAAATCCAATTTAATAGATTAATTATTAGGAATAAAATAGAAGAGCATTCAAAATGAATTTTTATTCAAAACAAGCGGTGTAATCTAAGATGGAAGTATTCAATTTTACAATCTTAGGTTTTAAAACTATGAAAATTTTCAAATTATCAAAGAAACCGGCATAGATGTCGAAAATACTATTTGTTTATATACCATCGAATATCTATACGAGAACATTGAATTTTTGGTATTCTTGTCCCTGTGATGGTTTTATAAATACTTTCAACGCCGGTTATAAGAACCGGCATTGATGTTTAAATATTAAACAATGCCGGTCCCAAAATCCGGCTTTGTTATCCTAATTTATCTATGCTAAAATAGTCACAAATAAATCTTGCAAGGATAACACGCTCAACATAAACCAACCAACTTGATTTTGCTATCAAATGTTCTTAATCCAGTATCCTAAACCAAAAGCAAACCAAACAACTAAAGAGTTTAACACAAGGTACAAACGAAAACAAGTTTGGAATTGTTCAAGACGTGACAACCACGATCCAAAAAAGAAACACAACTAAAGAGTTAAATCACTGGGTCTTTTGCTTCTTTTGGGCAGGTTTCTTCTTAGTTTCCCGAACAAAGCTTTTGAACTAGGGTCGGTTGCTTCAATTCTATCAAGCTTTTGCTCGAATTCCTTCATTTCTTCAAGGGACAAGTACCTCTCCTTCCCGGTATTTGCAACCCAACATCTTCTTTAACTTGCCAAGCCGACGCCGCTAGTTTAATATAACAAACACATAATTAGTATACATATATGATTATGTGTATATTAAACGACGAAGCAATTAACAATACTTACAAGCAATCCAACGGTGTTATTTAGTTGGGTCATCGTAGGGGGTGCTGTGGGGAGTTGAACCGGAGGGTTTTTCTGGGAGGAACTTGGACGTCATCCTATGGACGACATAAGGATGTGACCATTCCGTACTCTTCCATGTACTCGGCATCAACTTCATCACCGTTTTCAAAGAATCTCCAACTTTTCCCACTCGACTAAAATCTACCAAACGACGTGGTTCCCTATCCCTCCAATCTGTGGCTCCGGTTTCGGAACATACTCTACATGCAACCGATTTGGAGTTGAATAACACCGAGAAAGGTCGAGATCAAAATATTGAAAAGAGGCCGTCGGAAAAATGCTAATTGCTTATATCCAAGTTGACGCATCACACGCGTAGGATTAGCCATAACGTATCCTTTTGGGTGGAACAACGGCCCATGGTAAAATGCAATGTTACCAAACCTCAAACCTCACGGGTTTCCTCTAGCCTCCTTGTAGGTCGAACACAACATCTTTGGTACTCATTGCGTCCAAAGCCAATCTCATATCGATCAGTCGACCCATGTTACGGGCTTTGAGTACTTTATTGAACTCGTATCTCTTAGCTAGAGGCGTATCGAGTTCGGAAGATCTATGATCTTCAAGGAGGGGTAGGCCTTGAACAAGGTTGGGAAGTGTACATAAGCCCACACCTATTCCAATGTGAAGCAATAAGTTTTGTTTCTAAGTTCACGATAAGAGTACATATGAACAATATACACAATAACATAAGTTTAAGAACAAATTTACCCGCAGAGAGTGAAATTCCCGCACAAATTGGTTGGTTTTAGCCTTAGAGGCCCTTCTCATCTCCATCATCAAATGTGCCATTACAGCGGTGCCCCAAGAATATCCATAGACATCTTCCAACGGATCCAAGTATCGAAGGTAGTTCGCACTAACCCTCGTTGCCATTGGTGTCGTGGAATACCCTAGTTCCCAAGATGTACAACAAGTAAGCAAAAGCAGAGATAACGAATTTGTTTAGGGTCCCATCCATCCTCCAAACTTCTTTTCTTTGTCTTTTCAAAATTCTTCTTAAGCAACGTCAACTTGATTGTCTTTGTCTTACCGCACGTGGATTCATAAAAGCTCTCCACGAAGTTTTGTAGTCCCAACCAAATAGCTTGTTAGTCGACCGGTGCAACTTCGACCATTCTAGGTCTAGAGACTCAATTCTTCGCAATTGATTTGCCGATAACATTCAAGCCTAGAATGTTCCGAGCATCTTCGTGGATGAAGGTCATCTCCCCAAAAGGGAAGTGCATGGTATCGGTTTCACCATGATACCTTTCGACGAAGCAATTGACATAATGAGAATCAAAGCTTCACATAATTTTCAACCAAAGCATATAGACCAAATCCTTTACTATTCTTTGGACCTCTTCACATTCCTCGGACAAGTCCCAACCATCCGCGGCTTGGTTTCGCAAACACGCACAGCCTTCTTATGATCCTATAATTAGGAGAGACAATACAATTAAGAGATTTTACATAAATACACAACAATACATATGTACAAGATAGAAAATGCTTACATAGGTTTGATAGATAATACGAGCCCACGAGTCCTTGTATCCAAATAGTATTTTCGGTTCCGAGCTTCGCCCCAAATTCTACCACGATCAAGGTCGGGAATCATGTCATCAATGTGAGGAAGGTGAGAACCCTTAACTTTCACTTTGACGTTGCCCTTCCCCTTCTTGCCATTATCTTGAGTTGGTTGTTGACTTGGGCCACCAACTTCGCTTTGGCTTGCTAATTGACTTTCCTCTTCATCTTGCTCATCTTGCTCATTGTGCTCACGGATTGCAAGTCGACCACGGTCACCACCACTCTCCCAAATTATCCCTCTTGTACCAGCCCCCAAACGAATCTTACGACCTTCTTCTTTCCCTCGAGGAGGCGGAGGATCGAGGGAGTATCAAGACCGTCCCTCCTTCTTCTCTTAGTGACAACATCTTTATTTTTTCTTTTTGTTGGCTTCCTTTGCTTTTGACCTATATCGTAAGCACACGGAAAGCAATGAATATAAGACAACTCAACTTCGCTTAGTACCGGATTGAATACTTTAAACTAGACAACGCCGGTACAATGTTCCCAGAAGACACATTGACTGCCGATAGTGCCAAGTACCAACTACCGGCATACAAATGAAACCTAAAATCTATGCCGCCTTGTTGACAATGTTCATGTATGTTTTAAGTCCACTACCGCATTCTCTAATTATTTAAAAACAACGCCTAACAAATAACCTAGGCATGTAAAGAAACCAAAAATCTATGCCGGTACAAGTGACAAATTCATACACTCTCCGTATGTTTTAAGAGTACTACCGGCATGCTCGAAATATTAGAAACAAATGCCTGGTACTTAACACCGCATAGAATGAATCCAAAAAACAATGCCGATCTGGTGGCAAATTCATAAACTCTCCCGTATGTTTTAAGTCCACTACAAGCATACACGAATTATTATCAAACACAACACGGTACTACAAACCGGACCGTATTCATCCTAGATTGAATGCCGGTAGTGAAAATTCAGTCTCCGGGTTATTCAGGGTTGTAAACCTAAGACTTGTATTCATCATAGATTCAATGCCGGAACTCATAAACCTAAGACCGTATTCATATAAATTTCAATGCTTCTGGGTACTCTCGAAACTCAATCGTTTGAGTTAGGGTTCGCGATTCTAACCTGAACCCATTGCCATAGATCGATTTAAACACCTAAAAAGTAGTTTTAAATGACTTACCTTCTCACGAAGCCATATATTTGTGTAGTTGATCGTCGATAACGTTGCTTCTTCGTGTTCTTGCTCTTGAGCAATCTTAGCAAGTCTTTCCGCTTTGTTTTGTTCGGAATCGATGATGTTGAGTTCGATTGGGCATTTGGTTTCTTTCGTGGAGGCATTGTTAATGATTCGGGTTGGTTAATCGACGAAGAAATTTTTGAATCGACGATTAATCGATGAAGAACGATGAAGAACACTTGAAAATTTTTTTCAAAAACTAAACCTAAAGGCTCTTAGACTTGAATTAATGAAATGGGGGATATATGTTTTGGTTTTTTGATTTTATTGTTTTAGTAGAGAGGTATTATGGTATTTTCATAATGTTTTTTAATTAACCAAAGGGTATTTTGGTATTTTCATACCCAAAAATCACCCCTTATCAGACACCATGGGTTGGGAGAAGTAATCTATATCCCCCAATTACTTTTTCTATCCCCCAATTGCGCGTTATTTATTTTTAAAATCAACCATTGATAGTGCAATCCGCGAGATCCATCTGACTGCGCTCCGTCCGTACCACTGGTTTTCTTTTCAATCAAACATCACAAGGTAGATCTTTGAACGGGTGTTCTGTTCTTTTTTTCATTCAATCAATCGAAAAGGTACACCTAAACCCATCCACTTATTCAATTTATTACGTTTGGATATGTGAATGGGATCTGCCAAATCTTATCTGCAATGCCTTGATGTGTGAAAATTATTTTATTTAATCTTCTTTGTCTTTGATCTACTTGTCTGCTACAGTGCTATGTCTATCTACTTTTGTGAAAGATTTGACTGTTTTTTCCTCTTTTTTTTTTTAACTCACATGATGTTTTGTCCTTATGTTCAATCAGTCACATGTTCTCTGGATTTTTGTGTAATATATTTTTTTTTTATGGCTTGATCTGATTAAGTCACGAGTGCTTGTCTCTATGGTTGTTTTGACTTATTCTTATTGATATCGTGATCTGATGTTGATGTTGATCGGATAATAATAATTATATTTACTAATTTATTTATTTTTAAGCCATGACTGCTCTTTAGATGTTTTTCTTGGTCTGCTAATATGTTATGATGATTAATCCATGTACCTTTGAGATATAATATAAATTTTTTTTTTTAACTTCTACTGTGAATCCCTCCGTAGTCTGTCTACCTAGTTAACTACCATGCTTCTCTTTTATTTTTTTTTATTTTTTATTTTCTTTTTCTTCCTTCTTTTCCCGATCTTTGTGTGATATAAAACTTAGGCCGTTAGGCTGTAAAAAAAAAAAAAAAAAAAAAAAAAAAAAACGTATGTATTAATTGTACAGTATTTTGTCTTGTCTGTATTAATTGTGCATATAATAATATATTATTATTATGTTTTGGTTTTCTTATGTACACTTTTACTGTTTTTCATTCACATGCTTCTCTAAAATAAATTAGCCTAGAATTTAGAAAACCATCACCTATCAGTATCTCCGTCACATATTCTGTCTCCATGCTATCTTGTTTTGATACACCTATTCATTATTTGATTAATAATCTATTATTAGAATATTAGAATAGTACGATTGAATGTGTATTGATTAACCTTTGTTTCTTAATATATATAGCCATATTTTATTTATTTTTATATCTTTATTCTGTTCTCACATGTCTGTTGATATTTTTTTCAGTCTATATTGATTCATATTTTCATTTTAGTGATGATTAGTTTTAGTTTTACTACCTGTTTGTTTTTCATTTTATGAAACGATGATATTTTTTTTATTTTTACTTCTTGGTGTGTGCGTAACGTATGCTTTATTTGTAAGTAACGTATGCTTTATTTGTAAATGTATGCTTGCTTTGTAAACCTTGAAAACTCTTTTGGTATTTGATTGTTAAATGGGTCGCCAACGAAAACCATAAAGAGATTTGGTTTTCCCCAATCCATAAAGAATCTTGGTCTATTTGGGAGTATAGTATCGGAATGGGTCATACTAATGTCCTTTAACCTTGCCTTATGTAGATGAGCAAGAAGGAATATATCCGACAAGAATTCGCACAGTTGGGCATAGATGGACTTGAGTATCATCGTTGGATGGCTGATGTGAAGATCGCTTTTGTGGCTAAAGACCGCACCCACACCATCATACCCTCTCTATCGACAAAGATGCTTGTCCCAAAGAATCGAACAAGAAAAGGCTGAAGCACTTCGATATTTGAAGGTACACATTGACCCTAATCTCCTTTGGGGATACCAACACATGATGTGTCCTAAAGAACTGTGGGATGCATTAGCAAGCCGTTTTGGGAGCATTGAGGATTGTCTTCTCCCACAATTGAATGAACAGTGGAATGACATTCGTTTTCTTGATTATGTGAAGGTAGGTGATTTCCAACGAGATATGCTTAAGCTACAAGCACAACTCAATTTTTGTGGGATAAAACTTACTGATAAAGATATGATTCAAAAGACATTGTCTACTTTCCCTTTGTCATCTGTTATTCTAGCCAACCAATACCGCATAGAAGTTGATAACAAGAGAATAACAACTTTTAGTAAGTTGATCAACTTATTGCGAGTAGCCGAAAGGCACAATGAAGTTCTAGCAAACAACAACGCTAGAGCCCCCGGGAAGAAGAAAATTCCCGAGGCTAACTATGGCAAGGATAACAAGGGAAAACACCCAAAAGAAAGGAGGGTTAAAAATGATTCATATTCTCATGCTCCATACTCACGTGGGGATAATAACCCACGTGGAAGAGGACAAAAGGGTCATCGTGGAAGGGGCCATGGGCGTGGAGGCCATTCAAATACCTGGTCTAGAGATGTTACCTCCGGACCTAGTGGTAGGGGCAACACTGTTGAAAAAACACATAAGAACCCCACACCTAAGAAGGTAGAGAATGGCAATGAACCTTGTTACAGGTGTGGTATCTCCGGACATTGGTACCAGCAATGCAAAGCTAGTGCCAAAGTAGCAGCCAGCTACAAAAGTACCGGGAATCTATAGATCAAGAAGCTCACTGTGTTGAAGAACATGATCATGCCCCAGATGTCAATTTCACCATTTCGGACTTCCGGGCAACAAGAACCATGCCCTTATGGAAACACATGACTTTGATTGATTGTCATTTTATTTTTTCGCTTTTAGTTATCCTTTGAACCTAAAAACTTGTTTATTTTCTTGCTTGGTGGTTTAGCAGACTTTGGTTTAAATATTTATTTTGATGACTTAAACTATGTTAGGTAGCCTTAAATTGTGGTTTGTTTGTTGATGGATCAGTGGTTTTTAATTTTTATGGGTACTTATTATGCTTTGGATTTAATTTTTACTGCGATAATCTATTGCATCATTGAATTATATGACCGAATTCTCTGAAGTACCATTTACTTGTAGGAATGTCATCCTCAGAAGAGATTGAGTGCCTAGCTGATAGTGGCACCACACACACTATTTTAAGAAATATGCAATTATTTGTTGACTTAATTCCTTATAAATCCTCTGTGACTACGATGATTGGATCATCACAGGTGATCATTGGGCGAGGTAATGCTCAATTTTTGTTGCCAAATGGCACAATGATTAAAGTCACAGAAGCTCTATATGCACCAAGAGCTAACCGTACCTTGTTGAGCTTCAAAGATATCCGTGCAAATGGTTATCACTTGGAAACTCATTGTGAAAATGGAATTGAATATATAAATATTATCTCTAATACATGTGGAAGAAAACGCATTTTAGAGAAATTAATGAGTCATTCTAGTGGTTTGTACACTACCACTATTCGGATTATCGAATCACATGTTGTTACCAACGATGAACTGTTGAATAGTGACTTATACAAGCTTTGGCACGACCGCTTGGGACACCCAGGTCGTGATATGATGATTCGTGTTTTAAAGAACTCACACGGACATCCTTTCTTTCGAGTGAAAAGTAAAATGAGACAAAAGACGATTCTGATGCAAAGTAACAACGTCACGCCACCCACTCGCCATCTAAAGCAAATCGATGTCCAACCTCTTTCTCATTCTACTTCGTGGACTTTGTCAAAAGCACACCACTCATTTTGCAAAGCTTGTTCTTTAGCAAAGACAGAGCGAGACCATCCTATGCTAAGGATACAAAACAAAACATTCCATTTTTACAAAGAATACAAGGTGATATTTGTGGACCTATACATCCAGAGTGCGGACCATTCTCTGTATTTTATGGTTCGGTAGATGCTTCGACCCGCTGGTCACACGTTGCATTACTATCCACAAGAAATGCTGCCTTTGCAAAGCTTCTAGCACAAATTATACGTTTGAGGGCTCACCACCACTCGATTATCCAATCAAGTCTATCGACTTGATAATCTTTGGAGAATTTACATCTAAAGGATTTGATGATTTTTGTATGTCTATCTAATTGACGTAGAGCACCATGTAAAATTCACGTACACACTCAAAATGGTCTTGCGTGCTACCATCAAAAGGTTACGATGATAGCTAGGGTATTGGTTATGCGTTCCAACCTGCCTATTAATGCCTGGGGGTACGCCATATTGCATGCAACATTACTTATTCGCTTTAGACCCACTATTAGCCAACCATTTTCTGCGTACCAGTTGGTAACTGGATATGAGCCTGATATTTCACATTTACGCATTTTTGGTTGTGCTGTATACGTGCCTATTACGCCCCCACAGCGTACTAAGATGGGTCCCCAAAGACGATTAAGTATTTATGTTGGATACGAATCCCCAACAATTATCCGCTATTTGGAACCTTTTACAGGCAATCTCTTTACCGCTAGATTTGCGGACTATCACTTTGATGAGACAACCTTCCCGTCGTTAGGGGGAGGTATGGAAAAGGATTTCCTAAGGGAACGACAGGAATTGTCGTGGTGTGTTCCCACTTTGTCTCATCTTGATCCCCGCACCTCACAATGTGAAAGTGAAGTGAAAAGAATTATTGATCTTCAGAATGTGGCAAACTCAATGCCTGATGCATTCACTGATATTGCTAAAGTGACGAGATCATACATACCACACTACAAGAAATTCGGGCATTGACAACGGACATATGACAATGTTTTTCTAAACGTTGTCGAAAAGTGAGGTTTCCACAACACTTGGCCTAAAAAAACATTGTCGAATCCTATGCCCTACAGACAACACTCATCAAATATAAGCACTACCTTTTTCGATAGATCTTCTACCCTTAATATTCCTCGAGATTTGAAGTAAAAAATAAAACATAAATTTTATTACCTTCCGAAATTCAACTTCATCTTTCATTCTGCATCTCAGCTTCTCCGCCTCTCCCTCTTTCGTTCTCCCTCTATCTCTCTTTCGTTCTCCCTCTCTCTCAATATCTCTAACCAATCAACAAAGAAAATAAGAAGCAGTGGTAGTGAAAGAAATAGATCATGATGATGAAGGATAAATCGTCAAAGGTTGAATTTTCTTACTCTTTTCTTCTTTCTCTCTTTTTTCTTCTCAATAGAATCGAAATACTCAAATTTTAGTACCATTAGCAGTTAATCGAATAAGTGGATCTTATAATTTTAGTGAAGATATCACTAATTTCGTTATTGACGGTGTTGATGTCAACAGTGCAAATCAATTTTCAAACCCTAAAATCTTAATTTCTTGTTTAAGTTTGTCGGGGTTTTGGTTTTTTTTGGCTAACAGGGTGTTGTGAGTTGTATTTATAATTAGGTTACACATCGTGGAATGATGTTTAATAAAGAGGAAAGGGTTACCAAGGTTACTTTTACATTTGAACGAATTTCTTATCAGTATTAACTTTCTTTTGTGAATCTAAAGATGTGCTTTTGAATTCAGGAGTTTTCCTTTTTGGCTCAATTGAATATGACACTGGTCTGCATTGCAATACACCTAACACACCATTCACAAGGTTTGCTAGATTTATATGTGGATTGTATTTCTCTATTCAAATTACAGTTTTTTAGTTTTGGAGTTCAATAATTATTACTATTGTACTGTTGTTGATGAAGTTGGGTTATTTTCTTTTGAATGTTTATTAATGAAGGACATGATATGCCAGTTGAAAGAGTGTCTGAAACCCAAGGAGGTTCTGTATCGCAGGCAAACAAATTGATTAATTTTGTACCCATAGGTGTATTGAATTTAGTTTATTGAGTTTGACAGAGTTTTGTGTTTGTACTTTAGATTGCAGATAAAGAATAAATATGGACACGAGGAATAGGAAATTGTAGCTCCCCGTAGGCAAGGTTATGCCCCTGAACACTTCCATATATAAGATCTATCTCTATTGCACGTGCTTTCTTTCTATTGGCTTGTACTTGTATGCTTACTGACTCTGTACACAACCTTGGAGTTTTATATTCTGAGATACGATGAGTACAATATGATATGACTCTTAGCTATTAAGGGAAGGCTGCACAGCAAAGGCCTCTGTATGCTGAAGCGTATTGTAACGTGGGTGCCATTTATAAGAACCACGAGAATCTGGAGTTGGCTATCGCAAAGATTAACATGGCAATAGCCTTGACGGACCTAGGAACAAAGGTATGTTTTTATTTTGAAAACTTTCTTCCAACCATTCTGTGTTTGTGCTTTTGTATTTTAATTTTAGCTCTTGGGGTTTTTGCCTAGCCGGGAATATAAAAATGGAAGCTGGGACTACAAAGAGATTGAATCCTCTCAAATCAGGACACATCAGCTGTTGGCCTAAACCTGTCCCCTGAAGTTGATGTTACATCAACCATTGGTTCCCCTAACTTCGCTTTTGGTGCAGAGGCTGGTTATGATACAAGTGCGGGTGCTTTGACAAAGTACAATGCTGGAATTAGTTTGGCTAATCCATAGATTCCATACTACGAATCTTCAATTATTTTGTAAGTCTTTCAATTTCAAGCAACCACAACAAATATGGTTTTGGTCGTTTGGGTTATTGGATTATAGGAATGTTTTACTCTTTAGCACTTTGCATGACCCCTTATTTGGATTTTATTTTTAGGCCTGTAAGGGACACACTCTAACTCAAGTCCATCTTGAAACATCCGTGGAGTACAGGCTCAACAACCATGGGAAACTTGATGTTCTCATGCAACACGAGCTCAAACTCCATCTTGAAACTCTGTTGAGTTCGACTCCAAGGCCTTGGATAATGCTCTCAGGTTCGGATTGTCCCTTGCTCTCAAGCCTTAATGGATCGTCTTCTGAATATTCATTATCTGGAAATGATCTTGCATTGCTGGGATTTGTTGACCTTGTCTTTTGTTTATGATCTATTATGAGTATTATGAATATATTTTTTAATGTAAAGTAGTGAATTACATTTATATATATAAAAATTTCATATTTGATATATTGTGATGTTTTTTCTATTTTTATTTTTTTAATTTTAAATCTAAAAATATTTCGACAACGTTTTGTCAATGTTGTCGAGACAACATCTCACAATGGAACAAAGCTGTTGTCATTTGGTCGTGTATGACAACGTTTCCTGCAATGGAGGATAACCGTTGTCGAAGTGACGAAACTTTTAACAACCCCCCCATACAACAACGGGTGGAAAAACGTTGTCATACCATTTTGACAACGGCTTTTCCGTGTTGTCAAAGGCTCTATTTCTTGTAGTGCCAGCTGCAAACGTGCCTGCAAGGTTAGAAATCCCTAATACGGGAAAAGGCACCTTATATAGAGGTGTCAAACCTACACTTGGTGGAAGTGTAGCTGAGGCCGTGTCCCCCCAAAGGAAGAGGGAAGACCACTCCGGGTTCGATGGATACTCACCAAAGGAAGAAAAGAGTGAGTAAGGCATAATCCGATCCATTCATCATTGATACGTATAATCCCTCTCATGAAATTGTCTCGATTATAGTTATGTCCATGAATCAATACCGGAGGACGCTCCGATGTTTGAAATGATTCCGAGAACAAAGAAATCTCTATGGATTATGAGAGTGCATATGTGTTGATGGAAAGATCCTCCACGCAGATTGATGATGCATTTGCATACACTGTTGCTCAAGAGATCATTGAGCACGATGACATCGAACCACGCTCTATTGCAGAATGTCAAAAAAGAGCAAGATTGGCCTAAATGGGAAATTGCAATCCAGAAGAATTAAATTCACCGCGCGAAAAGATTTTATTTGGTGCGGTAGTGCTAACCCCACTAGGTGTAAAGCCCGTAGGACATAAATGGGTATTTGTCGAAAGCGTAATGAGAAGAATGAAGTCTTGAGGTATAAGGCTCGCCTTGTGGCGCAAGGTTTCTCACAACGCCCGGAATTGATTATGAGGAAACATACTCTCCGTAATGGACGTCATAACGTTTCGCTACTTAGTTAGCTTGGTAGTTTGAAGGACTTGAAATGCGGCTTATGGATGTGGTTACAAAGATATCTCTATGGGGATCTAGATTCGTAGATATACATGAAAGTGCCCGATGGCCTTCCATTGCCCGAATCAAGTAACTCTAAACCACGGAGTGCGTTTCGATTAAGTTGAAACGCTCACTTTACTTGGATTAAAGCAATCCTAGGCCGGATGTGGTATACCCGTCTAAGTGATTATTTGATTGGGAAGGGATATACAAATAATGAGTTATGCCCTCGTATTTATAAAGAAAACGAGTTCGGATTTGCAATTATAGTTGTTTATGTTGATGATATGAACATAATAGGTACTCTTGATGAAATAAGAGAAACCGCAAGCTACTTGAAATCAATTTGAGATGAAAGATCTTGGGAAAACTCGGTTTTGTCTAGGACTTGAACTAGAACACCGAGCCTGTGGAATACTAATCCACCAATCTGCATATGTCCATAAGATACTCAGGCAATTCAATATGGACAAGGTGCATCCTGCTAGCACTCCCATGATTGGTCGAAGTTTAGATGTACAAAAGGATCCATTTCGTCCAAAGGAAGATGGCGAAGAGGTATTGGGAGCTCAAATTCCCTACCTAAGTGCAATAGGCGCATTATTGTACTTAGCACAATGTACTCGACCGGATATATCATTCTCAGTGAACTTGTTAGCTAGATATAGCTCAGCGCCAACGCAGCGTCATTGGAACGGTATCAAGAATGTATTCAGATACCTTAAAGGAACCGTCGACATGGGTCTATTTTATCCCTATGAGGACGAAAGGAAGATTGCTAAAGCAACCCCCTACACTGAAACCCCAAATAATGTTTTGGTTGGTTTTGCTGATGCTGGGTACCTCTCTGACCCACATAAAGCTCGATCCCAAACTGGTTATGTATTCACCATAGGGAACACAACGATATCCTGGAGATCGACCAAGCAAACTCTTGTAGCTACCTCCACGAACCACTCGGAGATCATTGCCCTACATGAAGCGGTTCGTGAGTGTATATGGTTAAGGTCTATCATTACACATATTCGAGGTACTAGTGGCTTGAATTCTACCACCAAGAGCCAACATGCATTTATGAAGATAATGCAAACATGTATCGAACAGAGATGAAGCAAGGATATATCAAGGGTGATAATACGAAACATATTTCACCAAAGTTCTTTTACAATCAAGAACAACAATGTCTCTTAAACATTCAAGTCAACAAAGTACCGTCTGATGAGAATGTGGCAGACTTATTTACTAAGTCACTTCCTAAATCCTTATTTGAAAAGCACGTAAAGAGTATTGGACTAAGGAAATTGTCTGAACTCCCTTGATTGCAATCAGGGGGAGATGGCGACATCAGGGGGAGTATCTAATGATATGATGTCGACATCAGGGGGAGCGAGTGTCTGTTGAACTCTTTTTCCCTTCACCGAGTTTTATTTTGTCCCATTGGGTTTTTGTTACTCGGCAAGGTTTTTAATGAGACAACAACAACACTACGTTTATGACTCTCCTATTGAAATTATCTTTTTCCCACAGGGTTTTTATATTTTATGTTTTTCTGAAGAGAAATGGCCAGCTTTATCAACACGTTGTACTCTTTTCCCTTCGTCAAGGTTTTGTCCCATTGGGTTTTCCTTGTCAAGGTTTTAATGAGGCAACACATTTGAAGTTCCGTTTTTGAACCGCACAAGGGGGAGTGTTATAGGGCCTATGGCCCATGGATGTGCGGTCCACTAGACCACTAGGGTTTTCCCTTCTACTCTTGTATAAATAGAATACTACACCTATGTAATTGGGTTCCTCTCTTTGGTTAATAAAAATCCTTCTATCTTTTCTCTCTTTCTTATTATCACTACAAGTCTTT
This sequence comes from Papaver armeniacum, assembly GCA_023531295.1. Taxonomy (NCBI): domain Eukaryota; kingdom Viridiplantae; phylum Streptophyta; class Magnoliopsida; order Ranunculales; family Papaveraceae; genus Papaver; species Papaver armeniacum. The sequence goes on along the minus strand of JAJJWW010005691.1, from coordinate 828,627 downwards.
TGTTTTTTTGCCCCATTCTTTCCTCTTCATGCTTATTTTTCTTTGTAAACCCAAATTACAAAGTTGTGATTGTTATTGATTTCTTTCTTTTCGTTGTTGATAATGCAGGTAAAAATACACGCATGCGCAGTGATATGCCAGGAAGAATCTAAGAGGAAATATAAAGATTTCAGGATCAACAAGGATATGTCCAAGGGTTTTTCTTTTCTGTTCTCCTATTCTCTGTGTGTTGATTTTCGATCTTTTCTGTTCTCCTATTCTGTGTGTATTGATTTTCGATTTATTGGAGATGATGATTTGTACTTGCGCAATTTTACACCAAACCCTAAACTCTGATAACCTTCATTGCTTATGCAGTCGAATTTTTACGGTTGTATTTTGACTCTGATAACATTTTAATATTAATAACAATAATAGCTTTTGATTGATTCTTTTTTGACGTTTCTGTTTTGTACCTTCTTTGTTACGTTTTAGGGATGCTTCGTTTTCTTTTAGATCTGAATTTTTTTAATATTACAGTGAAACTGGTGAAACGAGCATTAACTAGGGAAAATATGAGGTACCTGATGGCACATCTTAGTGCTGTGAGAGCTGTCCAGAGAGGTGTGATGCTAGAGGAGAAAATGTTGGATGCTGGCGGGATTATAGAACACGGTTTTGTGTGAGAGTCCAAAACTTGTGGAACTCCAAAACCGTGTTATTGGTGGAGTTGATTTTGGATAAACCAAAATCAGAGTTTTGATAACTCTTATTGGTTTCTTAATCCTAAAGTTTAGGGACTTATTAGCTAAGTTATGAAACCCTAATCCCTACCTATGTGTATATAAATAGCCTAGTAGAGAACCTTGAAAACACACCAAAAAAAATTTCTTCTTTCTCTCTTAGGGTTTATATGTATTCTCCCTTGCGATAATATACAAATCACTTATTTTTCCCGAGGATTCAACCTCGTTAAATTCTCGTCTCTTTTCTTTTTTAGTTTGTGTTCTTGGCAATATTTGGAGTACCGTTTGTAGTCAGTGCATATCGCTTCCGCAGGTTTTAGCGCAACAATTGGTATCGAGCTCGGGTAACGTTCTTGGATTTTTTTGGGTATTCATAATATTGAAGCGGTGGTATTTTTTTCAAGTTGTTTGAGGTAATTCTAATCTCAAGGTTTAGTTTTTTATCTATATTTGGTTGTTTGTGAACAATGGTTAACGGAGATAAACCAGATGATCCGAACGATCCTGAGGGAGAACATTCGGAGTCCACAAGTAAAGATAAAGAAACAAAAGAAGAAATACGCATTCGCATAGATCGCAAATCGAAGGTTGAAAAGTTCACCTAACCAATAACTTTGGTTTATGGAGAATGCACGTAATGGATGCTCTTGTTCATCTTGACCTAGAAGAAGCTTTAGAAGGTCAGCCAGTGGAGATGTCTGAAAAGCAGTGGAACAAGATGAATAAATTATGTCTTGCCTCGATACGAGGGTGTTTAGCAACTGCAGTAAGAGTTAATTATCAGCACGAGACTTCAGCTAAGGATCTCTGGGAAAAGCTAGAGAAGGAATACCTTGTGAAGAACGTGGCAAATAGGATACATCTTAAAAGGAATTTGTATCACTATAACATGAAGAGAGGTGCAACCTTAACCGAGCACCTAGATTCATATAATAAACTTCTTGCTGAGTTGGTTAACTACGATGAGAAGATCAACGACGAGGAACAAGCTTTGTGTCTGATAAACTCTCTTCCTGAAAGGTATGAACCCGTGATCAAGGCTTTAATGCACGGAAAGGATAAGATGACATACGCCGAGGTCACTACAGACATTGCGTAGTGAGGAGTTAGGAAGATGGACCGTGAAGACTCCGTCAAGTGAAGCTAACGGTGACTTGCTTCTTGCAAGAGGTCGTTCAATCAGACAGGAAAAAGAAGAATGGTGATCGTGGCAAAGTGAAAGGGCGTTCAAAGTCAAGAGCGTCGTCAGAAGGATGAATGTGCATGGTGTCATGACTTTGGCCATTGGGCTAAGGATTGTACCAAGCGTAAGGATCGAGAAAGGGATAACACCGAGGTGAACATTGCTAAGGCAAGTGAAGATTCGAGATGAAGTTTCGATTTCTCACGACTATGATACCATCAACTTTTATCGTAATCGATGGTATGACGGGGTATTAGATTCTCGTGCTACTTATCATATTTGTCCTCATCGGATCGGTTTTCAAACTTTGAAGAGTTTGATGGAGAAGTGCGTATGGGGAATAATCACACTATAGGTGATTGGGATTGGTAGTGTTCGAATCAAGATGCATGATGGTATGGTGCGGGAGCTAAAGGAAGTAAGGTTCGTACCTGCTGTGAAGAAGAATCTGATCTCGCTCGGAACTTTGGAAGCTAAGGGCTACAAGTTAGTCGCTGAAAATGGCATTCTAAAGGTAATTTATGGATCGTTGGTAATCATGAAGGGCACAAGGCATCATAACTTGTACTACTTAACTCGGGAGTACATGGAACGGAGATGTTTCAATTTCGGAACACATCGAGACCTGCAGCGATGGAGACCACGAAGTTATGGCATATGCGGCTTGCACATCCGTGTGATAAGTCGTTACATTCTTTAATTCGTCAAGATTTATTGAAAGGTGTTATTGCCTGCAAATTAGAGTTTTGTGAACATTGTGTGAAAGGCAAGAAGACAAGAACAAGCTTTGGCACAGCAATCCACAACACTAGTGGAGTTCTTGATTATGTTCACTCAGATGTTTGGGGTCCCTCCAAGAATGCATCATTGGGAGGGAAACATTGGTTCGTGTCGTTTATTGATGACTATTCTAGGCACGTATGGGTGTACACCATGAGGCATAAGGATGAAGTCCTAGAAGTCTTTGTGAGGTGGAAAAAGGCAACTGAGACTCAAACCGGGAAAGATCAAGGTACTACGTTCGGACAATGGTGGAGAATACAAAAGTGATCCATTCTTGCGGGTATGTCGGGATGAGGGAATACAGAGGCACTTCACGCTTAAGAAGACACCGCAACAAATGGGGTAGTCAAACGCATGAATCGTACTTTCTTTGGAGAAGGTACGATGTATGTTATCTAATCTTTGGATTAGGTAAAGCGTTTTGGCTGAGGCGGTGACATATGCGTGCTCCTCATTAATAGGTTGCCATCACTGCATTAGAAGGTAAAACTCCGATGGAGAAGTGGTATGGTAAACCAACTTATGATTATGACTCAATTCATATCTTTGGTTGCCCCGCTTGGTATCATGTTAGTGAAAACAAGCTTGATAGCACCGTCTTTGTTAAAGGGATCTTTATGGGTGTGAAGAAAGGAGTTAAAGGGTTCAAAATTTGGAATCCAGGTTGAAAAGAAGATAGTCATGAGTAGAGACGTTACATTTGATGAAGCGTCTATGGTGAAGTTTTGGGGTTCTCGGCAGTGGAGAACACTACCAGTTGAAGCCTTTACAGTGGAGATTGATGCAACTCCACTAATTCCAACTAAGTCTCAGATCTGTTATGACTACTTCCGAAGGCGTGGCGTCTACAAGGGAGGTAAATCTTGAAGTTCCAAATGATAGTGACGATGTTAATGTAGAGGAACATGAAGCGAAGAAGATACGAAGCTACGGTCCACCGAGACCATAGCAACCAATAACCGAGAAGATCAATCGGAAACCTCGGTTGGATGGATGATTTTATAGCTTATGCATTACCGGTTATTGAAGAAGGCATTCCTAATACCTATTTTGAAGCTATACACAGTGTAGAGCGTCAAGAATGGGAAAGGTCATATGCGAGGATGAGATGGAGTCTCATTACAAGAATGGCGCATGGGTTCTTACGAAGCTTCCGAACGGTAAGAAGGCCATTGGATGCAAATGGGTATATGGTAAGAAAGAAGGATCTCAGGTGAATCAAGCACGCTACAAGGCAAGGTTAGTTGCAAAAGGTTATGCCCAAAGAGAAGGGATTGACTACAATGAGGTGTTCTCTCCAGTTGTGAAGCACTCATCAATCCGAATTTTGTTGGCCTTGGTAGCACAATATGATTTAGACCTAGTTCACTAGATGTCAAGACGGCATTCTTACATGGTGATCTAGAAGAGGAGATCTATATGACTCGGTAGAGTGGGTTCGAAGTTCTTTGAAAAGAAGATTGTGTATGCAAGCTGAAAAAATCATTGTATGGGTTGAAAGCGAGTCTCAAGACAAGTGGTACAAGCGATTTGATCAGTTTATGATTGGCCAAAAATACACAAGAAGTCACTATGACCATTGTGTATATTTCAAGAAGCTACGTGATGGGTCTTTCATATATTTGCTCTTGTATGTCAATGATATGCTGATAGCATCGAATAACAAGAAAGAGATTGATCATTTGAAGCAGAAATTTTCAACTGAGTTCGAGATGAAAGATCTAGGAGAAGCTAACAAGATTCTTGGCATGGAGATTCAACGTGACGAGAGAGAAGGGTAAAGTTTGTTTGTCTCAAAAGGCATACTTGAAGAAAGTGTTACGAAAATTTGGTGTTTGCGAAGGAACTAAATCTGTAAGTACTCCCCTTGGTCCTCATTTTAAGTTGAGTTCGATATGTCTCCTACTATTGAAGAAGAGCGTGAGTATATGGCCCAAGTCCCATATGCTAGTGTCATGGTAGCTTGATGTATGCGATGGTATGTACAAGGCCGGATATTTCACATGCAAGAAGTATGATCACCGTTATATGCATAATCCACAGTAAAGGACATTGGCAAGTCAGAAATGGATTTTGAGGTATCTTTATGGTACCGTTGATGTTGGCTTGGAATTTGTGAAGGAAGATGGGAACAATCACCGTGTGTTGGTTATGTGGATTCTGGACTATGCTTTGGTGATTTGGACAAGAGAAGTTCAACTACGGGGTATGTATTTACCATAGCAGAGCACCAAATAAGTTGGAGATCAATCTTGCGATCTCTTGTGGCACTTTCAACTACGGAGGCGGAGTATATGGCAGTGGATGAGGCATTTAAGGAGGCTATATGGTTACAAGGTTTGCTAGATGACTTGGGTGTTGTGCGAGAACATTTGCTGTGCATTGTGATAGTCTTAGTGCAATTTACTTGGCTAAGAATCAAGTTCATCATGCCGAACCAAACATATAGATGTTCGATTTCACTTTGTTAGAGAAATTCTGGAAGAAGAAGACATTCTACTTGTGAAGATCGATACCAAAGACAATCCAGCTGATATGTTAACGAAAGTAGTATCTGGGGGTCAAGTTTCGTCATTGCTCGGGATTGATCCACATTCTTCCGGTTGGTGAGACCCTTTGGGGTAGAGGTTCTTAGGAACCTAGTCGAGGCCTTCTAGTAAGGCCATTGAGTGAACTACGGTCGGTTTGATTCCTTGAAGAGGATACGTGGCAGCCTATGGCGCAATCGACGTTGGAAGACGATGGTGATTTAGTGTATTGATCGTCTCATGCATGAATGCATGATCCGAGGTGGAGAATTGTTGGATGCTGGCGGGATTATAGAACACGGTTTTGTGTGAGAGTCCAAAACTTGTGGAACTCCAAAACCGTGTTATTGGTGGAGTTGATTTTGGATAAACCAAAATCAGAGTTTTGATAACTCTTATTGGTTTCTTAATCCTAAATTTTAGGGACTTATTAGCTAAGTTATGAAACCCTAATCCCTACCTATGTGTATATAAATAGCCTAGTAGAGAACCTTGAAAACACACCAAAAAAAAAATTCTTCTTTCTCTCTTAGGGTTTATATGTATTCTCCTTGCGATAATATATAAATCACTTATTTTTCCCTGAGGATTCAACCTCGTTAAATTCTCGTCTCTTTTCTTCTTTAGTTTGTGTTCTTGGAAATATTTGGAGTACCGTTTGTAGCTGTGCATATCGCTTCCGCAGGGTTTTAGCGCAACAGGAAATACCATCGACAGATACTGACAAAAGTGCAGAATCAGAATCCAAAACCTCATCCGAAGACAAACAATAAGAACCTATATCTATAGACGTGGAGCATTCCATACGTAAATTTCAATGAATATATTTATTTATATAGGAGGTCATTCTTACTCATTTGTGAAAGTTGTGTTTTTCCTTCTTTTTAAGAAGATAGGGATAAAGAGATCCAATTTTGGTCCACCTACATATACCTACAGTTTATGTAGTGTAATGGTATAAATGTGGCTAAGAAATCCTGGATACTGGCTAAATGTGAATTTAGCATATGTTGTTGTATTACAGGTGGTATTGAACCTTCCGCTGTTGTGCGAAAGAATCCGGATAAATTGTTCATCATCAGGTAAACCTTCCGCTGCTGCGTGATTGTTCGGAATATCATTGGCGAGTTCATATAGCCGGTTAGATTAAAAAAAATCAAAATTTTTTTGCAACACGAACTCTTAGTATTTGATGGTAACCATCGAGTGTTGATAGCCTTGAGAAATTAATACTTATTTATGAGTGTTGATAGCCTTGAGAACGTAATACTTATCGATTATAATCATGCTATTGTTTCTTAAACTGTTGGTGTCATCTAGATATGGACTACAAAGTGACATTTTCTTACTTAGAAGGTAGTATTACTGGTTAACTACTGTTCAAGACTACTGATTTTCATATATTTGTTAGTCTTGCTTATTATTAAACTTGATATTAGCCATGATAATTATTAAAATTGACTAACGATCTAACTTTCATTTTAGGTTCTTCTCTCAGCTAGAGGCAGATATCAATGCTAGCTGCAAATTTTCCTCCACAGACTCACCGGTGTATACTATATTACAATTGACTGTTATGCAACAAGAAAAAGTGTTTGTAAGGAAAAGTGTGATGTCCAATTCTAAACTTCCATGCAAATGATATGTGTGCATTGGGTGTGCAAGGCAGACTATGATATCCTCAATTACACTCACCTAAAAAGTGTGTAAGAGTCTACGTCTCTGCTGTAAGCGCAAACTATTACCGGTAAAAGCACATAGCAGAATATTATTACAGAGGAACAAAAAACATGAGAATATCAAAGAATTCTTTTAATTACGTATTTGCTATTATTATTTTGTACAAGATATATAGGCCCGTGCAGAGCACGGGCGTAACACCTAGTAGATTATAATGAAACATGTTTTGAGGCACACTCATATTTTTTGAGGTATCTCTAGTGTACTCTGGTTCATATGCAAATACAGATGCTCCGTGGTTTTTGATAAAATGATCCCAGAACCAATCCAATTAATAGGGAAAATAAATAATTTCTTATACTCATCCCAGTCAATTACTTTACATAATAATATAGATTTGAGACAGACTTAGTCTTACAATTACTCTTGGTCCAATCTACATTCATACTGGATAATGTTCGTTGACGCTTCTTTTAAGAAGGATGATCTGCAATGGGCTATGCGTTCATTCTATACTCAGTCGATGAAGAATCAATATTCATGCATCTTTGTGCGGGTACGGAGTGGGCTACATCAGCCTTTCATGCTAAACCAAAAGCATCATGCGGGGCTATAATGTGGCTAAAACAAAATATTTTATCAAGTGTGTGTACAGTAACTGATTGCATGGATTTGGCGGACAACATAAATAAGTTAAGCATTGATTATGCGTGGTCAAATGAAAATACTTTGAATAAATTTAGGGAAATTCTGAAAGATCTTCCCCAAGCTCAAGTGAAATATATAAGGAGGAAGAGCAACTCAGCAGCCGATTTCATTGCCAAGGATGCAAGGATTAAAAAGCTACAACATATGGCTGATAGTTGACGTCAAAAAGTGCATAAAACTAGTATAGATTCTAATGTTTTTGATGAAAATGACTATCTAAATCTATTGTACTATGTTTGCTAGTTAATATATAATCTTTTTCCATTAAATTTTTTTTTGAGGCATTCTTATTCATTATCCCATATGGGGTGGGTTTATAAGGGGTATTTAACAGGTACTACAATTACCTATATATGCATATACGATTTAAATTACTAAAATGTCCTTATCCGTAGAAACCTAAAATCAAAATCGACATTTTTTTCATTGCCACAATTAATCATCGGTTCATTAAAATTTGATCGTTTATTAAACATAGATATAAATTGACCCGCACAAAGAAACAAGCACTAGGTAGGCGTTCAAATTCTTTTTTGAATCCGTCAATTGAAGAACAAGAAAAATTTGAGGTGTTGTAACTGAAACTCCATCAGAAACTCAACCAAGTGAAGATTCGACCCTTGAAATGAGTACTAGAAGATATTTTCTATAAACTAGGATCTTATTTTGTTTTTGTTTTTTTAACTGATACAATAGGTTTCATCATAAATAAATAAAAAACCCTAGTTTTTGCGGTTACATGTGAAGTACGGATTATAATTAAGACGAATTAGCAGTCGAAGTTCACTATGTTCTTCACCTTATTAGTATTTGTACAGGTGGGATAACCTAATGGTATAAAATTGAGTTTTTTTTTTGTAGGAAATACCATTAGGTCCTAGGAATAATATATTAGAGAGAGTCTAGTCCATTTGACCCAGTCAAATGTCTGTTTGGTCCTATTTGGTAATATAAATTATAGTTTGGTCCTAAAAATTATTGTTTGGTCCTAGGCTAATGTCATGGATGATATAAATGTCACCTTGTAGTGGCAGAAATACCCTTTTGGATAAGGACCATATATATAGTCAAAAAGTAAGAGAGAATAAATCATTCTCAGATTTAATTTCTCTCTCTTATATCTTTAGATCTAGAATTTATCTTTTTTTTTTATTTCTTCTTCTTTACCTCCCGTTAATGTTAATGGTGTCTCCATTTTTTTTCTTCTCTTTTCTTCCCGCTGCTGTAAACGATAGCGATGAAGGTGAAACCGATTAGATATTTAGATCGGTAGTTGTAGACGATGAATATGATGATGTTGATAATGTTGAATACGATTTTTTAAGGGTTTTTTTTTCTTTTTTCTGTTGTTGTTGACGATGAAGATGATGAAGAAGATGAAGATATGTTGTTGTTGTTGTCATTGATTGTGATGGTGTTAATCGATTTAGATATTTTTAGGGTTTTATATGGACTTCATTTCTGGAATGAAGTCTGTTTTTTTTTAGGTTTTTATATGGACTTCATTTCTGAATGAAGTGTTTTTTTTTAGGATTTATATGGACTTCATTTGGAATGAAGTCCATTTTTTTAGGTTTTTATATGGACTTCATTTCGAATGAAGTCTTTCTTTTTTAGGTTTTTTATATGGACTTCATTTCGTAATGAAGTCCTGCTTTTTTTAGGTTTTTTTTAGGTTTTTATATGGACTTCATTTCTGGAATAAAGTCTGTTTTTTTAGGTTTTTAGATGGACTTCATTTCTGGAATGAAGTCTGTTTTTTTAGGTTTTTATATGGACTTCATTTCTGGAATGAAGTCTGTTTTTTAGGTTTTATATGGACTTCATTTCGAATGAAGTCCTGCTTTTTTAGGTTTTTATATGGACTTCATTTCGGAATGAAGTGCTACAAGAAAATAACTAAATATTAACACGGAAGGGTATTTTTGTTAGTTTTAATATTTTTAAATAATTATGGACCAAACAGTAAAGGCGTTTGACCAAAGGACCAAACAGACATGGGCCCACCTAAAAAAGGACCAAACGATATTTTTCCCTTTTTTTTTCATGTATTTGCCTGATTAATGTATTTGATCTACCGTAATACTATGATATTAGTGTATATATAACGTGTCCGTGTACTATGATATATATATGTATATTACTATGATACTATAATATTACTATATATATATATATATATATATGATATTACTATGATATATATATATTAACGTTTCCGTGTCCCGATGATTATGAATTTTTTCGGTCCCTATGTCTGTGTCGTGTCGTGTCCGTGTCAGTGCTTTCCCGTTATGGAGTAAAGTTGTCTATGTTTATTTACCAGTGGCGGACGGAAGTAGGGCATGTGGATTCGGCAGACCCTCTCAAATTTTCCTTCAAATCTATTGTCCGGCCTATTCCCATGTACATGTCTAAAAAATCTTGTTTGACATACCATGTGGCATGGCAAACGAGTTGCGCCACTATAGGAAAACCACTGCGACAGAGTTTTTAGCAAAAGATATTGATAATATCGCCAGCGATACCGTGAATATCACTCGATATTGAGTCTAGCGTCAACGGCTAGTTTTTTATTTCCTATAAATGGGTAATTTTCAAACTCAAAACTTGCCCCAAATTTATTGTGTAAACTTTTTTCTCTATTTTCTCTTTCTCAATCGAATTTCTCTCTATCTCAATCTAATTTATTTTCTCAATTGTTCTCGAATGGCACAATTTCAAACCTAACTTGATTCGTCAATACAACTTGTTTTTTTCTGGAGTAATGCTTGAAGGTGCTGTTAGGAAGATAATGATAGTTATAAAGAAATATGTAAGAAGCAAAGAAGTCTTCAAGTTTTGGGCAAGTAAAAACCGCAACTAAGAAAAGGCAAAGGAAATTTAAAGGCAAGAAAAATCAAGCCAAAAAAAAATTTGAAACCAAAGAAGAAGATAAACAAAGGAAACTCAGTTCATGAGTGCATTGATTGGAAGTTTTGTGAAATGAATAAGATTAACAGGATGAAGAACATTGTCCCAAATTTTTATTTTTAAAGTCTATATTTGAAATTATTATTGTCTAGTTCTATGTATTGTAAAATGACTATTAATGATTAATTCGAAGTTTAATGAATTTAAAAACTTGACTCGTATTGTTGAAAATTAAGCTTATATATTCTTAATCCAATCTTACACTTTAATTGGAGATACATTTTAGTTTAAACTAAAGTAAGACAAATATTAAATATTAATACTTAAACTTAAGTGGATAATTAAGAAATTAAAACATAATATTGGATTATACTTGGGCAACCCTCCAAATTGGAAGTCTTTTTCGTAGATGCGACGATATTCCGCTCGACGGCTTTGTTGAAGTTCCATCATGGTTTCACAATCCCCATGTTTGGACTTTCTTGCTGAAGTAAAACAACATACCCAAGAACTTCCTTATTGATTACAACGAAGCGATGACTCAACCCTGAAACATCGCGATTGTTGGAGTTCATTGTTTGTTCTTGAAATTTCCCAAAATAGTGTCTGACTGAACTCATCTGGGATTAAAGTCTTAGGAAAAGAAACAAAATTTTTATAAATACATTTATCTTCCTTAGTAGTAAATTTTGGTAATCGCCTCCTAATTTTACTTCGCACATTGGCACGATTAACAACTCTTTGATTTTCTGCAGCATGTTGGTTTGCTACGAACTCAACCGTGTTCTTATTATTATCCATGCTCTATGAGGAATTGGAAGAGTGATGAAAAGAATTGGAGATTGAGAAATTCTAGATAGATAAGAAATTCTGGTGTGAGTTGAAATGAGTTTGAAATTGGCTATATGGGAAAAATAGTAACCATTGGATGAGGATCTGATGAGCGATGATCAGACCATCGAGCGGCATCTTAATTATCGTTGGCGCTTGAATGACCAACTAGCGAGATTTTGACCATCTAGCGACGGACACTCTATCACTCGCTGAAATGACTGTCGTGTATGCCTATGCGTTATATTTAACATATAGGCATATATGTTTGGCACTTTGGCATACCCATAATAGATGCATATATGAATATAATGGTTTGGCATACCCATGGGAATAGGCCTTACATATTGTTATGGTGTGTAGTTGTCTTTTTGAGTCCTTTGACCCCACAAAATTGTATTGAAAACTAGCTAACCCCACTCAAATGATAACTTACTTACTATCATTCTATGACCCTACTTTACTCTACTTAATTTCTAATGCACCCTTCGAAGAGGAGTAACCGGAAGTGATACACTCACTGCCGGTTGGATCCCACGATGTGTACCGCAAGAGAGAAATGGTGTGGTCCCCTTATGACCTGGCAGTTTAGTAGGGGTAGGTTAAGTGTGGGTCCCATCCCTTATCTCTCACTCAATATGATCCGTGGGATTCAACCCGCGGGATATTAATCATTTCCCAGAAGTAACTCAATTTTATTGTTGGTGGTGGGGCAGTATAATCGGGAAATACATCTTACTGCAAATTAACTTGGGATTTTTCATTACAAGAGTTCTGATCTTGGATGCAAATAAGGGTTTCTGACTTCATTTTAAAGAAGATTGCTAAAATCCAATGTAGGATTATAGAAGCCATCCAACCCACCACCAAACCGGCTTATTTAAATAGTTTTTCAACAGAGTCAGCTCACCAGGCTGAGTTGGAACCAGTGCACATCAACTCCTTCCACTGTCAACAAGAGAGGTAAGTGTTCGCTGCTCCGTGAATCCAGCCTGACGCGGTGCCTCCGCTTTAGTGATCGCACAACCCCAGGATTATACCAGGATCGTGAAACTGTCATATCCCTTCTTAGTCATAGTCAGGGGTGCCCTTATAAATTCTAGGGTTGTCTTTAGTTGAATTCTTATGTGAGTATCTAGCACGTGTGAGCCAAAACCTCTCTCTCCTTTTATTGGTCTGTATTCACCTATGGATGGGTGTGAAGATTTTATCCGAAATTTATGTTTCTTTTGCCTCTTTGAGGTCCTTCTCAATATCACAGTGTAGATCCTGTGAAATGAATCCCTAATTAGAGCTGTTTGTATTGTAGAGAACTACAAGTGGTATCAGATTGGGTTTATCCTTGGCAATTATCATGGCAGATGGTACTAGGTTACAGAAATTGGACGAATCTCAGAGAAATATGAGTTTGGAATTGAAGGAAATCCGTGACGAGATGCAGTCGCTTCGCTCTGATAACACCGAGGTGAAAGCTACTCTTAAAGATCAAGCTGACGCTCTTAAATTGATTCTCCATCAACTGAAAAATTCTCAGGGAAACTCCTCATATGAAAATCTTAATCATACTTGGGAAGAAGGAGAACCTGTTACTCCCAACACCTCTACGGTCGTCAACGAATTCCTCAACAAATATGTCTAGTTCTTAATCCTCAAGTGGGTGAAGGCCGGTTTTCTATTACGTACCTAAAATCGATTTTCCTCGTTTTGATGGCACGAACCCAAGAGCTTGGGTCCGTAAATGCAAGAAATACTTCTTTCTCCACCAAATGAATGATGAGGAGAAGGTGAATCTAGCAACCCCAGTACTTGGAAGGAAAACCGGATGTGTGGTTCCGTGGATTATCGATCGAAAAGGTATTTTATATTGGGAGGATTTCATTATTGATGTTTGCACTAGATTTCAAGAAATAGGCCATGATAATGTTGTAGGTGAGTTCAATAAATTAGATCAAACTCATTCAGCTTTTGGACTATCAAGAAAAATTTGAAGAACTCAAAGCTTTAATGTTAGCAAAGAATCCTTCCTTAAACGACGATTACTTCATTCATAGTTTTATCGTTGGTCTAAAGGAGGATATCAAACTAGTGGTAGAAATTTTTCTCCTACTTTTCTACAACAGATTATTTTTAGCCAAAAGGCAAGAATGTATGCTAGAGAAAACATCTAAGGCTCCACCCAAATACTTCAATAAGTTTTCGTGCAGTAGCAAACCTTTACTTACCCCTATTAAACCTCTTAATCTTCCTCCTCTAGTTACTAATCCCATTGTTACTAGTCCAACAACAAGTCCGAAATTACAACAGGAAGAAACTCACTTATGCGGAAATGCGTGCAAAGCGAGAGAAGGGCCTGTGTTATGACTGCGATGAGCCTTTTCTAGAGGACATAAGTGTAACAAACAGCAATTGTATATGATTATAGCTGATGATGAAGATACTTCACAGCGTGCAGAAACAAGTGACAGATCCACTCCAACTATCGAAGAATTACAAGAAGACATGGAGATCTCGGTACATGCCTTGGCTGGGTCCATTTCACATACAACCATTAAAATCAAGGGCTTCTTCAAGCAACAAGAGCTCACCATTTTAATTGATAGTGGAAGCACTCATAGCTTCTTAGATACCAAGGCTGCAAGTAAAAGTGGATGTATGATCGCTTCTACACAACCCTTGCAAGTGGCACTGGCTGATGGCAACAAATTGTTAAGCCAAGCACAATGTTCGGCATTCACTTGGAGTATGCAAGGTCATCAATTTTCTCATGACTTGCACATTTAGACCTCGAGGGGTATGACATGGTACTGGGTGTAGATTGGATGCGAGAACTCAGTCCTATGGTCTTCGACTTCAAGAAATTACCGATTAAGTTTTAGCACTGTGGTCAAGAAATTGAGCCGATCGGCCTACTGTATAAAAGCCACCTTATCTCATATGTTAGGTTCCTTGCTGAAAAGACTACTGCAAAAAGGCACACAAGGTTTAATTGGTCAATTTTTTTCTCTTCAAGCCAACACTCACCCTGAAATCATAGCACCACCCATTGCTGCAGTTCTGGAGCAATTTCCTACCATTTTTCAGATACCTACCACACTACCTCCTGAAAGAACTCATGACCACCACATCAATCTGATTCCCAATGCTACCCCTCCAAATCTTCGCCCTTACAGAAGTCCCATATGTTCAAAAGGAAGTGATTGACCAACTGGTGCAAGAAATGCTGGATTCAGAAGTGATACAGCCCAGCCATAGCCCTTTTGCCTCACCAGTCATATTAGTCAAGAAGAAAGATGGCAGCTGGCGGTTCTGTGTCGACTATCGTAAGATCGAATGCTATCACTATTAAAGATAAGTACCCTATCCCAAGTATAGAAGAATTATTAGCTGAATTGGCAGGCGCTACTATATTCGCCAAACTTGATCTTCTAGCGGGTTATCATCAGATTAGGGTTTACTTAAATGACATAGCTAAAACTGCTTTTCGTACTCACCACGGTCATTTCGAATTTCGAGTGATGCCCTTTGGTCTTACAAATGGTCCTGCTACCTTTCAGTCATTGATGAATGACATCTTTAGCCCATACCTTAGAAAGTTCATCTTGGTGTTTTTCGATAATATACTCATTTATAGTACAGACATGGCTACTCACTGTAAACATTTGCATATCGTTTTGTCTATTTTGCACAAACATTCCTTGTTTGTTAAGCGAAGCAAGTGTTCCTTCGGGCAACCACAAATGGAGTATCTAGGCCACATAATCAGTAGCAAGGGGGTAGCAGCTGACCCGGCAAAAATCGAATGTATGTTAAATTGGCCTAGACCAACTACACTTAAAACTTTACGAGGATTTACGGGTTTGACAAAATTACTATCGCAGATTTATTAAGGGTTACGGTTTAATTTGTAAACCACTTACCGAGCTACTCAAAAAGGGCAACTTTGCTTGGACGGACATCTGCAGAGTTAGCTTTTGAACAACTAAAGAAAGTAGTTACTTCTACACCTGTTCTCACTCTGCCAGATTTCACTAAGGAGTTTGAACTTGAAACTGATGCTAGTAATCTAGGAGTGGGAGCCGTATTAATGCAGAGTGGCAGACCAATTGCCTTCTTCAAATAAGGGTATGGGAATCCAATATCAAGCCTTATCCACTTATGAAAAGGAGTTGCTGGCAATTGTCTTATCTCGTCACCAAATGGAGATCGTATTTATTAGGGTCTCAATTTACGATATTTACGGATCATCAAAGCCTCGATTTTTCCGATCAACAACTCACCTACGCGTTCTTCAACAAAATGGATGACTAAATTATTGGGGTATGACTACACTCTTGCTTACAAGAAGGGTTCGGACAATCGGGTAGCGAGATGCTCTTTCTAGAGCTAATTGTTCTTCTCTCTCAAAGAACAAGACCAAAATGGATTGAAGACATTCTCACTAGCTATATAGATGACCCCATAGCGCTTTATTGGATTCCTAAACTCACTATCTCTTCCATGCATGATACTGAGATATACCCTTACTAATGGCATTTTGAAGTTTCGGGGTAGAATTTACATTGGTCAAGCTGACTGCTAGACAAAAAGTTATGGCAGCTTGTCCACTCATCCGCCATTAGATGGCACTCGAGCATGCAAGCCGGCTACCAACGTGCCAAGACTTACTTTCATTGGCAGGGTATGAAGCGTGATTTAATACAATTTGTCCAACACCGTGATGTCTCGCCAACAAAATAAGGTGGAGCACAAGTTACCTGTGGGTCTTCTCAGCCTCTACCCATTCCCGATCAAGCCCGGAAGCACATCAAGATGGATTTCATCTCCGGTTGCCAAAATCAAGGTCGCGATGTCATTATGGTAATCGTTGATCGTTTCACTAAATACTCTCATTTTATTGCTTTAAGTCATCCCTACACAAAGACAAACCGTAGCAAAACTCTTCATCGACACGCCCCTTAAGCCGCATGGTACTCCCGCCACCATCGTATCCGATAGAGATGCTTGTTTTCCTTAGTGGGTTTTGGCAAGCCTTGTTCCAGTGCTGTTGGTACTTATCTTCACATGAGCACTTCGTACCATCCGCAAACAGATGGCCAAACGGAGCATGTCAATGCTTGTCCTGAATCGTATTTACGCTGTTGTATGTAGCTACAGGCCAACCAAATGGGTTTCTTGGCTGTCTTTGGCAGTGGTGGTTCAACACCTCTTACCACACTAGTTTGAAACTCACGCCGTTTCAAGCTCTATACGGCTACTCTCCTCCACGCTTGGACTCCATCGGACGGTGGCATTCGTCACTCGTGGTTGATGATTATCTACACCAAAGGGGAATAATGACAACAGTCCTGCGCTTTAATCTTCTCCAATCTCAACACCGCATTAAGCAACAAGCTGATAAGAGTAGAACGAGAGAGTTTTTGCAGTTGGGATTGGGTATACTTACGCCGCAATGTGACGCGCAAATGTCTGTCCAACTACGCAAGAATCTCAAGCTGGCAGCCAAATTTTTTGGTCCATACAAGGTTTTAGAGAAAATTGGAGTGGTGGCTTATCGACTTCAACTGCCTGCTTCTTCCCGCATCCACCCCATTTTTCACGTTTCACAAAATTAAAGCAAAAGCTTGGACAAGGGTTACTACCATGCACATCATTGCCCAACATTGACAAGAAAGGTTTGTTTAAGGTGAAGCCTATCAAGGTTATCAACTCTCGCACCATTTTCAAAGGCCGTTGACATATTCCATAGGTGGAGATACAATGGTCTCATACAGCGGAAGGAGATACATCCTGGGAGGACGTAGCTGCCATCAAATCCTCTTTTCCCAAGTTCATCCTTGAGGACAAGGATGCTCTGTAGGAGCCGGCATTTGTCATATCCCTTCTTAGTCATAGTCAGGGGTGCCCTTATAAATTCTAGGGTTGTCTTTAGTTGAATTCTTATGTGAGTATCTGCACGTGTGAGCCAAAACCTCTCTCCCTTTTATTGGTCTGTATTCACCTATGGATGGGTGTGAAGATTTTATCCGGAAATTTATGTTTCTTTTGCCTCTTTGAGGTCCTTCTCAATATCACAGTGTAGATCCTGTGAAATGAATCCCTAATTAGAGCTGTTTGTATTGTAGAGAACTACAAGTGGTATCAGATTGGGTTTATCCTTGGCAATTATCATGGCGATGGTACTAGGTTACGTAAATTGACGAATCTCGAGAAATATGAGTTTGGAATTGAAGGAAATCCGTGACGAGATGCAGTCGCTTCGCTCTGATAACACCGAGGTGAAAGCTACTCTTAAAGATCAAGCTGACGCTCTTAAATTGATTCTCCATCAACTGAAAAATTCTCAGGGAAACTCCTCATATGAAAATCTTAATCATACTTGGGAAGAAGGAGAACCTGTTACTCCCAACACCTCTACGGGTCGTCAACGAATTCCTCAACAGCGTCTAGTTCTTAATCCTCAAGTGGGTGAAGGTCAGTTTTCTATTACAGACCTAAAATCGATTTTCCTCGTTTTGATGGCACGAACCCAAGAGCTTGGGTCCGTAAATGCAAGAAATACTTCTTTCTCCACCAAATGAATGATGAGGAGAAGGTGAATCTAGCAACCCTGTACTTGGAAGGAAAACCAGATGTGTGGTTCCAGGATTATCAGACTGGAAAAGGTATTTTATATTGGGAGGATTTCATTATTGATGTTTGCACTAGATTTCAAGAAATAGGCCATGATAATGTTGTAGGTGAGTTCAATAAATTAGATCAAACTCATTCAGTTTTGGACTATCAAGAAAAATTTGAAGAACTCAAAGCTTTAATGTTAGCAAAGAATCCTTCCTTAAACGACGATTACTTCATTCATAGTTTTATCAGTGGTCTAAAGGAGGATATCAAACTAGTGGTAGAAATTTTTTCTCCTACTTTTCTACAACAGACTATTTTTTTAGCCAAAAGGCAAGAATGTATGCTAGAGAAAACATCTAAGGCTCCACCCAAATACTTCAGTAAGTTTTCGTCTGGTAGCAAACCTTTACTTACCCCTATTAAACCTCTTAATCTTCCTCCTCTAGTTACTAATCCCATTGTTACTAGTCCAACAACAAGTCCGAAATTACAGTCTGTGAAGAAACTCACTTATGCGGAAATGCGTGCAAAGCGAGAGAAGGGCCTGTGTTATGACTCATGATGAGCCTTTTTCTAGAGGACATAAGTGTAACAAACAAGAATTGTATATGATTATAGCCGATGATGAAGATACTTCACAAAATGCGAAACAAGTGACAGATCCACTCCAACTATCGAAGAATTACAAGAAGACATGGAGATCTCGGTACATGCCTTGGTGGGTCCATTTCACATACAACCATTAAAATCAAGGGCTTCTTCAAGCAACAAGAGCTCACCATTTTAATTGATAGTGGAAGCACTCATAGCTTCTTAGATACCAAGGCTGCAAGTAAAAGTGGATGTATGATCAGTTCTACACAACCCTTGCAAGTGGCACTGGCTGATGGCAACAAATTGTTAAGCCAAGCACAATGTTCGGCATTCACTTGGAGTATGCAAGGTCATCAATTTTCTCATGACTTGCACATTTAGACCTCGAGGGGTATGACATGGTACTGGGTGTAGATTGGATGCGAGAACTCAGTCCTATGGTCTTCGACTTCAAGAAATTACTGATTAAGTTTTAGCACCAGGGTCAAGAAATTGAGCTGATCGGCCTACCAGAAGCAGCCACCTTATCTCATATGTTAGGTTCCTTGCTGAAAAGACTACTGCAAAAAGGCACACAAGGTTTAATTGGTCAATTTTTTTCTCTTCAAGCCAACACTCACCCCGAAATCATAGCACCACCCATTGCTGCAGTTCTGGAGCAATTTCCTACCATTTTTCAGATACCTACCACACTACCTCCTGAAAGAACTCATGACCACCACATCAATCTGATTCCCAATGCTACCCCTCCAAATCTTCGCCCTTACAGAGTCCCATATGTTCAAAAGGAAGTGATTGACCAACTGGTGCAAGAAATGCTGGATTCAGAAGTGATACAGCCCAGCCATAACCCTTTTGCCTCACCAGTCATATTAGTCAAGAAGAAAGATGGCAGCTGGCGGTTCTGTGTCGACTATCGTAAGCTGAATGCTATCACTATTAAAGATAAGTACCCTATCCCAAGTATAGAAGAATTATTAGCTGAATTGGCAGGCGCTACTATATTCGCCAAACTTGATCTTCTAGCGGGTTATCATCAGATTAGGGTTTACTTAAATGACATAGCTAAAAACGCTGCTTCGTACTCACCACGGTCATTTCGAATTTCGAGTGATGCCCTTTGGTCTTACAAATGGTCCTGCTACCTTTCAATCATTGATGAATGACATCTTTAGCCCATACCTTAGAAAGTTCATCTTGGTGTTTTTCGATAATATACTCATTTATAGTATGTACATGGCTACTCACCGTAAACATTTGCATATCGTTTGTCTATTTTGCACAAACATTCCTTGTTTGTTAAGCTTAAGCAAGTGTTCCTTCGGGCAACCACAAATGGAGTATCTAGGCCACATAATCAGTAGCAAGGGGGTAGCAAACACCCGAAAAATCGAATGTATGTTAAATTGGCCTAGACCAACTACACTTAAAACTTTACGAGGATTTCTGGGTTTGACAGGTTACTATCGCAGATTTATTAAGGGTTACGGTTTAATTTGTAAACCACTTACCGAGCTACTCAAAAAGGGCAACTTTGCTTGGACGGATACTGCAGAGTTAGCTTTTGAACAACTAAAGAAAGTAGTTACTTCTACACCTGTTCTCACTCTGCCAGATTTCACTAAGGAGTTTGAACTTGAAACTCGATGCTAGTAATCTAGGAGTGGGAGCCGTATTAATGCGAGTGGCACCAATTGCCTTCTTCAGCAAGGGTATGGGAATCCAATATCAAGCCTTATCCACTTATGAAAAGGAGTTGCTGGCAATTGTCTTATCTGTCACCAAATGGAGATCGTATTTATTAGGGTCTCAATTTACGATATTTACTGATCATCAAAGCCTCATATTTTTTCTGGATCAACAACTGCACACAGTTCTTCAACAGAAATGGATGACTAAATTATTGGGGTATGACTACACTCTTGCTTACAAGAAGGGTTCGGACAATCGGGTAGCAGATGCTCTTTCTAGAGCTAATTGTTCTTCTCTCTCAGCAACAGCACCAAAATGGATTGAAGACATTCTCACTAGCTATATAGATGACCCCATAGCAGTTTATTGGATTCCTAAACTGACTATCTCTTCCATGCATGATACAGGATATACCCTTACTAATGGCATTTTGAAGTTTCAGGGTAGAATTTACATTGGTCAAGCTGGGACTGCTAGACAAAAAGTTATGGCAGTTGTCCACTCATCCGCCATTAGATGGCACTCAGGCATGCAAGCCAGCTACCAACGTGCCAAGACTTACTTTCATTGGCAGGGTATGAAGCGTGATTTAATACAATTTGTCCAACACTGTGATGTCTGCCAACAAAATAAGGTGGAGCACAAGTTACCTGCGGGTCTTCTCCAGCCTCTACCCATTCCCCGATCAAGCCCGGGAAGCACATCAGCATGGATTTCATCTCCTGGGTTGCCAAAATCAAGGTCGCGATGTCATTATGGTAATCGTTGATCGTTTCACTAAATACTCTCATTTTATTGCTTTAAGTCATCCCTACACAGCACAAACTGTAGCAAAACTCTTCATCGACACAGTCCTTAAGCTGCATGGTACTCCTGCCACCATCGTATCCGATAGAGATGTTGTTTTCCTTAGTGGGTTTTGGCAAGCCTTGTTCCAGGCTGTTGGTACTTATCTTCACATGAGCACTTCGTACCATCCGCAAACGTACGGCCAAACGGAGCATGTCAATGCTTGTCCGGAATCGTATTTACGCTGTATGTGTAGCTACAGCCAACCAAATGGGTTTCTTGGTCGCCTTTGGCAGAGTGGTGGTTCAACACCTCTTACCACACTAGTTTGAAACTCACGCCGCTTTCAAGCTCTATACGGCTACTCTCCTCCACGCTTTGACTCCATCGACGGTGGCATTCGCCACTCTGGGTTGATGATTATCTACACCAAAGGGGAATAATGACAACAGTCCTGCGCCAGAATCTTCTCCAATCTCAACACCGCATTAAGCAACAAGCTGATAAGAGTAGAACGGAGAGAGTTTTTGCAGTTGGGGATTGGGTATACTTACGCCTGCAGCCGTATCGCCAAATGTCTGTCCAACTACGCAAGAATCTCAAGCTGGCAGCCAAATTTTTTGGTCCATACAAGGTTTTAGAGAAAATTGGAGTGGTGGCTTATCGACTTCAACTGCCTGCTTCTTCCCGCATCCACCCCATTTTTCACGTTTCACAGCTTAAGCAAAAGCTTGGACAAGGGTTACTACCACAGACATCATTGCCCAACATTGACAAGAAAGGTTTGTTTAAGGTGAATCCTATCAAGGTTATCAACTCTCGCACCATTTTCAAAGGCCGTTGACATATTCCATAGGTGGAGATACAATGGTCTCATACAGCGAAAGGAGATACATCCTGGGAGGACGTAGCTGCCATCAAATCCTCTTTTCCCAAGTTCATCCTTGAGGACAAGGATGCTCTGTAGGAGCCGGCATTTGTCATATCCCTTCTTAGTCATAGTCAGGGGTGCCCTTATAAATTCTAGGGTTGTCTTTAGTTGAATTCTTATGTGAGTATCTGGCACGTGTGTGCCAAAACCTCTCTCTCCTTTTATTGGTCTGTATTCACCTATGGATGGGTGTGAATATTTTATCTGGAAATTTATGTTTCTTTTGCCTCTTTGAGGTCCTTCTCAATATCACAGTGTAGATCATGTGAATTGAATCCCTAATTAGAGCTGTTTGTAGTGTAGATCACTACAGAAACCAACTCCCAACCCCATCCTGATGGGCAAGTCGATAAATTGTGCGCATGAAACTACCGTGTGAATCAAACTCAGCGTCCAACCATCTTAATGATCTTTGTCCTCTTTGTAGATTACATGCAGAATCTTTTGATCATCTTTTCTTTTATTGTGACTTTGTCATAGCCATCTGGTTTTCTTTTTGTCCGCAAATGTTTGGAAATGTTCTACAATTTGATTCATTACGGGACTGGATAGTTCATTGGTTTGATGCTAACATTACTTCTGATTCTCAAGAAAGTTTGAACCTTTATATTGTCATCGTATGGAGAAAAAGTCTGACTCAAACTCATAATCTTTATAACAGACTTCAACAAAATTGTTTCATTGCTTCTACTATGTCAAAGAAATGTCAATTGTTCAGACTTGAATCAATTTACTAATGTTAGTTTAATGTTTGTGGACGGTTCTTTCGGAAAACATTCGCATGCTGCATGATGTGGGGCAGTCTTCTATAGAGCCAATGACGGATTTTCAGCAGCTAGATGTTGGCCAACAGTAGCAGATTCAGTCTTGGAAGCAGAAGCTCAGGCAATGTTAAAGGCTATTGAATGGCCAAATGAAATGAATGTTCAAAGCATCGTCTTTATCTATGACAACCTCTCGTTAGTCAATGCTTTTAACGGTGATCACTCTAATATCCCTTGGAAAATTTTATCGTATATATGTTCATGACTGTAAAAACATCTTTTCTTTGTTCACTACTTCAGTGTGTGAATATGTGCCGCGAACACGGAATGAGGCAGCTGATGTTCTGGCTAGGTTAGCTAGGAAAACTCATCTAACTAGTGGTTGGGTTAATAATCCCCATGTTTGTATTTCAGACAATTGTTCTCTGTACTGTAACTTTGTAACTCTTTCTTGTGTTTGTATAAATAGTCTTTACCTTCCAAAAAAAAAAAAGGTTTCTAAGAGATACATTTGGGTGTGAAGTATACTGGAAAAATGAATATGAAGGGATGGAGAGGAAGAAAAAAGAACAACGCCCAACTTTAAACTTGTTACATCCAAATATCACTTCTGTTTCAGAAAAAGTGATGTGTTTTTGACTAAAATAAATCCTTAAAATTAGGCCTAATCGAAAAAGTGTCAAAATATCAATTTCCTTGAAACGAAAGAATAAGGTTCCATCTATTTGCTACCCCATTTATCTTATTTGCCACACACTTTAATGGCCACCCTTACTTATCCTATTTGCCATCTTTTTAATTTTTGACATGTCCTAAATACTACCTATTCTAAAACTTCCCAAATACAAAACCAAAGGGTTAAGTGGCAAAATGCCCCAAAATCGACACCAAGGTTGTGAAAATGCCCCGGACGTTAGGGAAAAGATTAAACTGCCCCAAAATCTTATCAAAATGCCAAATTCCGTTACTTTTACATACAATAGTCAAAATGGGGCATTTTGACTGGTCAACTGTGTTATGAATGGTCTCTTTTGCCCTTCGACAGATTCTATGGTTTCACGGTTTAGGGTTCAGGGCTTAGGGTTCAGGGTTTGGGGTTCAAGATTTAGGGTTCAGGTGGTGGCGTTGGTGGTGGAGGTGGTGGTGTTGGTGATGGCAGTGGTGGTATTAGTGGCGTTGGTGGTGGAGGAGGCGGTAGCGGTGGCGGCAGTGGTGGTGGTGGTGGAGGAGGCGTTAGCGGTGGTGTTGGTGTTGGTGGTGGTTGTTCGTTTTGTAGTGGCGACCGTCCAAAACAGTCCCCCTCATGTCAGCTTATTTGTCGTAAGGGTATAAATGTCATCTTTTCACACGTGCGAGACCACATGCATGCTAATTTGACCACTTAACCAAAACGGCAAAAGTATCGGTTGGGCATTTTGATAAGATTTTGGGGCATTTTAATTTTTTCCCTAACCGGGGCGTTTTAATTTTTTCCCTAACGTACGGAGCATTTTCACAACCATGGGGTCGATTTTCGGGCATTTTATCACTTAGCCCAAAACCAAAAACTAAACCCAAGTTATGAACAATATATCTTCTTATCCATCTCCACCACGGACATTCTTTCTTCTACTCATCTCTGCCCACCTACCGCCACCTTCACTCATCGTTCCTTTAATTTCCGCTTCTATCTATTTTGTAAATTGCGTATCAAAGATGCTCCAAAGGAAAGTCCAAGTAATGCGAAACCCAAGAAGAAGGCAAAGGTAAACCTAATTTAAATTTTCTGAATCTATGATGGTAGGTGGATATTCATGTTTATATTGGATTTGTTCTCCCAATCGTGATCAACAACTAGTCGTCCACTTTGGGTTCAATTTGTTTAAAACATATCAGATTAATTAGACGGCCATGTAAGGACGACCAGTGATGTATGTTTCAGTCGATATGCTCAAACTGGAAACCAATCGGCATATCTATAAAAATATTAAACAATTATGTCGAAATTTACAATCAAGCATGGTTGGTCTCATCATCTAATTAAGTCTATAGTTACAAGTTCAGCGTCCTTGCGAGTTGCGACCATTTTTTTGGTACTGCACTTAAGGGTCCCGAACACCAATGGTTGGATCATCACCAACTGCTAAGATTCCTTGATTACACAAACAGTCCTTTACAATTTGAAATACTACCTGGACGTCTTCAATTGAAATAAAATATCAAAGAAAAAGAACATATATGTTAAAATGTGTTGCGTCGATGATGATTTGAACTTCCGTGTTATTCTTTTCAGGATTGGGAGGAAATGCTCCGGAAGCAGTTGATGGTTGCACCCAGAGACTGAGTAAGATGATAAAAGATAGAAACAAAATAGCACATAAGGATTTCATTTTTATACAGTAACCTAAACTTTTTTTCTTCAATACTACAAAAAAAAAAAAAAAGATTATATAGATAGTGAAAGAAAGTTACAGGAAGGGAAAAGAAGATAATAAAAGAGAAAAAAAAAAAGTAACAAAGTGTTGAGATTAATTGTCCACGTGTTTGTAAGACCCGCTGAGGCTACACGTGAGGGGGCGTGTTGGATTATTAGTCCCACATGGTTGGGTTATTTAAGATCCCGCGGTTTATAATCTATTAGGGCCTCTCCACTCATAGCCAATTGGTTTTGAGTTGGATGCCCGCATTTTAATATGGTATCAGAGCAGGCTATTTGTGTCGATTCAGTTAACCGCACCTTTACTCGCGTCACCCGATTTAATTGTCCACGTGTCTGTAAGACCCGCCGAGGCTACACGTGAGGGGGCGTGTTGAGATTAATTGTCCACGTGTTTGTAAGACCCGCCGAGGCTACACGTGAGGGGCGTGTTGAGATTATTAGTCCCACATGGTTGGGTTATTTAAGATCCTGCGGTTTATAATCTATTAGGGCCTCTCCACTCATAGCCAATTGGTTTTGAGTTGGATGCCCGTATTTTAATACAAAGCAACTTGCTGAACAAGTTAAATGACAAGATCAAGAACTTAAACCAACGGATATGATTCAAAATTTGAGCAATATAAAACCGAGAATTCGTAGAGAAAAAAAGAAGAAGATGCAACCAGAGATAAATCATAAATGAATGTAGATGATATGTAGGATTAGGTGTTTTTTTTCAGCTTACTCCAACATCTTAGAGCTTTATTCAGACTACTCCAATGACAAATCGTAGCAGTGTAACAAATGGAAGAAAAACAATTGTCGCTTTGGAGTTACTGCAATCACCCATGGTTGGAAATGACAGACAAAGAATGGACTAACAGAAGATTAAAGTAATTTATTTTTATTTTTCCTGATCGATTACAAGATTTAAGTAATAGTTATAAATCAGTTTTCAGCTATCAACACCTACTACTAGGTGTAGCACTAGCACATATTGTACGTGTCTGGTGAGGCATGAAATGGGCGTGACCTAAGAATGGTAAAAGAATGAGCAACCAAACCAATCCACTTTCGGTTCTTTAAATTAAACAATTCAACTACTCAAATGCCGAGAATGGATCATGTGAGCTATATAGGTCATGATGGCCTGACTTAGCAACCAAAATAAGCTAACAAGGGTCGAACAATTGTAACCCCTCTAAAATAAATGTCTGAGATTGACATATTTTTTCGTACAAGGAATCGGTTAGGAATTGTATTGGTGGAAGAGCCGAGGAGTTACCAACATGTCGTTGGTGTCATCATCCAATAACCTTACCACCATATTATATGATCTTTGCCGACGCGAGAAACCGAGACAAGGCTCGAGCCTCAGAGTCACCAAATCCATTCAAAATCTCTTCTATTTGTTCATACCCACTAAGTAGGGCTGTTAGAAACAAAATCAGCGGAGAGTTTGAAAAGTGGGACCTGTCACAAATTTTAACCATTTCCGCAGCCTTTTGTTCAATTGTTTCACAAGATATCACAAAAAAAATACAGTTGCCTTGGCAAACAGAGAAATGTGTTCCATTTGGCACCCACTAGAATGCTGCTGTGAGAGACTTTCTTTCTGCACCCAAAAAAATTATTAATGAAAAGACGAGGATATCCAAATACAACACAATCTTTCGAATATCAACTATTAGTCTGGTTTCTTAAGTGATTGTCTATGGAAACAGTCGAGACAATACAACTTAAGTCCTAAACCTTTTGTGATTTTTTATGGACGCGGTCGAACCAATACGACAACAATATTTACTTGACAATAGTTATCGTAATAACCGATTGACTATTAGGATCAATGTCAAGTAATTTGGATTAACGTACGTGTGTAATTTACATAATTATTATAATAATTATAATGCGGAAAACAAAATAAATGACACAACAAGATTTTGTTAATGAGGAAACTTCTAAATGCAGAAAAACCTTGTTGGGTTTCTTTCTAATTATGATGAGCAGGAATAATCGGAAGACCTTGTTGTTGTAGTAGGATCGAGACATAAAACATCTTGGGTTTCTTTCTAATTCTGATTCGAATCTGAATGCAACGCTGTACCTTGAGAATTATATGTGGATATTTGTTTACACCTTTTAATAATAACTAGTTACTCAAAATAGCGTGTAACAGAATGTGGTATCCAATTGAAAACCAATTGCAATGAGTGGATTGGCCACTAAGCCTCTTCTACTATATTGAGTATCTGGGCTAGAGTTTTTGTTCTGTGTGGGACTATTATCCTCAATATGCCCCCTCCATATGTAGAGCACGTTTGGAGTTTATACAATGTGGGCCCTTTATACGGGTACCTCCCGTCATGGTAGGGCGGACTTTAAAGTCCCTATATCATGTACGGGTGTATCTCCCTCCATGGTAGGGAACAAATTTTGAGTCTCTACATCATGGACAAAGTATAGGTAGTTGTATTGCTTATTCGCATATACAAGCCAGCTTTGGTATCATGATAGAATGTGGGTATCCAATTTGAAACTAATTGGCAACAAGTGGGGTTCTCCCTTTAACTATATAGGAGATCTGGGCTACAGATTTGGTTTTAATAGTCCAACATTTAATGCAGATTCATATTTACCAGACTGAAAAAGCTACTCAAGATTTTCTAAATGTTATGTATTAATTTTGGATTTGGATTTGGATGCGGAAATTCATTTATGCCGTTACTTTATAGGAACAAATGATAATCTGCATAGATTCTCATTTAGTGCACAATATTAATGAACTATATAAATCGAACAAATTAAGGACATAATTAAGTATCTAACTCATAAACAAAACTACTCATTCCAATGGAGTATTTGAAAATGAGCTTCCTTATTATGTTTTTTGTCCTAACTTTTTCTAGTCTTATATCAACAACACACTGCGTAGGCGGAAAAAGAAACTTATCAAAGGAAGGAGTAGATGACATAGAAATTGAGAGACAACTAAGAGTTTTAGACAAGAAACCAGTTAAAACCATTATAGTAAGTAATTATTTCCTTGTTCATGTTCAAGTGTTTAACTTGTATTTCTAGACTGGTGGATCATGATAAAAATGACTTCGAGTATGAGTTCTTGAATTCATTATTCATTATTCATGTTAGTTGTTTTTCGTTTAATATTTTTTCCTTACATTTCAGACCGAGGTTGGTGACGTAATAGACTGCATAGATATTTATAAGCAACCGGCATTTGATAACCCACTGCTCAGGGATCATAAAATCCAGGTAAGACATAATTATTTTGTATACAAATCATTTATAAAAGCAATGGCATAACTAAAAATTGAGTGTAGAATAGGCTTGGTAACCTAAATTTTTCCTAGGATGGACTTAAAGTCTATAATTTATACATGTTCATTTATTGGTAAAAATGTAAATGGGTGTTAAAAAAGTAAGGATTTTTTGGAATTAGGGTGAGCTGGAGCCCGGATAAGCAATGCTCTAATTCTACCCATATAATAGAAGTGCAAACTTATTTCACATGTAATGGCAGACCTAGATAAGAATATGGAGGAAACATTTAGTCATTTTTCGTTGAATTCACCTGCATGTTTGATCATAAGTCAATGTATACTCATAGATTTCAACAGTAACTTCCTTTATAAAAAAAATGTTTCACATTCTATATATATGTATATGTATACATATTATCCAAAACCCATAATGTGTATATATACTCCATAATGTTTCATTATACAATGTGATATTGGTTATCATACTAATCGACTTTCCCATATTATTTATGGACTTTGACATTTACATGTACACAGATGAGTCCAAGATCAATTTCAGAAGAGACAAGAAGTAAAAACGTTTCAGCATCCTCTATTTTTCATGGGCTTCAAAGGGAACGATGTCCTTTAGGAACAGTCCCTATTCGAAGAATGACTAGAGAAGACTTGGTTAACGCTAAATTTTTTGCAAAGAAATTCGAACAAATTCATTCAAATGGTTTTCCTAACATTATTTACCATGTAAGTTATATACTTTATTTGAAGCACTCTGATGATCTTATTTCAGTTTATTTTATAAATTTAAATTTATTAGTTGTGTTTTGTAGTCAGTCTATGCAGCAGAAGTCATTCGTGGGAAAAAATATTTCGGAGGCGCAGCTTCTATGTCTATACACACCCTTACAGTAGATCCTGACCAATTTAGTACTTCACAAATTTGGATTGTGAATACTACTCTGGATGAAATGAACGGCATCCAATTCGGAATAATGGCACGTTTTTATTTTCTCTATTCCCTTTTTTCCATGTCAAATTTGATCATTTTTTCTTACCGAAAAAGTCTCACTTTATTGGGTTATATCATAAATTTTTCAGAAAAATCCAAGTGTAGTTGGTGGTCATCTCCCTCGACTATTTGGTCTTTGGATGGTTGTAAGTTTTATTTAGTTGTTTTTCTATCTTAATGTTCATTCAAAATGGAACACATTCTTGTGGAAATATATATGTATAACTCTTATTCATTGTATATATATTTCAATTATAATGAGAATCCTAAACTCCTTAGAATCTTAATTCCAAACTTGAAGTTATCATAAAAACTTTATTATTACTAATTTTACAGAGAGATGGACACCACGTTGCTGGTTGCTATAATATGGCGTGCCCTGGCTTCATCCAGACCCACCCTAGTGTATTCATCGATCAACCGTTTGT
The DNA here is from genome assembly GCA_023531295.1 of Papaver armeniacum. Classification (NCBI taxonomy): domain Eukaryota; kingdom Viridiplantae; phylum Streptophyta; class Magnoliopsida; order Ranunculales; family Papaveraceae; genus Papaver; species Papaver armeniacum. The sequence continues at coordinate 798,778 of JAJJWW010005691.1, read as the reverse complement.
GCGCTCGTCAGTATATGGCCAAATATCATATGATGTGCATATTATGGTATACCGGGTAAGTTTGCATTTAAGTAAATACCAACTTAGGCTTGAGAAGGAAATTCTTCATACTTAATACACACGAGGTTGTCTGAAAACGTTTTTGTACAATGATAGGCCCAAGATGGTCACTGGTGGTTAAGAATGGGAGCAACTGCTGAAATAAGTGAAAATGTAGGATACTGGCCGAATGAAATCTTTACGACTTTAAGAACCGGTGCATCAGTTGTACGATATGGAGGATATGTAGGTTCAATGTATCAAGCATCAACTCCACCCATGGGAAATGGATTCTTCCCTCAGCTTCAAGATATTGATACGACAGCTTACATGAGACTAATGAAGTATGTCAATGAGGCAGGAGCATCTGTTGACCTAAACCCAAATTCAGTACGAACCATGAATGGAACAGTACCTCAATGCTACAAAATTATGTTTTCTGGTCAAATGGGAGGGGATTGGAAAAATACTATCGCGTATGGTGGACCTGGTGGGTACTGTAACTAGTACAATAAGAATATAATGATATTTCGATAGAGACGACCGGAATGATAATGTTGGTTTTGAAATCTGTCAATAAAAATCTGTCAGAAACAACTTCTTAGAAATGGGGTAACAAAGTGTATAAGTAGATTAGCACAATAAACAAAGTGATTTCCAGAATACTTATCATGAAACACACGTTCACATGCATTATGAAAATCTTGATACTAGTGAAATTTAGTAATGATCATACTTACAATCATAATACCGTCTCTCGAGTCGATTATACCCAATAGCCTGAGCAACACAATAGGTCTAGCAGGACTGGTGTAGGCACCAATACAAGCTATTTGTTGGAAACCTAAGCAGATATAACGAGAGAAAATCTCATCACAAACGTCCTGTGAGATTCTTTTCTCATTAATTAATTAGCTACAGCCATTGTGGCAACTCAAAATTAAGGATATTCTTTTTCCATAGGGATCGCTTTTCTGATGAATCTATCTATCCATCTATCACTTCACACTCGGAAATGTTTCATCTATATTTTTGTATGCAAGTAAGCTGTCAGTCACGGAGGACTGACATTGTTTTGATACAGCTGAGCTGAATTTTAGTCCATTTCTTCGAGATACAATCGGGCCTGGTGAACTGACGTATTGGTGGGCTTTTCTGGAGAAATCAGTGTCCGGCCCGTTCCTCTCCTTCAACTGTTGATCTTGGTCTTGAACTCCCAAAATTCCAAAAAGTTTGAAACCGGTCTAAAGGCATACCAATTTTTCTTGAGGCATACTTAATGCTTATTCTAACTAGTGTAGGTTTATATGGGGTGTCTAAAGCTAGGTAAATTATTTAGATAACCTTGATTAATTAATTAATTAATTAATTTAATATAAAAATGATGCCGGCAAGGATTTTTTTTTTTAAAAGAAAGGAAAATATTTATACATAGTTGGTTGGGAGGCGGGCAACAAGTTGCGCCCCAACACCGTTTTGGATAGCTAGACCTATCCTTTGGAAAGAGAACTACCTACTTTGTAATTAGCATCATAGTTAGCCAAGCAGTTTCTTAATCTATTCAGAAAAACAACAAAGTCCCCGCCTAATTCACCTAGGGTTGAAAAGGCTAAGACACCAAAATTATAACCATGAGATGTGCACATGTCCAAATATTTGGTACGCTTGCGGTTGATGGATGCAGAGATAACCCTTCCCAGTATGAAACTCCGAACACCATCTCCATAAAAAGGTGAAACACCAGTAACGTCAAAGCAAGTGTCCCGACCAGACTCCAATTATGTACCATAATATCCGCTGGTTTAAGTTCTTTCGCACCAGCAGTGAGGCCCAACGGAACCTCCTTTCTAGCTGCTACTCCAGCTTTAATGCATATATCCATGGTTACATCATGCGCTAAGTCGTATCGTAATTAATTTTATTTTTAAAAATTTTATTAAAAACTTATTTTTTGAAAATTTAATTTTTTTAATATTTAATTTACTTTTGTTTAATCGAAAAAAAAATATTTTTTTTTCTTTTCTTTTCTTTTCCTTTTTTACTTAAATTTCTTTTATCATCAAAAAAATATTTAATTATTATTATAAATATTTAATTCTTGATAAGATTTTTTTATCCTGGCGAGATTGGGGTACACCCAAATTAATTGGGGTATATCCATTATTTTCTCATCCAAGGTAGTGTGCTAAAGGGTGTCTGAAAGATACTAAAAGACCAAATTAACCTTGCTATTAATACCTTGCTGACTGATCACCCAAATAATTTTCAAAATCTATCTTCAAAACTCTAAGTCTCTTACCCAATGTGATGAAATCGAAAATCAAAACAAATCTTAAAAAATCGAAAATCAAAACAAAACCAAAAAAAAAGAAAAAAATGTGGCTACGAGATTTGAGATTGGGTATCATTTTGAACACAATTTCAGAACGAGTACATATTTATACGCGGTTTGAGATTGAGTATAAAATCCTAGATTGGGTATCATTTTTGTACCCAATCTCAAATCGATTACAAATTTATACGCAGTTTGAGATTGAGCACAAAATCATACCCAATCTCAAATCCTGTATGATTCCATATTTTTACAAAAAGTCGTCAGGGTATTTTCTTAGCGACCTTGCTGATAAGTATTAGCCGGCAGGGTGTTTTTTTGTGGACCTTCCCGACTAGTATTAGTTATTATTTTCCTAGGATGAATATCTTGACGACATTTCGTCTCTGAAATTAGCATTCACAGGGTCGTCACGGTATTCATCCTTATACCTTGTCGACTATAGTTTAGTCGGAAGATTATGGAATTAATACCTTGCCGACTAATAATGCATTTGTAACACCTTTCTCTGTATGTCAAAAATCCTATAGTCGGCACGGTATTTTTTTTGTCGACCTTGCCAACTATAAGGTAACGGGCAAGGTAAGCAATCAATAAGATGCTGACTAGTGAAGCATTTACAACAGTCTCATGTGTGTCAAAAATAATAAAGTTGGCATCTTCTTCATTCATTGACCTTGCCGGCCAAAGTTAGTCCGCATTTTCTTGATTCGTCGACCTTGCCGGCCAAAGTTAGTCGGCATTGTCTTCAATCGTCGACCTTGCCGACTTTTCACATTTTGAGAAGTGAAAGTGTTGATTGAACTCATGAGACAAAAGTTTTAATCTACTCAACTCATAATTTCGAAATTTTTAATCTACTCAATTAATTAATCTAAACTCAATTAATTAACCTAATCAGATTTTTTAGTGTTAATTAAACAAGGGTATATTAGCCATTTTGAAAGTACATGGCTAAGGGGAGGCCTGTTTTACTTCTAAATGACCTGGTTTTTGTCTCGTTAGGTATAGGATAAAGAGTATTACATTAACTAGTTGGAAGCCTAACAAGCTAAGCTCCAACAACATACTACTACATTAATTGAACAGGACCAGCTGATCTAGGTGCCCGTTTTAATTATTTTAATTTTGATTTTATTTTATTTTTAAATTATTTTTCTTCTCTTCTCTATTCTTTAATGCAACTGACGCTAACCGGACTACAATTTTCATCATCTTCGATTACTAATTACAGAGTTAAGTTTGGCTTACAATTGAAACGAATTATCAGCCGAACTACTCGTTGATCTTCATTCTGAAAGTGTTGATGAACAGTTCGGCTAATAATTAAATACGAAAATGTTAGCCGAACTTCACTTTATGAAGAACAATACTAAGTTCGACTGTTCTATTTTTTACTCGAGTCAGCCAAACTTAGGTTTGACAGTTAAAGAGTGAAGTTCGGCTAATGAGTTATCAACCGAACCTAAGTATGTTTTAAATAAAAATTAGTTCGGCTGATAAGTTATCGGCCGAACCTACATCTAAATACAGAAAACACTTTAAAAAAAAATAAATTTTAAAATTTTTAAGATTTTAAAAATATAAATGATAAGGGCATTACTACCATTATCAAGTATTGTTGATATGGGGTTATTGGTTTTACTACCTAGTGATTCTTATTGAGTATGCCTCGAAACAGGTTTCAAAAGTTTGTTTCCAGCAGTAACAAAAATTCTAGACATACAACATTATCGTCTCCATTAACAAGCTTTTTAGCTAGTAAACATTGACGAACGCAGGGCCGTCTCTGACATTAATATGACCTTGTGCGGAAGAACTCGAAATGCCTTTTGATGCAATTTTTTTTTCTGCACTTACCGGTTATGTGTTTCCTTAATATTTACTGTATAACAGATTCAAAATATTTAATATCAGCTGTGAATTGTCTAGTGTCTACTTAATAGTTACTTTGTAGACTATTTTCTGTCTGCGTTTTCATCCATGTTTACCACCCAAAAATGTTGGGCCATAAGCCCATAGTGGCTTTGAAAAAATTTCACCTTGTGCTGTTGCACAACTTGACGGGCTTCAAAGCCAGCCCTGGACGAACGGCCTAGGCCCTCTTTTGGTCACTATGTGTTAGGCGTTTTTGCATGACGAAACAGGGTTCGTACCACTGCAATTACTCACGTATCAGATTGTCATGCCAACCTGAATTGTGAATTTTCTATTTTGGTTATTTTCAGCTCCTTATATAATCCTTCCAAGAAAAAGAAGAAAGAAAAAAAACACAAAAGACAGTAGAAAAAACTTACCATAACCACAACTTAAAATGCAGCTGTTAAGATGCGATTGTTGAAACTATGAGTTCCCACAAGAGACGATATATAAATACAGAACTTTTTTTACAATATGGTTTTTTACATTAAACCTAAAACAAGATTAACTAGGATTTTACTTCTTCCAATATGGTTTCAGGCGACTCAAAAACTAAAGTTCATTTTTTTTCTCTTCTTTTCATCGAAGAATTTCCTGGCTCGTCCGTATGGTCTATTCCAAGTATATGACCGGTTTCATGCATAGAAATAGACTCGAAATCGATCCCATAGTAACCAGGACCCTGGATAGTATATGACCCTGGACCCTCGAAATCGATCCCATAGAAATATCACTTCACCAGTGTACTATATGGCCTTCTCTCCTTCATGTGTTCGTACCCACTGGATAACGGGCAGCTGAAAAATGAGTAGAACCTGTCTCAATTTTAATTGATACATGAAATGAGTTTTGACTCTTTTGAGAGGTCTGAATAATTTAAGTTAACTGTGGCATTCCATTGCTTAGTTTTGAAAACTAGTACCAGTCTCAAATCTTAACATAAAGTCGAATTTGACAATCACTTAGCAAACAGAGAATTTGTTGCATTTTGCAGCCATTGGAATGCCACCACAAGAGATTTTTCTTCAGCATCAAAGATTTAGTAGTATATGAATTTCGTTTGGATTACATCTATTATTTGAGTCAATATATGTACACATGAACATCAAGCATCTAATCTTTTCATTTACAAAAGAATTAAGCTACGTTTACAAATGCACACGGTAATTCAGTATGAAAAGTTTCTCCTTGCAAGGAACTCTCCCAAATTTTGGCTAGTACAGAAGTTCAGAGTTTAATTCTAAAATCTTAACAGAGGCAACATGGATTAGAAAAAATTCGTCGTGTTTATCTCAGCCATCCTATCATACTTAGGTATCAATTCTTTCCTTTGACCCTAGTTGCTGGCACACCCGACAAAAAACTGTGCATAAACTCAGGACGCCACTCTTCACACTCTAATCACATGTATCCTTCCCTAGCGTGTTTGCATCAGATCAGAGATGCCAGTGGCCTTTCCCTAAGAATAAGTACTGTTTTCTGAACAACTCCAGGGCCGTGAGCACTCTGCAGAGAACATCCAATTTCAGGATACTAAGCCGTCGCAGTGGAATCTCCCTTATCAAAAGGAGGGTGAACTTCAGAATGAACATCCCACAATCAGAACTGCAATTGAAACAAATGCTGTATCCATTAGAATACATTTTTACGAAACAGTTGAATATACCAGCATTTACTGTGAAGAGGCACAAACACAGACATAGATCAAGATACATAGATAAGCAAGATAAAGCAAAAAATTTCCATGATTATGGCCTTGCCACTCTACTTATCAAGTTTGGTGCGTGGATATTAATACTCTAAATACTTCAATTCATATGCTTAGAGAATATTGCAGAAAACCTAACAGTTACATAGAATTGATTGATAAATATAGTAGTATATAACAGCAGTTCAAAGTCCATCGAGTTGAATAGTACCAAAACAGAGATACTTTGGTTATTACACAACAAAAGCTGAAGACAGAAACCGGTGGTCAGGTATTTGAGGAAGAACCAGCTTAACTAAGCATAAAATCACGCACGCAGAATCACTTTGCAAAGGTCATGTTATTATCTATTTGGCAATTTTGCTCTGCCAATTGGCTAATGAAACCAACATAAATCAAGCACCGCAGACAAAGAAACAAAATTGAAGAAATCTGGTGTAGGCAGTAAAACAGGCTATTGGTTGGAAACCTAAGCAGATGTGTCGATTTAAGAGATAAAATCTCTCACAACCGGCCAGTATAATTCTCTTGCCATTAGTCTAGCTACAGCCATCATGGGAAATCAAAATTAAGGATATGAACAGTAGACCCTAATCTTGGTACAATGTAGCATCTCAATAATAACTTGAAGAAAGAAATCCACAAACCTTAATTGATCGTTTGGACATGGTTCTGATCCTGATCCAAATTTGTGCTTTGATCCTTATCATGCAGGCGCAGCAGTTTCAGCGACTCTCTCAGACTGTGCAGTTGGAGATGTTAGTGATGGATAGGTTCCCAACATGAAATTTTTACCCTTTGGTGTAGGTCCAGACAAGCGCTGAATCTTTGTTTTCTTCTTCACTCGAACAACCTCATGCCCAGCTTTAACCATATATCTAACCATTTCATCCACCTATCAGCATAACCAGTCAAACATAAGGTTCTTTCTGTTGCGCTGTGCAAAGTTAGGAGGTATACATTATTAGATAAAAAGCACACCTCAAATTCCAATTTGCAATTTAAATTATGAACAACCTATCTATCACTGCTAACTATAAACATCCAATCAACCATAAATCATTTTATATTGTTGTTCAAGTTAAAAGTCTACAAATCTGTGTTTCTTGCAAAACACCAGCAAAGGAACAAACAGAAAAAACTTGTCTCCTAATGCTAATATGAGATAAGAATTAATCAAGTACTACATATCTCTGGCAGTAAAGTGTTCATAAGTCAAATACATTTTATTTTTACAGATATAACGATCCAAGGGAAACAGACATAGGGATACAGGTAATCTACCACATACTTTTTATAGGAAGCCAATCAAGAAATCACTGCAAACATCCTAGCATCAAACCAAGTAACTAGACAATAAAGGAGTGACATAGAAACCAAAACCATTTTGGAACAACTAAAACGTCAAAGTTTCACCCCCTCAAATTCTCAAACAGGAACATCAATTCTAAATCCTGTTACATCACTATCTAGTATCTGCTTCCCTTCTCCGCCAACCAAAAATTAAAAATACTCGAGTAGTAATTTAAGTATCCGAAGATTGAAGTCTTTAGGATTTATGAGAAGTTCAGTAAGCAGATAAGTTGATTGAAGAGATAAAGTCCCACAATAACTGGCCCATAAGATTCTGTTTTCATTAATTTAACTACAGCCAGGTAAATAAAGATTAAGGATAGTTGGATGTCAAACAATAGAGCCAAATCACAGTGCAAAGTAGCATCAAAATAACTGGAAGAAAGGAATCCGCAAACCTAAGTTGAACAATTTGCTCTTTGTTCCCTTTCTTGTAGGTGCAACATTTTCAGCTACTTTCTCGAACTGTGCAGTTGGTGATACCTTTTCAAGCTCTGGCTTCGGCGATGAACCTCTCATGCGAATCGGCGTTGAAAACAATCCATCCCCTTAGTTTTCTTCTGCTTTAAACATTTCGGGAGTGTGCACACTTTTGTTGCCATATTCAGATTCCATTTGCGTCGTTATCCTTATCTCTTCAATGGTATTAGGAGCCAACTCTTGAACGGCTTCTTGTCCAATTTGTTGTATCCAAGTAAAATCTATATCCAATTGACACAAATGGTGCATGCGTTAGAATATATGATTCCAAAAACAGTTAAATTTGCCAGCATTTTTGTAAGAGCGTTAAATAGAAACAAACACAGATGGATCAAGATACGTAGATAAGAAAGAAACATAGAACTTTTCAATGCTTATGCTCTGGAAACTCTAGTTGTCTTGTTTAATGTGTGGAAATGATACCCTAAATACTAGTAGTATACATTCGAGTCATATTATGCCGAGTGGATGTTTCAGAAAAACCTAATAGCTACCTCGAATTGATTGACAACTACTGTATATAACACCAGTTCCAATTTCATTGAATTGATAAGAACCAAAACAGAGTTACTTTGGGTGTTTACACGACAAAGTTGAAGACATAGAAACAAGTGGTCAAGTATTTGAGGAAGAACCAACTTAACTAAGCATGAAATCATGTGTTTACTTAAATTATGATACGCACAGAGAATTGCTATGCAAAGGTCACGTCACCTCATTATTGATTTAGACAACTTTGCTCTCCTAATAAAACCAATATAAATCAAATACGGCAAACAAGAAAACAAAATTGAATAAATCTGGTGTAGACACCAACAGAAGTTGCTGGTTGGAAACCAAAACAGATTGCCAAGAAGGTTCCCTTAAAATGGCTAATTTCGGTGGCATCCCTAATTCGTATACCATTAAAACCCTAAAATGAAGCAGATTAATACATCAATGAAACGTATAAACACAAAAAAAAAAACCTAATTCGTCATTCATCTCAAAATTTTCTGAATAAACCTAAACCAAATTCGACCAATACAAACACCAAAATATCCTGAATTCATTGGCACAAAATGATTTTGACTGAAGTAAACAATTTCAATTCTGAGAGATCGAGTGAAACATACCGTTAAACCTCAAACACAATAATTCCAACTCAGAAATGTTTGGTAATGTAAAGTAAGACTAGTGTTTTAGGGTTCGCTGTTGCACCCAATTTAATGGCTCAAATATCTTCCACTGTTCCACATGCGGCGTGTTAACCTGTCAGTCACGGAGAACTGACAATGTTTTGTTGGTCCATTTGACGCCTTGGTGGGCTTCGCTGGAGAAACCAGTGTCGGCCCATTCGTCTACTGTCGATCTTGTTATCCGCCAAGCAAACATGGAGAATGACTAGATACCGTTCAAACTTTTTTTAATTATATATTATATGAACCTGCAAAAAAAATGCTAATTACATGCAACAATTGGAGTGCAATAACAACATGTTCTTTACTTAACCAAAAAATAAAAGTCAATCTGTAACCAATAACATGTATTCAAAAAATAAATGGGAGAAAAGTTAAATCAATACTTCCAATAAACCCTAAGTCGAAAAGAAAGAAAAAATGCTTAACTCGATGTTTATGGAGGAAATCAATAATTGATTTCAAACGTGGTATATGGTGGTGTCATACGTTTCATATTGCTTATATATTTTCTTTAGGAATGTATAACTATATAACCATGTGAAAAATAAAACGCAGTCAAATTATGAGTTTATAGTGTGGGAATGACCATGTCAACGGATCCCCTCCCTTTAAAAAAAAATATTTATACCAAAGATAATATTACTTAAGAAAAAGTATGTTGGAGGTGGGTAGTAGCTAGCGCATGAAGTTAACTTGGGCTCCAAGTGGAGAAGAAGATAAGCGGAAAGAGTAACAAATAGAATTAGCTTTGATCTTAAAATATAATGAAATCATGGTTATTCATAAGATTAAATGGTGTTAGCAAATTCAATAGGACCGACGGTTTAAAAAATCAAAAAGAGCATAAACCAGGTGCAACAAAAATGGAATCAAAACCCAACCAATCTTCTTAAAGTTTTTGGAATTCGATGACTACAAATATAAGTTGATATGAGTGTAAGATAAATTATTTTGACCAATCTGAAGCGACAATTTCGGAGACCATAAAACTTGGCTATTGTGTTCCAATCCGACAAGTACGAATCAAGTTGGCATAACTTAATCTCAAAAAATATGAGATTTTGTTACCATTGCTACTTTGAATGTGTAAAGATTACTTTGCAAGAGTTTTAACATAATTTATTGATTGTGCCTAAGTGACAATCTCTCAATATGACATCCATAAATCTTCGTGTTATTGATCGACTATAATTATGTGAAAGTAATACTAAAAGGAGCATACCTAGTAAACCACCAACTTTTTTCCTTGCGGAACTTAATAGACAATTCCTTGCGTGAACTTCAACCAACGATCAAAGCAGATAAAGATTATCCTTGAATAAAATCTGATTGAGATTTTCTGAATCACATGAATAATTAATGTACAACTTGCTTGTATATCGATTATAAAGAATAAATAAATAAATGAGGAAAAGAAATAAAAGCATGCAAGATACTGAAAATTTTACCAGCGAGGATACCTGCAAGGAAGGGAAATCCTGGGACCTCATTCCAATTTGAACATAAAGTACTATATTAAGTTCTTATAAGAAGTAGCCTACTATAATAGCTTCTGTTTGGGATATAGTTGAAGGGAAATCCTGGGACCTCATTCCAATTTGAACATAAAGTACTATATTAAGTTCTTATAAGAAGTAGCCTACTATAATAGCTTCTGTTTGGGATATAGTTAAAACGTAATAAACCCAATCTATTCGTTTATAATTTTTCCCTTCCATCTCTTGATTCTCACGAGTACCTATGCACTCGATTCCTATATCTAATGCCCTTTACAGGCCTAAGAGGTGCTCCATAGTCCTTCGTGAATATAGGGTTATTCTGCCTCAAACAGGATAAATCTTCCGTTAGCATTAGACGAATGTAAATAATTAAAAAAAGGTTATATACTTCTTTAATCATGTAGAATATCTTAATCAATCTAACTCACTGAAATATAAATCTGAGAACAACTCTAGATGAAGTCTGTGGTATCTTCAAATTTGGATTTTGACAGATACACGTTATATGAAATCGAGATTAAATTTGTTAGTGATATTCTTGAATGGTGTTATAGCAGAAGATATGATGACCTTTTGGAATAGACAAAATTATAAAATAAAATAAATTAAATACGAAAACATGTTTTGAAGCTATCAAAGATAATATAACTTTACCTATACTTCAGGATTCCCCAAGTGAAGTCTTCAAGGTCTCACCTTAGTTCTCGAAGAACCTTTAATGCAAGAGGACTAATTTATCATCAAGAGACACAGTGTAACCGATTGAGAATCAATTTTGCAAGAAGTCTCCATATATATAACAATCGATCAAGACTAGGTTTCTTTAGATGTATAAACAATGATTTCTTACAACCCAAATAATTTTTAATACTGCTAAAGTTAAGTGTTTTACTCGGACACAAAAGGTCTATTTCTTTAGTTCAAACTTTACTCGTAGCGAGGTTCTTTCCATAGTTTGAATTGTTGAAACAAATAAGCATTGTATAAACACGATAGGTAGGTTACTTCTAGAAATGACTTCAAATTGCTAAATCTAGGCATGTGTATTTGAAGTTGCAACTTCCCGAATTGTGACTTAAACTTGTATCTCAATAATTTTGATAAATTCTTGGAATGAACAATTAATTCCTCTCGCAAAATAAGTAGCTAAAAATAACTATCCGTAAGCTTGTGAAAAATTTCCTTGAGAAACAAATAAGCAAAGTACAACAATTTCTAAAAAGATATTTGATACTTTTTGTAAGTTAAGGTTCACGAAACCTTGGTTTTAAGTTTGCGACCTCAATTAGATAAAGTGTCATGAGATACCTTGCCCAATTATTATTCACGAACTCAAATAAGTTTGGGTTCAGGAACCTTTCTTTCTCTCTCATTTAGGTTTACCAACCCAAACTGACGCCGAGTCCAGGAACTTTTCTTTTTCTTTAAGGTTCGTGAACTCAAAACTAAGGTTGGAGAACTCAGTGAGCATAAAATTTATTTTTTCAGGTAAAGTTCTTGTACATATTTGCGAACTTAGCAAGTAGTTTTGTGAATCTGTACTTACGAGTTCTTCTCTGCCTTTCCACTCGCCTTGTCTTCAGCTCTTACATTCAAAATGACATTGGCATGTGTTAGAGCATTGCTCGGTCGAACTCGTATACGTTCCTATCTCAAGCATTTTTCTCAATGTTAGTGATCAAAACTATAAGTCTTGATTTATAGCCTATTTATAGATGTCTAGGACTAGGACATAGATTGTGTAGTTGAGCTTAGTTTTCACGGAGTTCATCATTTGAAGACGAAGAAATACTAAAGGGAGCTTGTGGAACTTCTTCGACAAAAGGTATGTGTAAACTTAAACTCATCTATCACTTGGAAAGTCTATTGCTACCATCTCCTATATTATGACATAAGTCGTGTTACGATATAGTTTTTTCTATACACATTTGAGATTTCGAGCTGAGTATATCTCGCTTACATATTTCTCGAAATATGTGTTGGTAAGCTTTCGCTTCGACCAAGTTCATATTATATCATGAGAAAATTGGCGAGTAACATCTTACATGGTTTCTGTGATACAATCAATTGATGTAGGCTTGGAATGTTTCTATAATGATTATTTCAATATCTTGAAAATTGCTTTGATGATAATAGTATGTGAAAACAGCTATTGTCATTATAGAAGAATGTTTCAATGATTGAAATAAAGAGTTTAGAATCTTGTAACCATCTTTGGATATACGCATATAGTGTGTTCGCACATTAGTGTATAAGTCCAAAACAGGGAACCTGAAGTATGCATACTTGTGTGTATATAAAAAGGTTGTAGGAGACTGGGTTACTGGCGGAAGTTCACGTCCGTGAATTTCTACTGAGTTTGAAATAAAAAACTAAACTCATCCGGTTACCTAAAGTACGCATATCTGTACGTATACTGGCGGAAGTTCACGTTCGTGAATTTCTGGTGAGTTTGAAAACTAAAAACAAACTCAAGTCCTGTTATTAAGTACACCTACCCATACGCATACTTAAGTGTGTTACTTTCTAAAATCGGTTGTACATGAACCTAAAACATTTATCAATAAGGAATGCAATCTTTGCAAACCGTGGCTATAATGTTCATGTATTGATTCGAGTGAACCAAACCGATTTTGCTTCAATTGTGTTCTTGTATAATTCTATGAGAATATAGCAATTAAACAACTCTTTAACTAGTTTCATTTGAGTCATTTGAACTAGTTATGGTTAAGATGAATAAGGTTGATATGAGAGTAATCATATGGCTAACCTCGATAACTATTTGTGAACCAACATGGTGTACACGTTTAGGTACGGTTACATAAACCTAAATGAGGGTACATTTCTTTTGTGTGTAACAAGCTAAGTTCGATCTAACGGTTGAAAGATATTATCTTGGTTGAATCGGGTTTTTCATCTAACGGTGAATATTGAATGCTTTGTCACCAAGGTAACTTGGATTGCAAACCCTGATTTGAAAACTATATAAAGGAGAACTCTAACAACTGGGAAACCTAATCCCCATACCTCATGTGTGTTACTAGTTGCATAACTAGAGTCGATTCTCCTTTAACCTTAGGTTTCTTCTCGAGACCCTGTAGGTTAACGACTTGAAGACTTCATTGGGATTGTGAAGCCAGACCCAACTATTATCTTTGTAGTTTCGTGATCTGATCTTGTTGTTTCTATCGTGTTGAGTGCAATTGAAATAATTAGCTCGAGATTTATATATCCGATAGGCAAGATAGAAAAGTAATCACAAACAACTTCGTCTCATCGTTTGTGATTCCACAATATCTTGTTTCGCTAGTCGATTAATATTATTATGAGGTGATTGATAATTCTAGTCTGTTCTTCGGGAATATATAAGTCTGGGTTATCAATTGGTTCTTATTCACCTTGATTTATCAAAAGACGGAAAAAAAACTCTTGGGTATTTCAGTGTGGGAGAAAGATTTATTCAATCTTATAGACTTTTTTGCGTGAGACAGATTTGTGTAACAAGTCTTCGACTTTGGATCATAGCAACTCTTTGTTGTGGGTGAGATCAGCTAAAGGAATCAAGTGCGTAGTATCCTGTTGGGATCAGAGACGTAAGGAGTGCAACTGTACCTTGAATCAGTGTGAGATTGATTAGGGTTCAACTACAGTCCATTCCGAAGTTAATTGGTAGTAAGTTATAGTTTGTAGCGGCTTAATACAGTGTGGTGTTCAAACTGGACTAGGTATTGGGGTTTTTCTGCATTTGCGTTTTCCTCGTTAAAAAAATTCTGGTGTCCGTGTTATTTTTTTGCCGCATTATATTTTTTTATATAATTGAAATATCACAGGTTGTGTATTAAGATCAATTAATTAGAATATCCAACCTTTGGTTTTTGATTTAGATTGACTGACACTTGAACATTGGTCTTTGGTACAGTTCAAGTTGTTTCACATAATAATCAGGCTCACGGATTTCTAGCTGTTCGATTTGCTGATTACATTGTGAAACAGAGATATTAAACTCTTTGATACACTTTATTCTAGATTGAGTCTGACTGTCTAGTTGATTTTCTATAAAGTGTATTGGAGTAAGTCCTCTCGGATTGCCAAATGAATTGTTGGGTGTGGTTGTTAGACCCCCGTATTTTCAATTGGTATCAGAGCAGGCAAAAACATTTAAGACCTCATAAGTCTTTGTTTGTAGCGATCTGATTATGGACGAGTCTATCTCTAATAACGTACCAGTCCAGAAATTACCATATGATTCTGAAATCTTAGATTCACTTGAAGAACTGTCACATCTAAGTCAATATCCAAACATTCTCTTGATGTAAAAACTGTTGATTGGGAAACACTCCTAGAAGAATAGTTGGATGAACTTTCTGATGAAGGTCATTCAGATATTGATAAAGAAGTTGATGAGGAAGTCTCAGAGTATGTTAAGTTTTTGGATTCGTGGAAAATGATGAAGATTATAACTTCTCATGTCACACCTATTATGACACTTCTCTGTCGAGAAAACAAGAAATTGAAAAGGATTTACGGAGGTCTTTATGGTTGAAATCGCTCTTGCGAATCGATCCTCAAAGATACCGAGAAAAACTCGAGTAGAAAGTCACTTGAATGTGATCGTGCTTATCAAAAATACTTCTTGTTAGAAGAGAAACTTGCAAAAATTGAAACTAGGATTAACTCCCAACAAGCAAGTTTTGATGACAGAGAAAGCGCTTTTTCTCGCTCAAGAAAACGTCTTGAGGCTGATTTAGTCTTGCTTCGATAAAATCAAGATGTTGGAAGATGACTTGAAAAAGTTCAATACTAGTTAAAACAAGTTAACCACTATGATAGGATCAAGTAAAAATCATCATGATACAGGAGTATTGGGCTATAAGGGAATAGATGCTCCAAGTATTAGCAAAGAGGTAAAATTTGTCAAGGCTAGTGATTATTCTCAACAAAAGCTTTCCACTGATGGCAAAAGTGAAATACCTTCACCGGAAGTTAAGGTTCAAAAGAGAAAAGTATATCAACCTCCAAAGTCAGCACACATGGATTGAGGTAAGAACATTCCTTATGTTTGCCACTATTGCGGAGATAAAGGTCACCTAGAAAGCAGATGTCGTTTCTGTATAAGGAATGAGAAACTTCGTGATGTTCTTGTTTGGGCATCACACAAAGTTGTGAAACCAAGATCATATGTTAATACTAATCCCCTTAACATTACAGGTTGTAAATGTCCAACCTTTAGGCAAAGGAATCAGTGCTGTGATAAACCTAGATTTGCCTATAAACGTCATATGTATCCTTTTCACAATCGTAATGATTATCAAAAGGATAACTTTGTAAAGACGAAAACAAGATCCGATGTTCCCAATTGGAGAAAGACTAACTTTCAAAGGAATAGTCAATCCAATTCTCTTCCGAGAAATCTAGAAGAGAATAATGGGAAGAAGATTCTGGTTGTTCCTAAAAGCACTCAGAAATGGATACTAAAGAAATTCAATGATGTTTTGAGTGTGAAAAGGAATGATTTCCCAGAAAATTCCATGACTATGGAGAAGGCAATATCCATGATGTTGGAACTTAAAAACTTCTTTGAAAAGATGGATTTGGATGTGAAAAGTTCTAAAAGCAATCTCTTTCATGATAATCCAAAAGTCACTTGTGGTGAGCAAGACATTGTTCACCTCAACACAAATTGATTGTGTTCTAAGTGCATTAATATGGTATTGAAGTTGTTTGTAAAGTGGTAAGAAAAGTGATTCGATTCTCGAACTTGTGAAGGATTTTTTTTAGACTTAAATTCAAAACTAAAATAGAAAACACACTAAAAATTATAGCAAACTTAGACAAAGATGATATCAATATTAAAAGAAACACTGAGGCTAAGATTCCAGTATTTTCCAAGTTCAAAGTGATTAAACCAATACTTATATTTATGCAATTTTCTTGTTTAATTTGATTCTAAAATATTGCAACAAGTAGATTTTCAAAAGTAGTAATTGTAAATACCAAGTATGATGCATCAAAAGTCTTAAAACTAAGCATACTCCATCAAAATAAATCACAATCACTCAAATAAAAATCATATTCAATAATAGTTCAAGGCAAATAATCATATAATAATTGCAAATAAAAAGATAAAATAGAATATATCACTTTTTGTTGGAAAAATAGCTTCCTCTATCGCCTCAGCAATGGGGTTTAGCTCCCCATATTAATCATGTCTCAAAATATGCGTTTATGATTCAAAAGTTGATTAAAAGAGTGAAAAGTAATAACACAGACTGTTTGCAACGGTGTGTCGGCGTTACAAAATAGCTGTTACAATGGAACTGTTACAGAAAACTGTTGTAAACACTGTTGCTTTGTCGTTGATTTCAAGACCCTAAAAACGACTGTCTTGAATGGCCCTTTGTTCTTAGTGTTCTTCCTTGTGCACCAGCAGAAACAATTTCCTGCAACTCTTGATTTCGTTCTCTGTTGTGTTCTAAAGTTCCCCCAAAGTATCCATAACCCTTCCTTAACCTCTCAACATCCTATATATAGCCAACATTTCAAAAAAACTCGATCGAATCCCTTGTTTATCTCCATTTTTCTTCAAAAGAAAGTTACGGGATTTCTTTTTCGCCAATCTTGTTTACGCGGCTTGTGAGTTGTAAAACTTCCCAAAACTGAAAGATACGAATCTCAGTTAGTATATCCTTCCTTCACAGCACCTAACTTCCATAAATATAGCCAAGAAACTTCCGGGAATAACTATTGCTCTGTTTTGCTTCTACCAGATGATTAAGACCAATTTGTTCGATTCAAACGCACACGCCAAACCTGTTTTACTCTAAGAAGTCCAGCCCAACAAGTTCTGGCGATTGAATCTCTCCAAAAGCCTCCAAAATTCCAACCCTAAAATCTGCCGTGAAAACCAAATTCCCGCCAGTTTCAATTTCTAACGGGGAAGATGATGGTCGACCCCTATCCAGAGTGGGGGTGCGAATAGCATCTGCCCTGGGAGTGTCCTGAGGGTGCCCCTTAGTAATTTGGGTACCCCTTATCCATAGTGAGAGTCCGAATAGCAAGTGTCCTCCTAAAAACTTTTACCAACTTTTCAAGCCGATTTTTTCCAAAAATGTTTATTGGCCAAAAATACCTACACACACATAAAACACCATAATAAGTACAAAAATGAGCACTATTAATATATAGAATCGAGACAAATTAGACACAAAAATGTGTCTATCAAATACCCCAAACTTATTATTTGCTAGTCCTCGAGCAAAAATAAAGTAAAATCCTAACTCACACTTATCGCAGGCATCGTCGATTGCATTTAGCGTATGCAATAAGACTTTAAACCCTTAGTTGGCCCTAGTGGCCGAGTTATAGTCTCTGGAGGGTTTACCAGAGGTGTACCCACAAAACCTTTATACTCCGCACTTAACTATCTACACAGAGAACCTTGGAAGGCACTAAAGAATCTCCTTGATTGGCATACTTATTGATTACGGAAGGGAAGTAACTGATGCAAAATTCCAATTGTCGTACACGAGTTTGCACTCAAGCATACTAAACTTCATATATAAGTCACGTAGCTCTACTCGGATAGTTTCGGACATCATAACCGAGTCAACCAATCACATGGATAGATTAAGAGATGGATATAGAAAAACGTATATGGTTTTGATGTTGACTAAGGTGAACGGTGTTTCTCATATCTGTCTGAAGGCCACTGCCAAAATAAACCTATCCTAATGGACAGAGATACTGGTCTAGACTAATATCAACATACTGGCATATACAAGGGAACCCGTGGTCGATAATCCTAACTCTAGGTCAACCCAACTGGCATATACAAGGATTCCAGTGGTCGACTTTATTGAATTTATTCCAGTTGGTCTGATGGTCCGGTCTCTATTTCTTTTATTTATTTATTTTCTTTTTCTCTCTTTTTCTTCTTCTTTTTTTTTTCACTTTTTTTTTTCTTCAATATCTCAATCACTCTATTTCACCCTAGCAGTGGTAACAACTAGAATCGTGAGCCCCACCTAATCACTTAGAGAAACATATTTGAAAGAAAACAAAATAAAAATAGAAGTGAAAAGGATTCAACGAGATATGGCGAAACTACCATGTTTTTTCTTTAATTCTAACACCTGAGCTATGTGCTTTTATGAATAGACTCTTTAGATGTTTCCATCTAATCAGATTGGTTCCTCAACTCCTACAACCAAAATGCTTCCATCCACTTAGATTGGTTAGTGCCATCCTTAATAAACATAAATTTCTAGGCTCTGGAGTTTAACAATACAACTAAAAAGTTTCTCCCATACCCCCAAACTTAAATCTAACATTGTCCTCAATGTTCTAAAGATGAAATTAAAAGCATGAACAAGGAGAAACTGTTACCATTGAAGTAAAAGAGTTAAGGAAAGATATTACCGTGTCGCATGAATATTGGGTTACCTCCCAAGAAGTGCTAAGTTTAACGTCTTCAGCCAGACTAAGAAAGGATTAGTCACCTCATAAAATCATAAAGTAATAGCCGAAATATCTGTGGGTCATCAAAACCCAATAGAGCTATCACAAGTAAAAGGAATCTGCAACATGCCAAGAAAATTAACAAATAAAGCACACCCTTGTCTAGTTTCCTGTTTAAGACAACTACATCTAGTTGTGGTTCAGGTTCAGGCTCTATAACTGGGTCGAGATAAAATATTTTCATGTGCTGTAATTCCTCAAAGCTAAGATCCAATTCAAGTATTAGAGTCTGGAAAAACTCAAATAAAACTTAGAAGCACATAATAATAACCTGAATAATTGCGGATCCTTAAAGTCAATCAGTTTTGACTCACACAATTGACCACGATGAAACTGGCGGTCAATCATAAGAAAATGTGTCAATACTAATCTCCTAAAGTACTTAGGCTCAATCTTAAAATTTAATAACTGACACATTTGAAACTCATACGTTCCCACAATTGGTTGAAAAATATTTGGTGGGAAAACAAAGTCAATCTGGGTATCATAGCCCGGATAAACCACATCAACCAGAGGATGGGTTTCTAACAACTGAACTGCTCTATGAATATACTCTTGTGAAATGGTAGAGTCATATATTCCAAGTCTACCCCCAAACTTAGAATTTTGGGTGTCTCTAAATAGACTAGTCATAATATTCCTAATTTCTAGACCATCAGGTTCCTGAAAAATGTCAATTGCTTTATCTAAGTTATAATCAGGTGGTTCATCCTCTAAATGCATCTGATGCATAGTAGGACTTATGTCCTTAATATCCTCTATGGTCCACCCTAAAGCTTCCTTAATGTCTTGAAGCACAGTCACCGGCCTACTCTCCTGATCACTATCCAAATCACAAGCTATAATAACAGGAAAAGTCTCAGATGGGCCTAAAAATACATAGTTAGGGTCCAAATTAGGAGGCTCTTCTAAACAAGGGATTAAGGTAGACTCGAAAGATAATAATGGTTCAAACATAGCTTTCCATGTATCGGGATCTAACATAGGAATAGAATCCAACAAAGCATTTACTTGTTCAATGTTGCTATCATCGTCGAAATCCATGCTAAAATGGGCTAGACAACTCTCTAATGGATCTTCCAATATGATGTTTGGTAATGACTCCTGAACTATGGTTCCTATCATGTTCACCTCTTCAATGCACGTGTCATCTAGCTTAGAATGAAGCTTATTGACATTAAAAATATTCAACTGAATAGTCATATTACCAAAATATAGATTCATAATACCATTTCGCAGTTTATGATCGCATTAGACGTAGCTAAAAATGGGAGACCTAAAATCACAGTATCCGGTTCTCTCGGGTCGTGACAAAAGGGTATCTAAGACCACGAAATCCACAGGATAAATAAACTTGTCGACCTCAATAAGAACATCTTCTATCACACCACGAGGAATTTTAACAGACCTATCAGCTAACTGCAGTGTTATCTTAGTAGGTTTCAATTCACCAAGTCCTAG
Organism: Papaver armeniacum; assembly: GCA_023531295.1. Classification (NCBI taxonomy): domain Eukaryota; kingdom Viridiplantae; phylum Streptophyta; class Magnoliopsida; order Ranunculales; family Papaveraceae; genus Papaver; species Papaver armeniacum. The sequence continues at coordinate 778,288 of JAJJWW010005691.1, read as the reverse complement.
TTGTAAGTACACATAGTACGGCAGTAAGTTCACACTAGCTCCTAAGTCAAGTAAAGCTTTATCTACCCGATGTTTTCCTATTGTGCAAGCAATGGTAGGGGCACCCGGGTCTTTATATTTAGGAGTTGTGTTATTCTGAATGATCGAACTTACATGACTAGCTAAAAAGGCTTTTTTAGGGACACTAAGCTTGCGCTTTCGCATACAAATATCCTTAAGGAATTTGGCATAAGAAGGAAGTTTCCTAATTGCTTCTAGTAACGGAAGGTTTATGGTAACTTTCTTAAAAACCTCCATTATGTCATTAAAGTTGGATTCATTCTTTGTTGGTACTAATAGCTGAGGAAATGGGGCTCTAGGCATAAAATAGGGCTTCTCAGGAATCGAATCGGCATCATTAGAGATTTTATCAGTCCCCTCAGCTATAGATGGTCCTGAGAGCTGAACTACAGTATGCTCACTATCGGGCATGGTTACCTGATTGTCTACTACTCTGCCACTCCTAAGGGTTCTAATCGAATTCAACCGATGTGATGGTTTTGCGCCTACTTCATGAACACCTCTAGGGTTTGGTTGTGTTTGACTAGGGAACCTACCTTTTTCTCTCAAGGACTCATTTATCAGACTAACCTGCGTTTTTAACTCGGCAATAGCTTGACTATTTTCTTGTCCTATCTTGTTAATAGCTTCTACGCTTTGTGAAAGTGATTGGTGCATCTTTTCAGTGTTTCGAATAAATGAGGCAAGAGTTTCTTCTAGACTTAAAATTTTCTTATCGGACTGATATTGAAACTGAGTTACTCCTAAAGGATTCTTAATATAGCCAAAACCTGGGGAGCATTCGAATTACTAAACTGACCTTGATTCTGGTCCTTAGACCATGAGAGGTTCGGATGGTTTCTCCAACCAGGATTATAGGTTTCTGAATATGGGTCAAACTTTTGACGGTTATCAAATCTAGTGTTATTATTATAAAGAGCATTGACTTGCTCTTCAATAGTCTGGCCTTCCCAAAAAGGCTCCACTCTACCACTAGTGTGACCAAATTCTAAAGCTTCTAACCTTTTAGCTATTGCTGCAATTTTGGCATCTGATTCAAAGCCTCCTTCAAGCCTATTAACGTTTCATCTTCCTAGAAGAATTGTTTTCTTGGGTTCCCTACTATTTTCCCATTGTTGGGTCTTTTCGGCAATTTCATGCAAATATGTCATTGCCTCATCAACTGTTTGGTTTTCAGACCCACCTGTACACATAGATTCTACTGTGGTCGTAGTGGAATAATCTAAACCCTCATAAAGGATCTGAACTAACCTAACCTTTTCTAAACCATGATGAGGGCATTGGGCTAATAAATCATTGAACCTTTCCAAATACCTATACAAAGATTCTCCCTCTTGTTGAGAAAACGTGCAAATTTGTGTCCTAATAGACGATGTTTTGTGCCTAGGGAAAAACTTGTTCAAAAAGGCAGATGTAAGTTGTTCATATGTTTCAATTTAACCAGAAGCTAAACTATATAGCCACGATTTGGCTTTATCTTTCAAGGAAAAAGGGAATAACCTGAGTTTCAAAGCATCATCATCAAGGTTTCTAATCTTTAGGGTACTACAAATTTCCTCAAAGTCCCTAACATGGAAATAGGGGTTTTCATTTTCTTTCCCTAAGAAGATTGGGAGCAAATCAGTAAGGTCCCAGGTTTAAGTTCATAAGTTGCTTCCGTTTCAGCTAACTTGATACACGAGGGACGATTAGTCCTAGTCGGGTTCAACAAAGCTTTTAAAGTTGCCATTTCTGGCTCTATCGGAATATTAGGGATTGTCTCCTTGAATGGACGTTCAAAAACGGACTCTTCAAAAATCGGACTTTCTAAATTGAGGTAATCGAGACACTTAGAAATACTAGGTTTCTCTTTAACAAATCTACCTAGGCGTCCTTTTACGTTCCTAAGCATGCAAAAGAATAAGGAAGGGGATTCTATGCAATCACAAATCAAGGCCGACTCAACCAAAGCAAACCTAGAGATTTCTAGCAAACAAAAAGCATGATGGCTCCACTTAGATTGTTTCTATACCAGCTTCTAATCCTTCGAAAGGGAATTCGTTACAATTTAAGCAAACCCCTCTGGAATCAATCTGAGTCAAAGTAAGTTGAATAGAGGCGAGGGAAGCTCGGTGGAGCTTTGATACCCAAGGCCTCACCGGAATTACAAGGCGGCGCAGTCACGCATTCAACTCACAGAAACCATCATGAACTTCGAAGTATGCTTAAAAGAGTAACCAATATTTTTCGAATAGTTTTCCTATTAAGCTCGTTACGTCTTGTTCTAGTCAAAATTTTAAGGCTTAGGTTCGCGTAGGTTACGTGTTCCTAAGGCGGGCAAGAAGAGAACGGTGATGAAATCCGAACCCTTATCTTGTATGGCCAGGCCTTTCCCTTTACTAGAAAATTAAAGCAGTCGTATTCAAGTCCTCAGCATATATGCAAACAAAGGAAGACAGTAACTTGCTGACAGGGGATTAGCGAGTGTTCAGAATCTTACCTCCCGTTCCAGACGGGGGATGAATCGGTTGTAGTCGACTCGGGTCACTGACTCCTATGTCAGTGTACGAACCCAAGGTGCAGAGACAATATCGTAATTGTCCTCCTTCTCTGCAAACAGTTTATATTTAAAGTACCCTTCCATAGGGTAAAAATAAAAATAATGTCCAAAGTCTAAAAGTCCAAAGTCCAAAAAGAAAAGAAAAATTACAAAAATAATAAACCCTAATACAATTTTTTTTTCTTTTTTTTTCTAAAAATAAACAAACCCTAAAAATAAAATTGTCTTCTTTTTCGTTCTTTTCGCTTTAATTTTTAGCTCCAAGTCTTTACGAAATCACCAAACTCCTTGGCTCAATTTTCTTTATGATCCAGAACCTGTAGACAAAAGATAAATACCCAAAAACGTAAAAAAGAACAAAAAAAATAAAAAAAAACTAAATCAAAAATCCTAAAAACATGTCCGCGTCGGCGGCGCCAAAAATTGATATGGTATTGAAGTTGTTTGTAAAGTGGTAAGAAAAGTGATTCGATTCTCGAACTTGTGAAGGATTTTTTTTAGACTTAAATTCAAAACTAAAATAGAAAACACACTAAAAATTATAGCAAACTTAGACAAAGATGATATCAATATTAAAAGAAACACCGAGGCTAAGATTCCAAAGATTTTCAAGTTCAAAGTGATTAAACCAATACTTATATTTATGCAATTTTCTTGTTTAATTTGATTCTAAAATATTGCAACAAGTAGATTTTCAAAAGTAGTAATTGTAAATACCAAGTATGAAGCATCAAAAGTCTTAAAACTAAGCATACTCCATCAAAATAAATCACAATCACTCAAATAAAAATCATATTCAATAATAGTTCAAGGCAAATAATCATATAATAATTGAAAATAAAAAGATAAAATAGAATATACCACTTTTTGTTGGAAAAATAGCTTCCTCTATCGCCTCAGCAATGAGGTTTAGCTCCTCATATTAATCATGTCTCAAAATATGTGTTTATGATTCAAAAGTTGATTAAAAGAGTGAAAAGTAATAACACAGACTGTTTGCAATGGTATATCGGCATTACAAAATAGCTGTTACAATGGAACTGTTACAGAAAATTGTTGTAAACACTGTTGCTTTGTCATTGATTTTAAGACCCCAAAAACGACTGTCTTGAATGGCCCTTTGTTCTTCGTGTTCTTCCTTGTGCACCAGCAGAAACAATTTCTTGCAACTCTTGATTTCGTTCTCTGTTGTGTTCTAAAGTTCCCCCAAAGTATCCATAACCCTTCCTTGACCTCTCAGCATCCTATATATATCCAACAGCCCCCAAAAACTCGATCGAATCCCTTGTTTATCTCCCTTTTTCTTCAACAGAAAGTTACGGGATTTCTTTTCTGCCAATCTTGTTTACACGTCTTGTGAGTTGTAAAACTTCCCAAAACTAAAAGATACGAATCTCAGTTAGTATATCCTTCCTTCACAGCACCTAACTTCCATAAATATATCCAAGAAACTTCCGGGAATAACCATTGCCCTGTTTTGCTTCTACCAGATGATTAAGCCCAATTTGTTCGATTAAAACGCACACACCAACCCTGTTTTACTCTAAGAAGTCCAGCCCAACAAGTTCCGGCGATTGAATCTCTCCAAAAGCCTCCAAAATTCCAACCCTGAAATCTGCCGTGAAAACCAAATTCCCGCCGATTTCAATTTCAAACGGGGAAGATGATGGTCGCCCCCTATCCAGAGTGGGGGTGCAAATAACATCTGCCCTAGGAGTGTCCTGAGGGTGCCCCTTAGTAATTTGGGTACCCCTTATCCATAGTGAGAGTCCGAATAGCAAGTGTCCTCCGGGCACTTTTACCAACTTTTCGAGCCGATTTTTCCAAAAATGTTTATTGGCCAAAAATACCTACACACACATAAAACACCATAATAAGTACAAAAATGAGCACTATTAATATATAGAATCGAGACAAATTAGACACAAAAATGTGTCTATCATGTATCCTCACCAAGGAATGCCTTGCTATGTATACGGTGAGGGAAGCACGGGAATTGGGGCACACATAGTATGTTCGGTAAGGATGTAGAATTCGATTAGATTCTTCTAAAAAGGTATGTCTATAAACTTGAGCAATATTTGTGTTTTTATTTTCTTAGAGTACTTATATTGATCCATGTACCTTGCTTATCGTTCAGTTGTACCTAACTTGATCTGTGCTTAAGGTTCTTAAATGTTTAGGTTTGAATATACAAGTTCGGGATGTTTGGACTTCACGGTACACTTACCAAGTATGCATAACATCATTTAAAATCAAAATCTAGGGACTTAAGTACGCATACCCATTTGCATACTGCTCAGTCACGAAAATTCGTTTGCAAACCCGTATGCATACTTGCATGTAGGCGTCGATTTTCGGTAAACTTTTTTGGCCGTAAATTCTTAGTCCAAACTCGGATTGACCTCATTCTTTTTTAATTCTCTTCCTTTTTGAATTATATTCAAAATGGAGATGAGAATCCTTGAATTTGGATGAGTTAAGACTGGTCTTTGTCCTGTCTCTTGTTTTTGAGTATTTTGCTCCGTTTCGTCACACTTGTTCCACTTCTGTTGGACTTGGGCACTTTGATTCTTGGAAAACTACTCTTCTAAGAGAATTTGTAGCTTTTACAAGAATGTTTTTGGTGAATCACAAAGAAGTAAGTTCAAGAATGGGCAGTAGTACGCATTGCTATGGGATTCTTGAATGTTCACAATCATCTTATGTGAACTATGGTGCATGGTCGTTAATGACTTTGTATGTTCTTCTTTGTTAATATTTTTATACACCTTTGGTAGCTATTCTTGGTGTAAATCATGGCGCAAAAGATTGATTATACCCTCTAAGAACAAATCATCTTATATGTGCATTACGAGTTTGTCTTGATGCCTAGGAAACTTCTTATGAGAATTTATTCTTGGTTTTGAGAAGGATTACTAGATTTTGGAATAGCAATTATTGTGATTACTCATAGCTATTGATAAATGTTTTCATCTTGCAATGTTTTAGATTTATTTATTTAAATTCTAAAGTTGATTTGGAAGATGATTTTTGCAATTTTAATCTTTATGATTATATATATATTGCAAATTATTATGGGATATGTTGTTTACGTCCGTGAACCTGTGAATGTCCCATACTTGTTCAAAAGTTATCTCTATTATGTCGGTATGAAAGTATTGATAGAAGATAGAATGAACTTTTGACATTACAAAAGTTAAAGCCTTTTATGTCAGTGTTTTGATGGAAGAAAGGATAAAACTTTTTTTCACAAGGATTAAGTCTATTGTATGTCATTGTACAAATAGTGATGGAAAATAGAATGAATCCTTGTGTATTCCGCAGTATTGGTCGATCTCCGATCCACATTTTTGTGCATATAATGTGTTGCTCCGTAAGGTTCCTTATGTTTGAGCATAACCAACAAAATTAACCATTCTCTTGTGGTTAACTTAGTTGTTTCTCCGTAAGTTCTCTTATGTTGAGCATAACCAACTGAATTGATCATTTTCTTGTGGTTAATTTAGTTTTTGCTCCGTAAGTTCTCTTATGTTAAGCATGAACAATTGAATTGATCACTTTCTTGTGGTTAATATAGTTTTGTATTTCGATTGAATTAATCATGGGTTCTCTCGTGGATAATTCAATTGAATATTTTTGGATTCAAATTCATGTTTTTCATATGATTTGATTTTGTCCAAAAGAAATTCTTATTTTCTTGCAAAAGCAAGGTCACGTTTGTTGTTCTCTCAGGAATGACATAATATGGGGGAGAGTTCTTTTTGAACTTGTGCTTAATTGCTAAATATTTGTGGGGAGTGCGGTTGTGGAATATTATAGGGGTTATATTGTATCTTTATAAACTCCTTGATGAATGCATTAAGCTTCGGCTTTATGATGGCATCTAAATAAGTTGATATGGTATTCTCTTTTTTGGTCATGAAGTATCTCTGTGAAAATTTCATGAGGATCCCACTAGTTTCGTACCTTTGCCAATTTATATTGACAAAAAGGGGGAGAATCAATGTGTAGTGTGATACTCCAAATACATATGGTTTACGGATCATTATGTAAGGGGGAGTGGTTTTCATGTTGAGATGAAGTATTGACTAAGGGGGAGTGATACATATCACCATAGTATTGTTGTCAAAGTGGTAATACAATTGAACTTTAATGATGTGTAATAATACTATGACACTGTATAACAATGATTGAGAGCATTTTTTTTCTCATTGTTATCGCTACGGATCTTCAACAACTATGATGCTGAACTTACAACCTTTAGGATCATGGAGTACTTGGAAGTGACAAAGATTTTGAGTCGCGTTAAAGATACCAAGGAGATCAAGCATTTGTATGTGAAGCTACAATTTTTATCTATTTTGTAATCCATATGTATTGATAGTTTTGTCATTAAAATTGACAAAGAGGGAGATTATTAGAGCATGGCTCGGTCGAACTCGCATGTGTTGCTATCTCAAGAATGTTTGTCAATGTTAGTGATAAAAACTATAAGTCTTGATTTCTATCCTATTTATAGATGTCTCGGACTAGGACATAGATTGTGTAGTTGAGCTTAGTTTTCACGGAGGTCATCATTTGAAGACGAAGAACTACTAAGGGGAGCTTGTGGAATTTCTTCGACAAAAGGTATGTGACTCGAACTCATCTATCCTTTGGAAAGTCTACCTCTACTATCTCTTATATTGAGACATAAGTCGTGTTACGATATAGTTTTCTCTATACACATTTGAGATTTCGAGCTGAGTATATCTCGCTTACATATTTCTCGAAATATGTGTTCGTAAGCTTTCGCTTCGACCAAGTTCATCTTATATCATGAGAAAATTGCCGAGTAAAATCTTGCATGGTTTGTGTGATGCAATCATTTGATGTGGGCTTGGAATGTTTCGATAATGATTATTTCAATATCTTGAAAATTTCTTAGATGCTAATAGTGTGTGAAAACGGCTATTATCATTATAGAAGAACGTTTCAATGATTGAAATAAAGAGTTTAGAATCTTGTAACCATATTTGGGTATAAGCATAGTATTTTCGCACATTAGTGTATAATTAAGTTCGAAACCGGGAACCTAAAGTATGCATACTTTTGTGTATACAAAAAGGTTGTAGGAGACTGGGTAAGTATGCGTGTACGCATACTGGAGGAAGTTCAAGTCCGTGAATTTCTGCTGAGTTTGAAATAAAAAACCAAACTCATTCGGTCACCTAAAGTGCGCATACCCATATGCATACTGGCGGAAGTTCACGTCCGTGAATTTCTGCTGAGTTTGAAAAATAAAAACAAACTCAAATCCGGTTACTTAAGTACGCACACCGATACGCATACTTAAGTGTGTTACTTTCTAATATTGGTTGTACATGAACCTAGAACATTTATCAATAAGGAATGCAATCTTTGCAAACCGTGGCTATAATGTTCATGTATTGACTGATTTTGCTTCAATTGTGTTCTTGTATAATTCTACGAGAATATAGCAATTGAACAACTCTTTAACTAGTTTCATTTGAGTCATCTGAACTAGTTATGGTTAAGATGAATAAGGTTGATATGAGAGTAATCATACGGCTAACCTCGGTTAACTATTTGTGAACCAACATGGTGTACACGTTTAGGTACGGTTACATAAACCTAAATGAGGGTACATTTAATTTGTGTGTAACAAGCTAAGTTCGATCTAACGGTTGAAAGATATTAGCTTGGTTGAATTAGGTTTTTCATCTAACGGTGAATATTAAATGCTTTGTTACCAAGGTAACTTGGATTCCAAACCATGATTTGAAAAATATATTAAGGAGAACTCTATAAACTAGGAAACATAATCCCCACACCTCCTGTGTGTTACTAGTTGCATAACTAGAGTCGATTCTCCTTTAATCTTAGGTTTCTTCTCGAGACCCTGTAGGTTAAAGACTTGAAGACTTCATTGGGATTATGAAGCCAGACCCAACTATTATCTTTGTAGTTGCGTGATCTGATCTTGTTGTTTCTATCGTGTTGAGTGCAATTGAAATAATTGGCTCGAGATTTATATCTCCGATAGGCAAGATAAAAAAGTAATCACAAACGACTTCGTCTCATCTTTTGTGATTACACAATATCTTGTTTCGCTAGTCGATTAAGATTATTGCGAGGTGATCGATAATTTTGGGCTGTTTTTCGGGAATATAAGTTTGGGTTATCAATTGGTTCCTGTATACCTTGATTTATCAAAAGACGGAACAAAAACTCTTGGGTATTTACTGGGAGAGATGATTTATTCAATCCTATAGACTTTTCTGTGTGATACAGATTTGTGTATCAAGTCTTCGACTTTGGGTCGTAGAAACTCTTAGTTGTGGGTGAGATCAGCTAAGGGAATCAAGTGCGTAGTATCCTACTGGGATCAGAGACGTAAGGAGCGCAACTATACCTTGAATGATTCTGATATTGATTAGGGTTCAACTACAGTCCAATCTGAAGTTAATTGGTAGTAGGATAGAGTCTATAGCGACTTAATACAATGTGGTGTTCAAACTGGATTAGGTCCCGGGGGAAATCTGCATTTGCGGTTTCCTCGTTAACAAAATTCTGGTGTTCGTGTTATTTCTTTTCCGCATTATATTTTGTTATATAATTGAAATATCACAGGTTGTGCGTTAAGATCAATCAATTAGAATATCCAACATTTGGTTGTTGATTTACATTGATTGACACTTGAACATTGTTCTTTGGTACCTTTTAAGTTGTTTCACATAATAATCAGGCTCACGGATTTCTAGATTGAGTCTGACTGTCTAGTTGATTCTGTAGAAAGTGTATTGGAGTAAGTCCTCTCAGATTGCCAAACGAATTGTTGGGTGTGGTTGGCAGACCCCCGCATTTTTAGCATCAACCTCAAACGTGACCTCAATATGAGGGATTCCTCTTGGAGCTGGAGTAAGTCCAGAAAGATCAAACTTTCCAAGGTCCCTGCAATCTTTTGTGAGACTTCTTTTACCTTCGAACACGTGTATAGAGACAGTGGTCTGCTGATCCTGGTAAGTACTAAAAAATTGAAATCACTTGGTCTGGATACCTGTGTTCTTATGGATAACCTTGGCCATCACACCACCAACAGTTTCAATACCGAGAGTAAGTAGTGCGACATCCAATAGAAGAACATCTTTGGTTTCATCACCACCTTCTCCGCTCAAGATACCTCCTTGTACAGCAGCACCATAAGCAACAGCCTCATATGGGTTGAAACCTTTGTTTGGCTCTTTGCCGTCAAAGTATTCTTTAAGGAGCTCTTGAACCTTTGGAATCCTAATACTTCCACCAACAAGGACAATCTCGTCAATCTGGTTTTTCTCTAGTCCGGCATCAACCATAGCCTTCTTCGAGGTCCCATTTGTCTTCTTGAATATATCAGTGTTCAATTCTTCAAAACGAGCACGGGTAAACGGTTCAGAGAAATCCAATTCGTCGTATAGAAACTCAATATCAACTCGCACTAGATGTTGGTTACTCAAAGCTCTCTTAGCATGTTCACACTCCCTCTTTAGCTTCCCAAGATATTTTTTTTCATTGCTGATGTCCTTTCCGTGCTTCTTCTTGATCAGTTTTATGAAGTAATCCATAACTCTGTGATCAAATTCCTCACCTTCCAAATGAGTGTCTCCGTTTGTCGAAAGAACCTCAAAAACTCCATTGTCAATATTCAAAGTACTGACATCAAATTGACCACCACCAAGGTCAAAAACAAGGATGTTCTTCTCTCCGTCACCTTTTTTATCCAAACCGTACGGTGATTGCGGTTGGCTCGTTAATGATTCTTACGACATTTAATCCAAAGAATCACCTCGGCATCCTTTGTAGCTCAATCTCTCGAGCATCATTGAAGTACGCGAGGGACAAAGGTGATAACATATAACAGATAATAAAAAGAATAACAGTTATGGTTACCAATCCAAACACATAGAGAAGAGATATAAAGGACCAGATACAGACCAGACTCACACACTCTTCTCACACACTTACACAGATAACACAAAACTCATGACTAAGTGTAAACAGAGTGTAAATGAGACTAAATGCTATTACCCCCCTCAAGATGAGCTGTTTGAACTGAGAGATACAAAACACACACAACTTGTTCTTGAGAAGAGAGAATCTGGCACCATGTAAATCTTTAGTGAAAATGTCAGTCACTTGGCCAGTGTGGAGCTGTAAAAGACTCTTAAGTTCTTGGTTTGCACCAACTCTCTGACAAAATAGAAGTTTAAAGTCATGTGCTTCATTTCACTGTGGAAAACAGGGTTGGATGCCTGAGAAAGAGCAATGTTGTTATCACAGGACAAGTTAGGTGGTGTGGTAAGAAAGATATGTAAGTCCTAAAGCAGTTGGCAGATCCAAACAAGTTCAGCAGCAGCTTGAGATAGAGCCATGTACTCAGCTTCTGTAGATGATCTAGCAACAGTGGCCTGCTTTTTAGAAGTACAAGAAATAGGGTTATTACCAAAGAAAATGCATAACCCACTAGTTGATCTTTTGTCATCAAGGGATCCATCACAATCAGCATCACTGAAACCCTGAAGCACCTATAAGCCTTTGGAGAAGAATAAACCATGATCTAAAATGCCTTTGACATTCCTTAGGATCCTCTTAGCAGCCACAAAATGAACAAAAGTAGGTTTGTGCATGAACTGACAGAACAAAATCGGTACCTTAAGAATTATATGCGGGTTTTCCTTTCAACTATATAGAGGATCTAGGCTACGGATTTGGTTTGTGTTGGACTATTATCCTCAACAGTGTGTACTAATGCACATTTAATGCAGATTGACATGTACCTCACTTGAAGAATCAACTCAAGATTTTCTAAATTTATGCATTAATTTTGGATTTAGATGCGGATATTCGTTTATGCCGTTACTTTTAAGGAACAAACTATAATCTGCATAGATTCCCATTTAATGCGCAATATTAACAAACTATATAAACCGAACAAATTAATGGCATAACTAAATATTTAACTCATAAACAAAACTATTCACTGCAATGGTGTATTTGAAAATGAGCTTCCTTATTATGTTCTTTGTCCTAATTTTTTCTAGCCTTATCTCAACAATACACTGCGTGGGTGAAAAAAAAAACTTGTCGGAGGAAGAAGTAGATGACATAGAAATTGAGAGGAAATTAAGAGTTTTAAACAAGAAGCCGGTTAAAACCATTATAGTAAGTAAATTATGACCTTGTTCATGTTCAAGTGTTTAACTTGTATTTCTAGACTGGTAGATCACGATAGGATGACTTCGAGTATGGGTTCTTGAATTCATTATTCATATCAACTGTTTCGTTCTAATATTTTTTCCTTATATTTCAGACCGAGGTTGGTGACGTAGTAGACTGCATAGACATATATAAGCAACCAGCATTTGATAACCCACTGCTCAAGGATCATAAAATCCATGTAAGATACATTTATTTTTTGTATAAAACATTTATAAAAGCAATGACATAACCAGAAATTATTGAGTGTAGGATAGGCTTGGTAACCTAAATTTTTCTAGGATGGGATTAAAGTTTATAATTTATGCATGTTATTTTATTTGTAAAAATATAAATGGGTGCTAAAAAAGTAATATTTTTTTTTGGAATTAGGGTGAGTTGGACCTAGGATAAGCCATGCTCTAGTTACGCCCATCTTTCTTATACTAATATAAAGAAAAGAGCTCTTTTTGGTAGGAGACCTCCTAAATTACTTAGTTGTCCCCATTTTTTACATATTTACATAAATACCATTATTTTAAAAATAGATCAAAAAATTAAAAACTTAATATCTTTCAAAATATACACCGGATTTTTGTAAACTTTATATATTTGGAAAGCTCTTTCAATTATCTACGTAACGAGTACAAATAGGAATAGTAATTTTTTGTTCTAGGAAAAAAATCTCATGACTTTCAAATTTAGTATTGTTGGATGAGAAAAAATTAAAGCATGTGCATCGCACATGTGTCCTTACTAGTATAATAGAAGGGGTAGACCTAGATAAGAATATGGAGGAAACATTTAGTCATTTTTTCGTTGAATTCGCCTGCATTTGTGATCATAAGTCAATGTAACTCATAGATTTCAACGGTAACTTCCTTTATAAAAAAATTATTTCACATTATATATATATATATATATATATATATATATATATATATATTATCCAAAACCCCATAAAGTATATATAGACTACATAATGTTTCATTATACAATGTGATACTATTAATTATGATACTAACCGACTTTCCGACATTATTTATGGAATTTGACATTTACATATATATATATGTATACAGATGAGTCCAAGATCACTTTCAAGAGAGACAAGAATTAAAAATGTTTCAGCATCCTCTATTTTTCATGGGCTTCAAAGGGAACGATGTCCTTTAGGAACGGTCCCTATTCGAAGATTAACTAGAGAAAACTTGGTTAACGCTAAATTTCTCGCAAAAAAAGTCGAACAAATTCATGCAAACGGTATTCCTAACCTTGGTTTCCGTGTAAGTTAGATACTTTATTCCATGCATTCTGATGAGCTTATTTCATTTGATTGTATAAACTTGTTAGTTGTGTTTTGTAGTTTGTCTCTGCAGAAGAAATCATTCGTGGGAAAAGATATTTCGGAGGCGCAGCTTCTATGTCTTTACATAACCTTACGGTAGATCCTGACCAATTCAGTACTTCACAAATTTGGATTGTGAATTCTCCTACTCGGGATCAAATGAACGGCATCCAATTCGGAATAATGGTACATTTTTGTTTTCTCGTATTACCATTTTACCATGTCAAATTTGATCATTTTTTTTTTACCAAAAAAATCTCACTTTATTGGGTTATATCATAAGTTTTTCAGAAAAATCCAAGCGTAGCTGGTGGTAATCTCCCTCGACTGTTTGGTTTTTGGATCGTTGTAAGTTTTATTTAGTTGTTTTTCTATCTTAATGTTTATTTAAAATGGTAGACATCTTCTGGAAATATGTATAACTCTTAGTCATTGTATATATATTTCAAAGCTAATTAAGTTTCGGCTTTTAATTATAATCCGAATCCTAAACTCATTAGAATCTTAATTCCAAACTTGAAATTAACATAAAAACTTTCTTATTACTAATTTTACAGAAAAATGGACACCGGATTACTGGTTGCTATAATATGGCGTGCGATGGCTTCATCCAGACCCACCCTACTATATTCATCGATCAACCGTTTTTGTACTCGTCAATATATGGCCACATATCATATGATGTGCATATTATGGTATATCGGGTAAGTTTGCACTTACGTAAATATAGGCTTGACATGAAATCTTCAATACTGGAAAAGTTAAGGGAAGGAAATTCTTCATAATTAATATACAGGAGGTACACTGAAAACGTTTTTATACAATTATAGGCCCAAGGTAATAATGGTCGCTGGTGGTTAAAAATGGGAGCGACTGCTCAAACAAGTGTACATGTAGGATACTGGCCAAATGAAATCTTTACGCTTCTAAGAACAGGTGCATCAGCTGTACGATATGGAGGATATGTAGGTTCAATGTCCGAAGCATCAACTCCACCGATGGGAAATGGATTTTTACCTCAACTTCAGGACTATAAAACGACAGCTTACATGAGACTAATGAAGTATGTTAACGAGGCAGGAGAATCTATTGACCTAAACTCACATTCAGTGCGAACCAATAATGGAAGAGTACCACAATGCTACAACATTATGTTTGCTGGTCAAATAGGAGGGGATTGGGAAAATACTATCGCGTATGGTGGACCTGGTGGTTACTGTAACTAGTACGATGAGAATGTAATGATATGTCGATGGAAACGACGGGAATAATAATGTTGATTTTGTTGTCTTGAAAATGGCAGAAAAAATCATTTTATTGCTTTGCCCAAATAAAATTGGGTATTTCCAATTCTTTATCCAAAGAGGATCCGGAGAAATATACTTATAAGGTCTTTTTTTTTTTTATTACCAACCTTCCCTAGTGGCAACTGCCCTTCCAAGAGTATGTGCCCATTCATCGATGTCCCGAATAAAGGAATCCTTTTCAATTATCCAAGCCCTCCAGGCAATTAGTAAGAAATCTGTCAGAAACAATTTCTTAAAAAATCATTTTTTTATTCAAGATATCCAACAGACGATAACTGATTTTTACAACTCAGTTACTTTGAACTGACGGTCGGTTATAACTTTCTACATTGGATGCACATCACCGAATGGTGGTTCACCCAGTAGCACCAAGTACTTGACATGCTCATTCGAAGTTATCCTTAAAATCCCGTAACAGGGTAAATCAGTTTTGACATGATTCCAGAAATCTAAATGGTAAAAGCAGAGAAAATATTGTACACACCAAGTGGAAACTCTTTCCCATAAACCATTCATCCATGTCTTCACCCCAAAATGAAGGTATCCTTATCCCAAGCAGTTTTTAGTGTTATCAGCTGTAAAGGTCCCGTTGTTCTCGACCCAAAGATATCAACCAGCACTCCTCATTATAACTATAAGGACTTGATACAATTGAAATATAGTGATAATCATACTTATAGTAATAGTATCGTTTCTCGAGTCCCTTATACTCAATAGCTTGAGCAACATCAATATGTCTACCAGCAGGAGAAGTTTCGAAGAACAAGAACTTGATACAATTGAAATATAGTGGTTTCCACTTGTTATTTGAGTGAAAATATGTAGACATGAACACCATACACCTAATCTTTTCATTTACAAAAGAATTAAGCTACGTTTACAAATGCACAGGTAATTCAATATGAAAGTTTCTCCTAATAACAGTCCACAGTTATTTCCAGGGAACAAGGAACTCTCCCAAATTTTTGCTAGTACAGAAGTTCAAACTTTAATTCTAAAATCCTAACAGAGACCAGAAGAAACATGGATTAGAAAAAAATCCTCGTGTTTATCTCAGCCATCCTATCATACTTAGGTATCAATTCTTTCCTTTGATCCTAGTTGCTGGCACACCAGACAAAAAAAACTGTGCATACACTCAGGACGGCACTCTTCACACTATAATCACATGTATCCTGCACTAGCGTGTTTGCATCAGATCAGAGTGGCCTGCCCCTAAGAATACTGTTTTCTGAACAACTCCATGGCCGTGAACACTCTACAGAAAACATCCATTTTCGGGATACTAAGCCGTCGCACTGGAATCTCCCTTATCAAAAGGAGGATGAACTTCAGTATGAATATCCCACAATTAGAACTGCAATTGAAGCAAATGGTGTATGCGTTAGAATACATTTTTACGAAAACAGTTGGATGCACCAGCATTTATTGTGAAGAGGCACAAACACAGACATAGATCAAGTTACATAGGTAAGCAAGATAAAGCAAAACTTTTCCATGCTTATGACCTTGCCACACTACTTATCAAGTTTGGTGTGTGGATATTAATACTCTAAATACTTCAATTCATATGCTTAGAGAATATTGCAGAAAACCTAACAGCTACATAGAATTGATTGATAAATATAGTAGTATATAACAGCAGTTCAAAGTCCATCGAGTTGAATAGAACCAAAACAGAGATACTTTGGTTATTACACAACAAAAGCTGAAGACAGAAACCGGTGGTCAGGTATTTGAGGAAGAACCAGCTTAACTAAGCATAAAATTACGCACGCAGAATCACTTTGCAAAGGTCATGTTATTATCTATTTGGCAATTTTGCTCTGCCAATTGGCTAATGAAACCAACATAAATCAAGCACCGCAGACAAAGAAACAAAATTGAAGAAATCTGGTGTAGGCAGTAAAACAGGCTATTGGTTGGAAACCTAAGCAGATGTGTCGATTTAAGAGATAAAATCTCTCACAACCGGCCAGTATAATTCTCTTGCCATTAGTCTAGCTACAGCCATCATGGGAAATCAAAATTAAGGATATGAACAGTAGACCCTAATCTTGGTACAATGTAGCATCTCAATAATAACTTGAAGAAAGAAATCCACAAACCTTAATTGATCGTTTGGACATGGTTCTGATCCTGATCCAAATTTGTGCTTTGATCCTTATCATGCAGGCGCAGCAGTTTCAGCGACTCTCTCAGACTGTGCAGTTGGAGATGTTAGTGATGGATAGGTTCCCAACATGAAATTTTTACCCTTTGGTGTAGGTCCAGACAAGCGCTGAATCTTTGTTTTCTTCTTCACTCGAACAACCTCATGCCCAGCTTTAACCATATATCTAACCATTTCATCCACCTATCAGCATAACCAGTCAAACATAAGGTTCTTTCTGTTGCGCTGTGCAAAGTTAGGAGGTATACATTATTAGATAAAAAGCACACCTCAAATTCCAATTTGCAATTTAAATTATGAACAACCTATCTATCACTGCTAACTATAAACATCCAATCAACCATAAATCATTTTATATTGTTGTTCAAGTTAAAAGTCTACAAATCTGTGTTTCTTGCAAAACACCAGCAAAGGAACAAACAGAAAAAACTTGTCTCCTAATGCTAATATGAGATAAGAATTAATCAAGTACTACATATCTCTGGCAGTAAAGTGTTCATAAGTCAAATACATTTTATTTTTACAGATATAACGATCCAAGGAAACAGACATAGGGATACAGGTAATCTACCACATACTTTTTATAGGAAGCCAATCAAGAAATCACTGCAAACATCCTAGCATCAAACCAAGTAACTAGACAATAAAGGAGTGACATAGAAACCAAAACCATTTTGGAACAACTAAAACGTCAAAGTTTCACCCCCTCAAATTCTCAAACAGGAACATCAATTCTAAATCCTGTTACATCACTATCTAGTATCTGCTTCCCTTCTCCGCCAACCAAAAATTAAAAATACTCGAGTAGTAATTTAAGTATCCGAAGATTGAAGTCTTTAGGATTTATGAGAAGTTCAGTAAGCAGATATGTTGATTGAAGAGATAAAGTCCCACAATAACTGGCCCATAAGATTCTGTTTTCATTAATTTAACTACAGCCAGGTAAATAAAGATTAAGGATAGTTGGATGTCAAACAATAGAGCCAAATCACAGTGCAAAGTAGCATCAAAATAACTGGAAGAAAGGAATCCGCAAACCTAAGTTGAACAATTTGCTCTTTGTTCCCTTTCTTGTAGGTGCAACATTTTCAGCTACTTTCTCGAACTGTGCAGTTGTTGATACCTTTTCAAGCTCTGGCTTCGGCGATGAACCTCTCACGCGAATCGGCGTTGAAAACAATCCATCCCCTTAGTTTTCTTCTGCTGTAAACATTTGGGGAGTGTTGCACACTTTTGTTGCCATGTTCAGATTCAATTTGCTCCGTTATCCTTATCTCTTCAATGGTATTAGGAACCAACTCTTGAACGGCTTCTTGTCCAATTTGTTGTATCCAAGTAAAATCTATATCCAATTGACACAAATGGTGCATGCGTTAGAATACATGATTCCAAAAACAGTTGAATTTGCCAGCAATTTTCTAAGAGTCTTGAACAGAAACAAACACAGAGATGGATCAAGATACGTAGATAAGAAAGAAACACAGAACTTTTCAATGCTTATGTTCTGGAAATTCTAGTTGTCTTGTTTAATGTGTGGAAATGATACCCACGGCCGTTCCTGAGTTTTTTTTGCCCTGAAGCGTACAATTTTCTTGTTGCCCCCATAATTACATCAATCATCATTTTTTTCTACAATGATCGAACAATAACAATAGCGAACTATCAAGATAATGAACATATATACAAGCATACAAAAGAAGAATGAGAGATTAAAGATGAGAATTAGAAAACCTTTACAACTTCACTCCTAAATCCTAATAGCTTGGATTGTTGTTTTCTTTCTTTTGTAATTCCGGCCCGCCAGTAATGTTTATCTGATGGAATGGGGAAAACACTTCCGTTTTAGCACTGACTATTCAATATTCTTTCCGGTATACAACACAATTATAAATAAGCCCTTAAAATATTTTTATTTTTAACAAAAACCCAAATAGCAGAACAACTATTTTGTTGCCCCCTGGGCCTTGTTGCCCCGAAGTGGGGCTTTCCCTGCTTCCCCTATTGGCCCGGCCCTGATGATACCCTAAATACTAGTAGTATACATTCGAGTCATATTATGCCGAGTGGATGTTTCAGAAAAACCTAATAGCTACCTCGAATTGATTGACAACTACAGTATATAACACCAGTTCCAATTCCATTGAATTGATAAGATGAAGCAGATTAATACATCAAATGAAATTTATAAACACACAAAAAAAAAAAAAAAAATCAAAATTTTCTGAATAAACCTAAACCAAATTCGACCAATACAAACACCAAAATATCCTGAATTCATTGGCACAAAATGATTTTGACTGAAGTAAATAATTTCAATTCTGAGAGATCGAGTGAAACATACCGTTAAACCTCAAACACAATAATTCCAACTCAGAAATGTTTGATTCATCGACTATCTCTATAACGTTTTTCCTTTCCTTTTGGTAATAGTGTTTTTGGGTTCGCTGTTGCACCCAATTTAATGGCTCAAATATCTTTCACTGTTCCACATGGGGCGCGTTAACCTGTCAGTTACCGGGAACTGACAATGTTTTGTTAGTCCATTTGACGCCTTGGTGGGCTTCGCTAGAGAAACCAGTGTCGGCCCATTCGTCTACTGTCGATCTCGTTATCCGCCAAGCAAACATGGAGAATGACTAGATACCATTCAAACTTTTTTTAATTATATATTATATGAACCTGCAAAAAAAATGCTAATTACATGCAACAATTGGAGTGCAATAACAACATGTTCTTTACTTAACCAAAAAACAAAAGTCAATCTGTAATCAATAACAACATGTATTCAGGAAAATAAATCTGGGAGAAAAAGTAAAATCAATACTCCCAATAAACCCTGAGTCGAAAAAAAAATGCTAATTACATGCAACAATTGGAGTGCAATAACAACATGTTCTTTACTTAACCAAAAAACAAAAGTCAATCTGTAATCAATAACAACATGTATTCAGAAAAATAAATCTGGGAGAAAAAGTAAAATCAATACTCCCAATAAACCCTGAGTCGAAAAGAAAGAAAAAAAAAAGCTTAACTGATGTTTATGGAGGAAATCAACAATTGATTTCAAACGTGGTATATGGTGGTGTCATACGTTTCATATTGCTTATATATTTTCTTTAGGAATGTATAACTATATAACCATGTGAAAAATAAAACGCAGTCAAATTATGAGATAGTGTGGGATGACCATGTCAACGGATCCCCTCCCTTTAAAAAAAAAAATATTTATACCAAAGATATATTACTTAAGAGAAAGTATGTTGGAGGTGGGTAGTCGCTAGCGCATGAAGTTAACTTGGGCTCCAAGTGGAGAAGAAGATAAGCGGAAAGAGTAACAAATAGAATTAGCTTTGATCTTAAAATATAATGAAAACATGGTTATTCAAATTCAATAGGACCGACGGTTTAAAAAATCAAAAAGAGCATAAACCAGGTGCAACAAAAATGGAATCAAAACCCAACCAATCTTCGTAAAGTTTTTGGAATTCGATGACTACAAATATAAGTTGATATGAGCGTAAGATAAATTATTTTGACCAATCTGAAGCGACAATTTCGGAGACCATAAAACTTGGCTATTGTGTTCCAATCCGACAAGTACAAATCAAGTTGGCATAACTTAATCTCAAAAAATATGAGATTTTGTTACCATTTCTACTTTGAATGTGTAAAGATTACTTTGCAAGAGTTTTAACATAATTTATTGATTGTGCCTAAGTGACAATCTCTCAATATGACATCCATTTATCTTTGTGTTATTGATCGACTATAATTATGTGAAAGTAATACTGAAAAGGGAGCATACCTAGTAAACCACCAACTTTTTTCCTTGCGGAACTTAATAGACAATTCCTTGCGTGAACTTCAACCAACGATCAAAGCAGATAAAGATTATCCTTGAATAAAATCTGATTGAGATTTTCTGAATCACATGAATAATTAATGTACAACTTGCTTGTATATCGATTATAAAGAATAAATCAATAAATGAGGAAAAGAAATAAAAGCATGCAAGATACTGAAAATTTTACCAGCGAGGATACCTGCAAGATAGGGAAATCCTAGGACCTCATTCCAATTTGAACATAAAGTACTATATTAAGTTCTTATAAGAAGTAGCCTACTATAATAGCTTCTGTTTGGGATATAGTTGAAACATAATAAACCCAATCTATTCATTTATAATTTTCCCTTGCATCTCTTGATTCTCACGAGTACCTATGCACTCGATTCTTATAGCTAATGCCCTTTACAGGCCTAAGAGTTGCTCCACAGTCCTTCGTGAATATTAGGGTTATTCTGCCTCAAACAGGATAAATCTTCCCTTAGCATTAGACGAATGTAAATAATTAAAAAAAGGTTATATACTTCTTTAATCATGTAGAATATCTTAATCAATCTAACTCACTGAAATATAAATCTGAGAACAACTCTAGATGAAGTCTGTGGTATCTTCAAATTTGGATTTTGATAGATACACGTTATATGAAATCGAGATTAAATTTATGTCAGATCTTATATTTGTTAGTGATATTCTTGAATGGTGTTATAGCAGAAGATATGATGACCTTTTGGAATAGACAAAATTATAAAATAAATTAAATACGAAAACATGTTTTGAAGCTATCAAAGATAATATAGTTTTACCTATACTTCAGGATTCCCCAAGTGAAGTCATCAAGGTCTCACCTTAGTTCTCGAAGAACCTTTAATGCAAGAGGACTAATTTATCATCAAGAGACACAGTGTAACCGATTGAGAATCAATTTTGCAAGAAGTCTCCATATATATAACAATCGATCAAGACTAGGTTGCTTTAGATGTATAAACAATGATTTCTTACAACCCAAATAATTTTTAATACTGCTAAAGTTAAGTGTTTTACTCGGACACAAAAGGTCTATTTCTTTAGTTCAAAATTTACTCGTAGCGAGGTTCTTTCCATAGTTTGAATTATTGAAATAATTAAGCATCGTATAAACACGATAGGTAGGTTACTTCTAGAAATGACTTCAAATTGCTAAATCTAGGCGTGTGTATTTGAAGTTGCAACTTCCCGAATTGGGACTTAAACTTGTATCTCAATAATTTTGATAAATTCTTGGAATGAACAATTAATTCCTCTCGCAAAAGAAGTAGCTAAAAATAACTATCCGTAAGCTTGTGAAAAATTTCCTTGAGAAACAAATAAGCAAAGTACAACAATTTCTAAAAAGATATTTGATACTTTTTGTAAGTTAAGGTTCACGAAACCTTGGTTTTAAGTTTGTGACCTCAATTAGATAAAGTGTCATGAGATACCTTGCCCAATTACTATTCACGAACTCAAATAAGTTTGGGTTCAGGAACCTTTCTTTCTCTCTCATTTAGGTTTACCAACCCAAACTGACGCCGAGTCCAGAAACTTTTCTTTTTCTTTAAGGTTCGTGAACTCAAAACTAAGGTTGGAGAACTCAGTGAGCATAAAATTGATTTTTCATACATATTTGCGAACTTAGCAAGTAGTTTTGTGAAACTATACTTACGAGTTCTTCTCTGCCTTTCCACTCGCCTTGTCTTCAGCTCTTACATTCAAAATGACATTGGCATGTGTTAGAGCATTGCTAGGTCAAACTCGTATGCGTTGCTATCTCAAGCATGTTTGTCAATGTTAGTGATCAAAACTATAAGTCCTTATTTATAGCCTATTTATAGATGTCTAGGACTAGGACATAGATTGTGTAGTTGAGCTTAGTTTTCACGGAGTTCATCATTTGAAGACGAAGAACTACTAAAGGGAGCTTGTGGAACTTCTTCGACAAAAGGTATGTGGAAACTTGAACTCATCTATCACTTGGAAAGTCTATTTCTACTATCTCCTATATTATTACATAAGTCTTGTTACGATATAGTTTTTTCTATACACATTTGATATTTCAGCTGAGTATATCTCGCTTACATATTTCTCGAAATATGTGTTGGTAAGCTTTCGCTTCGACCAAGTTCATCTTATATCATGAGAAAATTGGCGAGTAACATCTTACATGGTTTCTGTGATACAATCAATTGATGTAGGCTGGAATGTTTCGATAATGATTATTTCAATATCTTGAAAATTGCTTTGATGCTAATAGTGTGTGAAAACAGCTATTGTCATTATAGAAGAATGTTTCAATGATTGAAATAAATAGTTTAGAATCTTGTACCCATGTTTGGATATAAGAATAGTGTGTTCGCACATTAGTGTATAAGTTCAAAATCGGGAACCTAAATATGCATACTTGTGTGTATATAAAAAGGTTGTAGGATACTGGCGGAAGTTCACGTCCGTGAATTTCTACTGAGTTTGAAATTAAAAACTAAACTCATCCGGTTACCTAAAGTACGCATATACGTACGCATACTTGCGGAAGTTCACGTTCGTTAATTTCTGGTGAGTTTGAAAACTAAAAACAAACCCAAGTCCGGTTACTAAGTACGCATACCTGTACGCATACTTAAGTGTGTTACTTTCTAAAATCGGTTGTACATGAACCTAAAACATTTATCAATAAGGAATGCAATCTTTGCAAACCGTGGCTATAATGTTCATGTATTTATTCGAGTGAACCAAACCGTTTTTGCTTCAATTGTGTTCTTGTATAATTCTATGAGAATATAACAATTAAACAACTCTTTAACTAGTTTCATTTGAGTCATTTGAACTAGTTATGGTTAAGATGAATACGGTTGATATGAGAGTAATCATATGGCTAACCTCGATAACTATTTGTGAACCAACATGGTGTACACGTTAGGTACGGTTACATAAACCTAAATGAGGGTACATTTATTTTGTGTGAAACAAGCCAAGTTCGACCTAACGGTTGAAAGATATTATCTTGGTTGAATCAGGTTTTTCATCTAACGGTGAATATTGAATGCTTTGTCACCAAGGTAACATGGATTGCAAACCCTGATTTGAAAACTATATAAAGGAGAACTCTAACAACGGGGAAACCTAATCCCCACACCTCCTGTGTGATACTAGTTACATAACTAGAGTCAATTCTCCTTTAACCTTAGATTTCTTCTCGAGACCCTGTAGGTTAACGACTTGAAGACTTCATTAGATTGTGAAGCCAGACCCAACTATTATCTTTGTAGTTGCGTGATCTGATCTTGTTGTTTCTATCGTGTTGAGTGCAATTGAAATAATTAGCTCGAGATTTATATCTCCGATACGCAAGATAGAAAAGTAATCACAAACAACTTCGTCTCATCGTTTGTGATTCCACAATATCTTGTTTCGCTAGTCGATTAATATTATTGTGAGGTGATTAATAATTCTAATCTATTCTTCGGGAGTATATAAGTCTGGGTTATCAATTGGTTCATGTTCACCTTGATTTATCAAAAGACGGAATAAAAACTCCTGGGTATTTCTGTGGGAGAAAGATTTATTCAATCTTATAGACTTTTTTGCGTGAGACAGATTTGTGTAACAAGTATTCGACTTTGGGTCGTAGCAACTCTTTGTTGTGGGTTAGATCAGCTAAGGGAATCAAGTGCGTAGTATCCTGTTGGGATCAGAGATGTAAGGAGTGCAACTGTACCTTGAATCAGTGTGAGATTTATTAGGGTTCAACTACAGTCCATTCCGAAGTTAATTGGTAGTAAGCTATAGTTTGTAGCGGCTTAATACAGTGTGGTGTTCAAACTGGACTAGGTATTGGGGTTTCTATGCATTTGCGGTTTCCTCGTTAAAAAAATTCTGGTGTCCGTGTTATTTTTTTGCCGCATTATATTTTGTTATATAATTGAAATATCACAGGTTGTGTATTAAGATCAATTAATTATAATATCCAACCTTTGGTTTTTGATTTACATTGATTGACACTTGAACATTGGTCTTTGGTACAGTTCAAGTTGTTTCACATAATAATCAGGCTCACGGATTTCTATCTGTTCGATTTGCTGATTACATTGTGAAATCGAGATATTAAACTCTTTGATACACTTTATTCTAGATTGAGTCTGACTGTCTAGTTGATTTTCTAGAAAGTGTATTGGAGTAAGTCCTCTCGGATTGCCAAATGAATTGTTGGGTGTGGTTGTTAGACCCCCGTATTTTCAATTGGTATCAGAGCAGGCAAACACGTTTAAGACCTCATAAGTCTGTGTTTGTAGCGATCTGATTATGGACGAGTCTATCTCTAATAACGTACCA
The DNA here is from genome assembly GCA_023531295.1 of Papaver armeniacum. Taxonomy (NCBI): domain Eukaryota; kingdom Viridiplantae; phylum Streptophyta; class Magnoliopsida; order Ranunculales; family Papaveraceae; genus Papaver; species Papaver armeniacum. The sequence continues at coordinate 753,436 of JAJJWW010005691.1, read as the reverse complement.
GTCCAGAAATTACCATATGATTCTGAAATCTTAGATTCACTTGAGAGAACTGTCACATCTAAGTCAATATCTAAACATTCTCTTGATGTAAAAACTGTTGATTGGGAAACACTCCTAGAAGAATAGTTGGATGAACTTTCTGATGAAGTCAGATATTGATAAAGAAGTTGATGAGGAAGTCTCAGAGTATGTTAAGTTTTTGGATTCGTGGAAAATGAAGAAGATTATAACTTCTCATGTCACACCTATTATGACTCCTCTCTGTCGAGAAAACAAGAAATTGAAAAGGATTTACGGAGGTCTTTATGGTTGAAATCGCTCTTGCGAATCGATCCTCAAAGATGCCGAGGAAAACCTGAGTAGAAAGTCACTTGAATGTGATCGTGTTTATCAAAAATACTTCTTGTTAGAATAGAAACTTGCAGAAATTGAAACTAGGATTAACTCCCAGCAAGCAAGTTTTGATGACAGAGGAAGCGCTTTTCTTGCTCGAGAAAAATGTCTTGAGGATGATTTAGCTGCTGCTCTTGATAAAATCAAGATGTTGGAAGATGACTTGAAAAAGTTCATTACTAGTTAAAACAAGTTAACCACTATGCTAGGATCAAGTAAAAATCATCATGATACACGAGTATTGGGCTATAAGGGAATAGATGCTCCAAGTATTAGCAAAGAGGTAAAATTTGTCAAGGCTAGTGATTATTCTCAACAAAAGGTTTCGACTGATGGCAAAAGTGAAATACCTTCACCGGAAGTTAAGGTTCAAAAGATAAAAGTATATCAACCTCCAAAGTCAGCACACATGGATTGAGGTAAGAACATTCCTTATGTTTGCCACTATTGCGGAGATAAAGTTCACCTGGAAAGCAGATGTCGTTTCCGTATAAGGAATGAGAAACTTCGTGATGTTCTTGTTTGGGCATCACACAAAGTTGTGAAACCAAGATCATATGTTAAGACTAATCCCCTTAACATTACAGGTTGTAAATGTCCAACCTTTAGGCAAAGGAATCAGTGCTGTGATAAACCTAGATTTTCCGATAAACGTCATATGTATCCTTTTCACAATCGTAATGATTATCAAAAGGATAACTTTGTAGAGACGAAGACAAGATCCGATGTTCCCAATTGGAGAAAGACTAACTTGTAAAGGAATAGTCAATCCAATTCTCTTCCGAGAAATCTAGAAGAGAATAATGGGAAGAAGATTCTGGTTGATCCTAAACGCACTCAGAAGTGGATACTAAAGAAATTCAATGATGTTTTGAGTGTGAAAATGAATGATTTCCCAGAAAATTCCATGACTATGGAGAAGGCAGTATCCATGATGTTGGAACTTAAAAAGTTCTTTGGAATGATGGATTTGGATGTGAAAAGTTCTAAAAGCAATCTCTTTCATGATAATCCAAAAGTCACTTGTGGTGAGCAAGACATTGTTCACCTCAACACAAATTGATTGTGTTCTAAGTGCATTGATATGGTATTGAAGTTGTTTGTAAAGTGGTAAGAAAAGTGATTCGATTCTCGAACTTGTGAAGGATTTTTTTAAACTTAAATTCAAAACTAAAATAGAAAACACACTAAAAATTATAGAACTTAGACAAATATGATATCAATATTAAAAGAAACACTGAGGCTAAGATTCCACTATTTTCCAAGTTCAAAGTGATTAAACCAATACTTATATTTATGCAATTTTCTTGTTTAATTTGATTCTAAAATATTGCAACAAGTAGATTTTCAAAAGTAGTAATTATAAATACCAAGTATGAAGCATCAAAAGTCTTAAAACTAAGCATACTCCATTAAAATAAATCACAATCACTCAAATAAAAATCATATTCAATAATAGTTCAAGGCAAATAATCATATAATAATTGCAAATAAAAAGATAAAATAGAATATACCACTTTTTGTTGGAAAATAGCTTCCTCTATCGCCTCAGCAATGGGGTTTAGCTCCTCATATTAATCATGTCTCAAAATATGTGTTAATGATTCAAAAGTTGATTAAAAGAGTGAAAAGTAATAACACAAACTGTTTGCAACGGTGTATCGGCGTTACAAAACAGCTGTTACAATGGAACTGTTACAGAAAACTGTTGTAAACACTGTTGCTTTGTTGTTGATTTTAAGACCCCAAAAACGACTGTCTTGAATGGCCCTTTGTTCTTCGTGTTCTTCCTTGTGCACCAGCAAAAACAATTTCCTGCAACTCTTGATTTCGTTCTCTGTTGTGTTCTAAAGTTCCCCCAAAGTATCCATAACCCTTCCTTGACCTCTCAGCATCCTATATATAGCCAACAGCCCCCAAAAACTCGATCGAATCCCTTGTTTATCTCCCTTTTTCTTCAACAGAAAGTTACGGGATTTCTTTTCTGCGAATCTTGTTTACGCGGCTTGTAAGTTGTAAAACTTCCCAAAACTGAAAGATACGAATCTCAGTTAGTATATCCTTCATTCACAGCACCTAACTTCCATAAATATAGCCAAGAAACTTCCGGGAATAACCATTTCCCTGTTTTGCTTCTACCAGATGATTAAGCCCAATTTGTTCTATTCAAACGCACACACCAACCCTGTTTTACTCTAAGAAGTCCATCCCAACAAGTTCCGGCGATTGAATCTCTCCAAAAGCCTCCAAAATTCCAACCCCAAAATCTGTCGTGAAAACCAAATTCCCGCCAGTTTCAATTTCAAATGGGGAAGATGATGGTCACCCCCTATCCATAGTGGGGGTGCAAATAGCATCTGCCCTAGGAGTGTCCTGAGGGTGCCCCTTAGTAATTTGGGTACCCCTTATCCATAGTGAGAGTCCGAATAGCAAGTGCCCTTCGGGCACTTTTACCAACTTTTCGAGCCGATTTTTCCAAAAATGTTTATTGGCCAAAAATACCTACACACACATAAAACACCATAATAAGTACAAAAATGAGCACTATTAATATATAGAATCGAGACAAATTAGACACAAAAATGTGTCTATCATGCATCCTCACCAAGGAATGCCCTACGGTGAGGGAAGCACGGGAATTGGGGAACACATAGTATGTTCGGTAAGGATGTAGAATTCGATTAGATTCTTCTAAAAGGTATGTCTATAAACTTGAGAAATATTTGTGTTTTTATTTTCTTAGAGTACTTGTAATGATCCATGTACCTTGCTTATCGTTCACTTGTACCTAACTTGATCTTTGCTTAAGGTTCTTAAAGGTTTATGTTTGAATATACAAGTTCGGGATGTTTGGACTTCATGGTACACTTACCAAGTATGCATAACATCATTTAAAATCAAAATCTAGGGACTTAAGTACGCATACCCATTTGCATACTGCTCCAAGTCACGAAAATTCATTTGCAAACCCGTATGCATACTTGCATGTAGGCGTCGATTTTCGGTAAACTTGTTTGGCCGTAAATTCTTCGTCCAAACTCGGATTGACCACATTCTTTTTTAATTCTCTTCCTTTTTGAATTATCTTCAAAATGGAGATGAGAATCCTTGAATTTTGATGAGTTAAGACTGGTCTTTGTCCTGTCTCTTGTTTTTGAGTATTTTGCTCCGTTTCGTCGCACTTGTTCCACTTTTGTTGGAGTTGGGCACTTTGATTCTTGGAAAACTACTCTTCTAAGTGAATTTGTAGCTTTTACAAGAATGTTTTTGGTGAATCACAAAGAAGTAAGTTCAATAATGGGCAGTAGTACGCATTGCAATGGGATTCTTGAATGTTCACAATCATCTTATGTGAACTATGGTGCATGGTCGTTAATGACTTTGTATGTTCTTCTTTGTTAATATTTTTATACGCCTTTGGTAGCTATTCTTGGTGTAAATCATGGCGAAAAAGATTCATTATACCCTCTAAGGACAAATCATCTTATATGTGCATTACGAGTTTGTCTTGATGCCTAGGAAACTTCTTATGAGAATTTATTCTTGGTTTTGAGAAAGATTACTAGATTTTGGAATAGAAATTATTGTGATTACTCATAGCTATTGCTAAATGTTTTCATCTTGCGATGTTTTAGATTTATTTATTTAAATTCTAAAGTTGATTTGGAAGATGATTTTTGCAATTTTAATATTTATGATTATATATATATTGCAAATTGTTATGGGATATGTTGTTTATGTCCGTGAACCTGTGACTGTCCCATACTTGTTCAAAAGTTATCTCTATTATGTCGGCATGAAAGTATTGATAGAAGATAGAATGAACTTTTGACATTACAAAAGTTAAAGCCTTTTATGTCAGTGTTTTGATGGAAGAAAGGATAAAACTTTTTTTCACAAGGATTAAGTCTATTGTATGTCATTGTACAAATAGTGATGGAAAATAGAATGAATCCTTGTGTATTCCGCAGTATTGGTCGATCTCCGATCCACATTTTTGTGCATATAATGTGTTGCTCCGTAAGGTTCCTTATGTTTGAGCATAACCAACTAAATTTACCATTCTCTTGTGGTTAACTTAGTTGTTTCTCCGTAAGTTCTCTTATGTTGAGCATAACCAACTGAATTGATCATTTTCTTGTGGTTAATTTAGTTTTTGCTCCGTAAGTTCTCTTATGTTAAGCATGACCAATTGAAATGATCACTTTCTTGTGGTTAATATAGTTGTGTATTTCGATTGAATTAATCATGGGTTCTCTCGTGGATAATTCAGTTGAATATTTTTGGATTCAAATTCATGTTTTTCATATGATTTGATTTTATCCAAAAGAAATTCTTCTTTTCTTGCAAAAGCAAGGTCGTGTTTGTTGTTCTCTCAGGAGTGACATAATATGGGGGAGAGTTCTTTTTGAACTTGTGCTTAATTGCTAAATATTTGTGGGGAGTGCGGTTGTGGAATATTATAGGGGTTATATTGTATCTTTATAAACTCCTTGATGAATGCATTAAGCTTCGTCTTTATGATGGCATCTAAATAAGTTGATATGGTATTCTCTTTTGGTCATGAAGTATCTCTGTGAAAATTTCATGAGGATCCCACTAGTTTCGTACCTTTGCCAATTTATATTGACAAAAAGGGGGAGAATCAATGTGTAGTGTGATACTCCAAATACATATGGTTTACGGATCATTATGTAAGGGGGAGTGGTTTTCATGTTGAGATGAAGTATTTACTAAGGGGGAGTGATACATATCACCATAGTTTTGTTGTCAAAGTGGTAATACAATTGAACTTTAATGTTGTGTAATAATACTATGACACTGTATAACAATGATTGAGAGCATTTTGTTTTCTCATTGTTATCGCTAAGGATCTTCAACAACTATGATGCTGAACTTACAACCTTTAGGATCATGGAGTACTTGGAAGTGACGAAGATTTTGAGTCGCGTTGAAGATACCAAGGAGATCAAGCATTTGTATGTGAAGCTACAATTTTTATCTATTTTGTAATCCATATGTATTGATAGTTTTGTCACTAAAATTGATAAAGAGGGAGATTATTAGAGCATGGCTCGGTCGAACTCGCATGCGTTGCTATCTCAAGAATGTTTGTCAATGTTAGTGATCAAAACTATAAGTCTTGATTTCTAGCCTATTTATAGATGTCTCGGACTAGGACATAGATTGTGTAGTTGAGCTTAGTTTTCACGGAGTTCATCATTTGAAGACGAAGAACTACTAAGGGGAGCTTGTGGAACTTCTTCGACAAAAGGTATGTGACTCGAACGCATCTATCCTTTGGAAAGTCTATTTCTACTATCTCTTATATTGAGACATAAGTCGTGTTACGATATAGTTTTCTGTATACACATTTGAGATTTCGATCTGAGTATATCTCGCTTACATATTTCTCGAAATATGTGTTCGTAAGCTTTCGCTTCGACCAAGTTCATCTTATATCATGAGAAAATTGCCGAGTAAAATCTTGCATGGTTTGTGTGATACAATCATTTGATATGGGCTTGGAATGTTTCGATAATGATTATTTCAATATCTTGAAAATTGCTTTGATGCTAATAGTGTGTGAAAACGGCTATTGTCATTATAGAAGAATGTTTCAATGATTGAAATAAAGAGTTTAGAATCTTGTAACCATATTTGGATATAAGCATAGTGTTTTCGCACATTAGTGTATAATTAAGTTCGAAACCGGGAACCTAAAGTATGCATACTTTTGTGTATACAAAAAGGTTGTAGGAGACTGGGTAAGTATGCGTACATGTATGCATACTGGCGGAAGTTCAAGTCCGTGAATTTCTGCTGAGTTTGAAATAAAAAACCAAACTCATTCGGTCACCTAAAGTACGCGTACCCATACGCATATTGGCGGAAGTTCACGTTCGTGAATTTCTGCTGAGTTTGAAAAATAAAAACAAACTCAAATCCGGTTACTTAAGTACGCACACCCATACGCATACTTAAGTGTGTTACTTTCTAATATTGGTTGTACATGAACCTAGAACATTTATCAATAAGGAATGCAATCTTTGCAAACGGTGGCTATAATGTTCATGTATTGACCGATTTTGCTTCAATTGTGTTCTTGTATAATTCTATGAGAATATAGCAATTGAACAACTCTTTAAATAGTTTCATTTGAGTCATCTGAACTAGTTATGGTTAAGATGAATAAGGTTGATATGAGAGTAATCATATGGCTAACCTCGGTTAACTATTTGTGAACCAACATGGTGTACACGTTTAGGTACGGTTACATAAACCTAAATGAGGGTACATTTAATTTGTGTGTAACAAGTTAAGTTCGATCTAACGGTTGAAAGATATTAGCTTGGTTGAATTAGGTTTTTCATCTAACGGTGAATATTAAATGCTTTGTTACCAAGGTAACTTGGATTGCAAACCATGATTTGAAAAATATATTAGGGAGAACTCTAGAAACTAGGAAACCTAATCCACACACCTCCTGTGTGTTACTAGTTTCATAACTAGAGTCGATTCTCCTTTAACCTTAGGTTTCTTCTCGAGACCCTGTAGGTTAACGACTTGAAGACTTCATTGGGATTGTGAAGCCAGACCCAACTATTATCTTTGTAGTTGCGTGATCTGATCTTGTTGTTTCTATCGTGTTGAGTGCAATTGAAATAATTGGCTCGAGATTTATATCTCCGATAGGCAAGATAAAAAAGTAATCACAGACGACTTCGTCTCATCTTTTGTGATTACACAATATCTTGTTTCGCTAGTCGATTAAGATTATTGTGAGGTGATCGATAATTTTAGGCTGTTTTTCAGGAATATAAGTTTGGGTTATCAATTGGCTCCTGTATACCTTGATTTATCAAAATACAGAACAAAAACTCTTGGGTATTTCTGTGGGAGACAAATTTATTCAATCCTATAGACTTTTCTGTGTGAGACAGATTTGTGTATCAAGTCTTCGACTTTGGGTCGTAGAAACTCTTAGTTGTGGGTGAGATCAGCTAAGGGAATCAAGTGCGTAGTATCCTACTGGGATCAGAGACGTAAGGAGCGCAACTGTACCTTGAATCATTGTGAGATTGATTAGGGTTCAACTACAGTCCAGTCTGAAGTTAATTGGTAGTAGGATAGAGTCTATAGCGGCTTAATACAATGTGGTGTTCAAACTGGATTAGGTCCCGGGGGAAATCTGCATTTGCGGTTTCCTCGTTAACAAAATTCTGGTGTTCGTGTTATTTCTTTTCCGCATTATATTTTGTCATATAATTGAAATATCACCGGTTGTGCGTTAAGATCAATAAATTAGAATATCCAACCTTTGGTTGTTGATTTACATTGATTGACACTTGAACATTGTTCTTTGGTACCTTTCAAGTTGTTTCACATAATAATCAGGCTCACGGATTTCTAGATTGAGTCTGACTGTCTAGTTGATTCTGGAGAAAGTGTATTGGAGTAAGTCCTCTCAGATTGCCAAACGAATTGTTGGATGTGGTTGGCAGACCCCCCGTATTTTTAGCATCAACCTCAAACGTGACCTCAATATGAGGGATTCCTCTTGGAGCTGGAGTAAGTCCAGAAAGATCAAACTTTCCAAGGTCCCTGCAATCTTTTGTGAGACTTCTTTCACCTTCGAACACGTGTATAGAGACAGTGGTCTGCTGATCCTGGTAAGTACTAAAAAATTGAAATCACTTGGTCTGGATACCTGTGTACTTATGGATAACCTTGGCCATCACACCGCCAACAATTTCAATACCAAGAGTAAGTAGTGCGACATCCAATAGAAGAACATCTTTGGTTTCATCACCACCTTCTCCGCTCAAGATACCTCCTTGTACAGCAGCACCATAAGCAACAACCTCATATGGGTTGACACCTTTGTTTGGCTCTTTGCCGTCAAAGTATTCTTTAAGGAGCTCTTGAACCTTTGGAATCCTAATACTTCCACCAACAAGGACAATCTCGTCAATCTGGTTTTTCTCTAGTCCGGCATCAGCCATAGCCTTCTTCACAGGTCCCATTATCTTCTTGAATATATCAGTGTTCAATTCTTCAAAACGAGCACGGGTAAACGGTTCAGAGAAATCCAATTCCTCGTATAGAGACTCAATATCAACTCGCACTAGATGTTGGTTACTCAAAGCTCTCTTAGCACGTTCACACTCCCTCTTTAGCTTCCCAAGAGCCTTTTTTCATTGCTGATGTCCTTTCCGTTCTTCTTCTTGATCAGTTTTATGAAGTAATCCATAACTCTGTGATCAAAGTCCTCACCTTCCAAATGAGTGTCTCCGTTTATCGAAAGAACCTCAAAAACTCCATTGTCAATATTCAAAGTACTGACATCAAATTGACCACCACTAAGGTCAAAAACAAGGATGTTCTTCTCTCCGTCACCTTTTTTATCCAAACCGTACGGCGATTGCGGTTGGATCGTTAATGATTCTAATGACATTTAATCCAGCAATCACCTCAGCATCCTTTGTAGCCTGTCTCTGAGCATCATTGAAGTACGCAGGGACAATGATAACATATAACAGGATAATAAAAAGAATAACAGTTATGGTTACCAATCCAAACACATAGAGAAGAGATATAAAGGACCAGATACAAACCAGACTCACACACTCTTCTCACACACTTACACAGATAACACTAAACTTATGAATAAGTGTAAACAGAGTGTAAATGAGACTAAATGCTATTACCCCCCCTCAAGCTGAGCTGTTTGAACTGAGAGATACAAAACACACACAGCTTGTTCTTGAGAAGAGAGAATCTGGGACCATGTAAATCTTTAGTGAAAATGTCAGTCACTTGGTCTAATGTGGAGATGTAAAAGACCCTTAAATTCTTGGTTTGCACAAACTCTCTGACAAAATGGAAGTTTAAAGTCATGTGCTTCATTTTACTGTGGAAAACAGGGTTGGATGCCTGAGAAAGAGCAATGTTGTTATCACAGGACAAGTTAGGTGGTGTGGTAAGAAAGATATGTAAGTCCTGAAGCAGTTGGCAGATCCAAACAAGTTCAGCAACAGCTTGAGATAGAGCCATGTACTCAGCTTTTGTGGATGATCTAGCAACAGTGACCTGCTTTTTAGAAGTACAAGAAATAGGGTTATTACCAAAGAAATGCATAACCCACTAGTTGATCTTTTGTCATCACGGGATCCATCCCAATCAGCATCACTGAAACCCTGAAGCACCTATAAGCCTTTGGAGAAGAATAAACCATGATCTAAAGTGCCTTTGACATACCTTAGGATCCTCTTAGCAGCCACAAAATGAGCAGAAGTAGGTTTGTGCATGAACTGACAGAACAAGACTTAGCACCCACCATGTTATACTTAGCAAGTAAATCAAGAGAATATTTGGTCTGACACATGAATAACCCAGTTGCTTTCCTCTTAACTTCAAGCCCCCAAAATAAATGAAGATCCCCTAGGTATTTAACAGGAAATTTCTGAGTTAAAGTATTGAGTAATGCAGAACAAAGAGCAGCAGAGTTACCAGTTAACAAGATGTCATCCACATAAACAAGAAGAATAGTGATGAAGTTGCCTTGAACTTGCACAAACATAGAAGTATCAGCAGCAAAAGCAACAAAGCCAAAAAATAACAAAACAGAATGCAGCTTGTCATACCATGCTCTAGGGGCCTGCTTGAGGCCATAAAAAGATTTGTGCAATTTGCAGACATAGTCTGGATGAGCATGCTCAAAAAAGCCTGGGGGTTGAGTCATGTACACCTCTTCTTATAAGTCACCATGTAGAAATGCATTGCTCACATCCAATTGAGTAATCTTCAAATTAAAATGAACAACTAGTGAAATAATGAGTCTAATTGTAGTGGCTTTGGCAACAAGACTGAAGGTTTCATTGTAATCCAAACCAGGCTGTTGATGAAATCCTTTGGCTACAAGTATGGATTTAAGCCTTTCAGTAGTACCATCAAGTTTGTGTTTTATTCTATATACCCATTTGCAGCCTGTGGCCTAATGACCAGGAGACAAAGGCATTTGGGTCCAAGTACCTGTATTTTGTAGAAATACTCATCAAACATGGACCCTCTCTAGTCAGGAATCTTATTTGCAGAAGAAAAACAAGTTTGAGTAACTAGAAGAGCCTTGGCAATAAATGCAGTAGAAAGAGGATGATGAGAAGCAAGATAGACCTTAGGTACTGAGATGCCATATTTACCCCTAGTTTGCATAAAGTGAACATTTGAGACAACTGGTGGATTAGACTGAGGTGGTGTAACTGATGAAGTGGGTGTTAAAGGTACAGCTAATGGAGTGATAAATGGAGTAGGTGGTGAAAGTGCAGTAGAAGGTGGAGTGACAGATGCAGATGATTCAGAGATAAAAGCATCTTGAGTAAGGATAGTGTAAGTAGGCTTTGGGCTAGTGACCAAGGATAAATAACGAAATATGGCTTCATTAAAAACTACATGTCTAGAGACGTAGACTCTGCCAGTGATAGGCTCCAAGCATCTATAACATTTTTGAGTTGCAATGTAGCCAAGAAAGATGCAGGATACACTCCTACGAGCTATTTTATTAGCTGCATAAGGCCTCAGCAAAGGATAGCAAGAACAACCAAAACTTCTGAGAAAGTGATAGTTAGGTTTTTTATGAAACAACATTTCAAAGGGTGTTTGAAAGCCAATGGATTTGGTGGGTAGTCTGTTGATAATGTATGTCACTAGTGGAAAATAGGAGTTTCGCGACCGTCAGGGCAAGTCATATATACGAGTTAAATGACTTGTATTAACGGTCGCGAAAATAGTCGTTGTTTGAGCGTCTTTTTCATCTATGACGTGGCTCTGCAGGTCGCGGAGCAACTCATACCAACGACTGATTTTAACGGTCAAGTTGCTAAGACTGACCTCAATCAGTCGTACATATAAATTTAAATATAAAAAAAAAAAGATTTAGATTGCCTGACTGAATCTTACTACTCCTCAAATGAAACCAAATTAAATTCAAATGAAAACAAAATTAAACTCAAATGAGAATCCAAATCAAATTTTAATGGAAATTTAGCTGAATTCCAGAGCTCATTCACATAGATTCTAAACTAAAAGAGAAATAAACATTAAAATTAAAATGACATTCAAACTGAAAAGACTTGCATTTTATAAAAGATAGATTCAAATTACAATTTCAACAACCTAAAATCTAAGTTGAAATCTAAAAACTTCCATATTAAGTTCAATATGTTCAACTTATATCCTTTTACATTCTTAAGAACTAGGAAACTTGAAGGTAAGTACTCCATACATGGGTTCATCTCAAGATTTCAGTAGAGTTGTTTCTCCAATCTTTCACATGAGGTTTCTTCAGCCCTCGAGCAATAAAACCGATTCATGACATCAATGGTTCATATTCAAGTATGTATCCTTATAGGTTCTTTCTTTCACTTGGGTTAGTGGAACTCCCTGAAAAAGGAACATAGACATTCACAAAATTAAAGGTGCACTGTTGTCTCACAATCTGAAGATAAATAACTCAGCCATCTTCTAATGACTCACCAGAAATATCCATTTTATCAATGAGTTCCTGATATCCAAAAGTAGCAAAATCTCTGCTGCTTGTAACAAGTTCTTTCAGAAACTAGCTTTGGCCGTGTGAACCCTGCAAAAGAAAAATCCCTTGCATTCAACTGACAATCATAAATCATCAAATGCCACACCCTAAATACAAAAATCAAAACAAAATAGAAAATTTGCTGAACTTACCTACAAGAACTCTCCCTCCGTCTTCCCTTCAGTAGCTATTGCATCTTCAACTGCATAAGATTGCACCAACAAATACTCATCAGCAACAAAAAAAATACTTCATGATTTGTAAATGCATGGTTAAGTAATGTCACATTTCTTGAAGGTTAAAGTATCTAAGAGTAACAGTTGAAACAAACAAATAAAAAGATCCAACAAAATGGATACAAGGAAGTACAACCGGAACTCGGACCTGTAGTTTTCCAAGATACCATGGCCCTGAGACAGATGCAACCTCAAGTACCTTATCATGCATACTTTGGAGGCTGAAATTATCCTCATGTTCGTAGTCAATTTGCCATAAATATACTCTGCCCATATAACTCCCGATGTTAAACACAATTACACCCTCAGATTCCTACAAGAAATGATTATGAAAAAATATAAAAGGGAGTAACATATGAAAGATAGATCAAGATCAAGCATAAGGTAGTAGCAGGCGAGCTGGAGGATTACAATGTATACAATCCAAACATATGATTTCAAGATTGTAGAAGGTAGAAACTTCATCATCCAACCTAAATAAACATATCAACTGACGGGTTTCACCTTTGGGATGTCAATGTACTTCCTATCAACTTCAAGAAGAACCTGCCGCGGTAGATATGCACAGGTTCTTTCCATCATATCTTTAGCACCTTCTTTAGCATATCGCAGTTTATTCACAAACTTTTTGACTACATGCAAACACCCTAAAACAAATCATCCCTGCAGTCCCACAAGTTTGAGACAGTGATGACCTTGTCCTCGATAAGGCAAGTGACATAGAAAGATCCTCTGCTTAACCCCTATAAATACCTTGCTCACATAAGGAACTTCCTCAATAAATACGCAATAAACTTAAGGGGAACTATAATCAAAATTTAGTGGATCTATTTCACAAAACTCAAACTAAAATTCACATTAATCCTTCTCAAGAACAAGAAAAAAAAAAGAATAAAGAATGTACACATTCCACACGTATCAATCTTACCTTAGCACCTGGATGTTTAACTTCTAACATCTTCGTAAGCAAACCACAGAGCAAATGTTCAACGACATGAGAAGTTGCAACTCATACAATTCTTATACTAAGATTTTGCAAGTTAATCTTCATCAGAATCAATATCCAATACTACACAAACATACAAGTCCTGTAAAATAAACAAACTCATTTCAGTATTCCATTCCAGAAACACAACCAATTACCATAATTCTAGTAGTAATGAAAATTTCAACTTACCTTACTTTGTAAGGAAGATAGCATATGGCTGGGACCAGATCTTCAATGAAAATATCAAAAAAATTATCCAAAACAAACGCCAGATATGCAGTTCAGGTCCCGACAAGGAAAATAAATTGAGATGACAAAGATGCAGAAACGCAACAGGAAAGACAAATACTTAACCATGCCTCCTGTCACAGTTCTCAAACTGGATCCTGCCATACTTTAAACAAATTTGAATCACCTCTTAGCGATGGGATTGAGCATAAAAGAAACCAGCACACTTCCTTTCCTCGGACCAATCTTGTGATGCCTTGATAAGAGGTGCAACAAAATAAAAGTCAACAATTGGAACAAATTAGAAATCACCAAGTTGAACTAGGGTGGATCAGAAAATAAAATCTTACAACGGCGATGGAGGGGTTTGAATTCTCTCCTGGGTGAGATGGGTAACATCAGCACCCAAGATAATGGTGAGCTCGTCACTGAAAAGCGGTATACGCCTTGATAATGCATCAACTAGAACAATGTTGCGCCCACCGACCATCACACTAATCAGTAAACAACATACAAAATGAAATACTTTGGATAGCAAGTAATTTAATTGAATCAGTAAGTATCAATCATATATTTCTAAGCTTAAGAAGTACATATAGTTTTCATACCCTATAAATTTTTAAGAGACCACCACCACCATCACCTTGTAGCAGCAGCGGCACCTCCAAACACCACCATTAACAGCATCGTTAGTGTAACCAACACCACTAGCATACTCCACCACCAACAACAAATCTATCATCAATCATTCAAGCCATGAAAATAGTATATAATACATTAGAATCCAATCTGGAAGATGTAAGAAACTGAAAAATCTCAATAAAAAGAATGAAATCAAAATTTGAACACTATAATGGTACCAAACACTTGAAAATCAGATTTTTCCAATTCATATTCTATCACAACACAACAATCACAGAAATGATCCCATAAAACTTAAAATGATAACATATTCTTAGTCATAAAATTACCCATTAATCAGCACCAAAAACACTACTAATGACATGAGTCAAATACCTCTACAACCCCCAATTTACGAAAACCCCAATTAAAAAACCTAGGGTTTCATTTTCATGAAAACCCCTAATTTTATTTCTATCAAAGAACTAAATCGATAAATTTAAAACAAAATTTTACCAATAAACTCGAAATTAGAAGTAAAGAAATCAATACCACTTAGAAAGGTGTTTGTTGATCGATTAAACCAACCGCTCCTGATGTTGATTTTAATTGGAGTTGGTGACTGATTCCACTGGTGATTATTTTTGAAGAAGATGAAGAAGATGAAGAAGAAAAATAAGAAGAACGTGTTGGTGGTGGAAGAGCTCGATCGTGATTATTTTTAGGGTTATAGTTAACATTAGAGTTTAACTTTCCAACAAACATAAAACTTAGACATGTCAATGGAGAAGAAGAAGATGAAAAAGGTGTTGTTGTGGTAATGGAAGTAGTGGATGGTGGTGGTATATGTGGTGGTGATGGAAGTGAACGGAGAAAAAGAATATGAGCGGAGAAGAATAAAAATGAGCTTCAGTCTCTCTCTCTTTCGAAGAATATGTCTATGTTTAGCCTCAACAACACCATTTTGTTCTGAGGTGTGAGGACAAGTGATCTCATGTTTAATGCCATGTAAAGCAGTAAAACTATTCAATTCATTGTTAATGAACTCACCACCACCATCAGTTCTGACTGTAGCAATTTTATGACGAATAACATTCTCAACATAAGTTTTGAAATTGAAGAAGATAGTCTTAAACTCAGATTTGGCATAAAGAGGAAACAACCAAAAAAATTTGGTGTAGTCATCAATAATGTTTACATAGTAAAGATAACCACTATTGGAATCAACTGAAGAGGAACCCCATAGATCCATGTGAAGAAGTTCTAAAGGCCTAGTAGTAAAAATGGGAGAAATAAGAAAGGTAGTTTATGAGATCTTCCTAAGTGACAAACTCACAAAAGAGAGGTGACTTAACAACATTTTTGATAGACAATTCATTACAAACTTTTTGTAAAACTTGAAATTAAGGATAAGCAAGTCTGTGATGCTAGATTGTAGAGGATACAATTGAGGCATGAAGAGCATGAATAGGCTTCTGAAAACTGATTGGATAAAGGCCATTACTGTGAGGTCCCTGCAGCAGATGCTCCCAAGTATGAAGATCCTGCACAGTATAACCAACAAAAGAGAAGGTTATAGTGCAGTGGTTGTCAGATGTGAATTTATGGACTGAAAGGAGGTTGTGGGAAGCTTTAGGGACATGTAGAATGATTTGAAGATTAAAGTGCGTAGAGGGAGTATGTATAAGAGAATTACCAACAACAGAGATGGACATACCTTCACCATTTGTTGTTTGAATGAAATCATATCCATCATAGTTGGTTTAATCTTCAGCAGGAGAGGCATTAGCAGAAATATGCTGATTGTCTCCACTATCATCATACCAGGGATTCTAACCAAAGATATTGGCTGCAGCTAACATAGCATGAAGATTTGCACGAGGCTGCCTTCCTTGATAAGAAAAATTCAGTCTGTTGGTGCACTCTGGAGCAATATGACCATCATCTTTACATATTTGGCATGGAGGTTGAGCACCTTTGAATGAAGATGAAGGAGGTGCTGAAGTAACATGTGGATTAAATCTTGTACCAGATGAATAACCACCTCTATGACCAGAATATAAGGTCTTCTACCTCTAAGAGCTGAATAGTAACCACCTCTCATTGGAGGAGCAGAATATCTGTAGTTATAATTTGACAATGGAGGTTTAGACTAAGAGTAAAATGCTTTGTTCTCAGACTCAGCTACTAGGGAAGCATGCTTAGATAAAATGATAACTTCCTCACTTAATAATAGATTATGTAATTCAACACAAGTTATTGGTGGACATCTAAGTCTGATGGATGTAGAAAAAGAATCATAGGCAGATGGCAAAATATATTGAGTAATAACAACACATTCAACATCACTAACAATAGATCCAACAACAGCCAAAGCATCAGCAACCTTCATAGTTGAATTGAGATAGGTTTGAATAGAATCATTACCCAATTTAATAGATTGAAGTTTGGTGCGTAATTGAATTATGTGAGTTGCATATGCTTGAGCAAACCTAGCCGCAAGATTAGTCCAAAGTTCATGTGTAGAGGTAGCACCAGCTACATAAGGAAGAACAACATCTGAAATCAACAAATTAAGAAGTAAAATGATCGTTGAATACTCATCCTGCCAGGTTGTGTAAGCCTAATTGACGTCATCATTGTTCTGATGATTGCGAGAAGTATATTGAGGAGGGACACTGTATAGCCATCGAGATAACCAGTAATACGAAATTTGTTGAATAAAGCAAGAATTAAAGACTTCCAGGTAAGGTAGTTGCTATCAGTAAGCTTGAATGAGATGATATTGAGAAGTTGATTGAAATGAATTTGCGTAAACGTTCGTTGTGCCATTGAAAAGAAATTTCAAATCGAAAATAACGAAGATTAGATCTCAGAGAAATAGAAATAGCTCAAAATTGAAAACGAAAAACACATAGGAGAAAGAGCTATTTAAGAAATTGAAGGTAAAATATATGAGAATTTAAAGAAATCCATGAAGGATCGAAAAACCTTAAGAAATATTGACTTTCTCAGTCTGATACCAAGATAGCAGAATAATAAAAAGAATAACAGTTATAGTTACCAATCCACACACATAGAGAAGAGATATAAAGGACCAGATACAGACCAGACTCACACACTCTTCTCACACACTTACACAGATAACCCAAAACTCATGACTAAGTGTAAATAGAGTGTAAATGAGACTAAATGCTGAGAACAAAGCATTTTACTCTCAGTCTAGACCTCCATTGTCAAATTACAACTATAGATATTCTGCTCCTCCAATGAGAGGTGGTTACTATTTAGCTCCTAGAGGTAGAAGACCTTACAATTCTGGTCCTAGAGGTGGTTGTTCATCTGGTCCAAGATTTACTCCACCTGATACTTCAACACCTCCTCCATCTTCATTCAAAGGTGCTCAACCTCCATGCCAAATATGTAAAGATGATGGTCATATTGCTCCTGAGTGCACCAACAGACTGAATTTTTCTTATCAAGGCAGGTAGCCTCCTGCAAATATTCATGCTATGTTAGCTGCAGCCAATATCTTTGGTGAGAATCCCTGGTATGCTGATAGTGGAGCCAATCAACATATTTCTGCTAATGCTTCTCCTGCTGAAGATTACACTAACTATGATGGCTATGATTTCATTCAAACAACAAATGGTGAAGGTATGTCCATATCTGCTGTTGGTAATTCTCTTATGTATACTCCCTCTACGCGCTTTAATCCTATACATACTGCATCTTTAACTTTCTTTCCAAGAAACGCTTCAGCTGTCTCCTTCATCTTCTTAAGCATCATTTCACTGATTTCCTCTAGACTGAAAAGTTTAGCTTCCCCATCCTTGAGCGTTACATGAACATAAGGCTTTCCATCCTTATTCACGACGTTATACAGTAAGAGTTTCATATCCTTTTGTACACTTTTATCTCCAAATAATTTTCCGATAAGTCTTGATATCGAAGATAGTTCCATCGGGATTAGAAGCAGCTTGATTCTTTGCAGCCTCACCGATCAAACTTTCTTTAGAATTTGGAAAACCAAACCAAGATGGCGTAATACGGTTACCTTGGTCGTTTGCTATGATTTCGACATGTCTGTTGAATGCGTTGTACCAAGATCAATATCGATGGTTGTTCCTAACTTTATTGCTGCTTCCTCTTTCGCTACTACGGAAAATACATACAAAAAACTGCATAAGAGGAATAAGAATACCTTTAATGAAGATGATGAGAACCCGTGATTTTTTGAAGAACACTCGTCCGTACCTTGAAGGACAAAGAAAAGCTAGCTCCTGTAGAAGGCAATGTGTGCGTTTTGCTGATACACCTGCGTGCTCCCTTTATATAAGTCTCGTATCAGAGGAGCCTTCCTACTTGTTCTCGTACACCCATTTCTATTCATATTCCAAATAGAAATACAAATAGAATAGGATACAAACTAACGAATATTTTTTCTTTTTTTCTGTTTACGTGGGGTCATTAGAGGTTGGTCATGGGACCAATTACAATATAACACCTGGCAAAAGAAAGTGGGGGCAAATATTGCCATGTGTCAAATTATAATTAGTCCCATGACTTGAGAAAAAGGAATCACATAACTAAGTTGAATATTTGAAACATGACCATGATCTCAAGTTGCGCTTTGTTCCCTTTTTTTGCAGGTGTCCAGTAATTTTTTTATAGCGTGTTTGGATACAATTCTGTTTCTGGAGAAGCAGAAGTCAGAAGTCCATATATTTTGCTTCACAAAAGGTCGACTCTAAGGTCTTCTCTTTCTCAGACTACGACAGTCGTATGCCGAATCCAGAATGGTCGGGTAGATTTCTTTGTAAGTCAACTTTAACTATACTAACTCAAATGTAAACTATACTGTATAAGTCAACAAGTGTTAAATGCTCTCTTTGTTTTAATAAATGATGATGATTCCTTGAAATTCAAATTTGGAACTGCTTCATGCCATTGATGGAACTGGGAGGAAATGGAAACACAGATTACAACTAACACGGAGACCGAAGGGCATTATATACGATTCCAGTGGACGAGATTTCACAAAAAATGTATGTCTCTTATATTGCATATACAACTAGCATCTGCAAACACAACCTCAATGAGTTTGATTTTAACCTGCGTTGTTAAAACTACACTTTCAATCTCTTGACGAAGTTTAGTGACTGTAAATAAAAAACAGCTCATCCTTGAACGGAGTCTGCATCCACGAAATTATTGAGCAAGTTCAGCGCCAAGATGAGGACGCCGAGGCATCCTGAAAAAGAAAAGGAAAGTCGATTGCACTTTATCAGGTATGTGTATATATCTGTTACATCATTTAGAGATTTTCTGAAAAAACAACCTAGACATAAGTTGTAGTTACTGATAGAAACCACAAGCATCAAAACAGAGGTATTCATGTGATCTAAGCATTCTATATTACCTTCATCCCAGTAGTTATGTGGCGGATCCGTAGGGATCGACTTTCTATCGTTAACACGTTTACGCAATTAGTATTACTATATATCTATATTCACTATTCCCGTGAACTATTTTCCCATCATAAGCATGCACATGGCCGGACACATGATAACATGTATCATTATATATCTATATTTTCAATAGCAATAGATGCGGCTCGTTTTTAATGAGAAGTTTGTAGTAGTGTATTATATGTTTATGTACAAATTCCTCTTTTGAGATACCAAAATAGGTGTTCTATCTCTTTCAGTTTTAGGATTATTAAGTAAAAATGGATGTGAATTTAGACTTATGTTCAACAAAAATATTTGGTAAACATAAACGGCACCGACCCAACAACAATGTTCCTGGAACAAAAGAGGCAGGAGCTGTAGTTATTAGTGCCGTTGTAGAGAGAACCAATCATGACTTGACAGATGATAGCAGCTCCGATGATGGGAAAACTGCTGTAGAAACTGCCCCGCGTCAAGTAAGTGTACCACGTCGTGGAGAAAGCAGTCATGCTGCCCAATTACCGTTGCGCAGAAGTCCAAGGTTCAGTCAACATTCTCAACATAGAGAACCACCACATATACAGGATATAATCGGTATAGTCATATCTTTCTTAATTACATCGTTATCTACGTATATTTCGCCTTAGAATATATCCATCGATGTTTATAGTTTTTTTGTGATGACCTAATGGTTATTTTCACCTACTCAATTTATGTAGCAACAGATGACAATCTTACATTGAATCTACGTAGAAGTCCTCGACTTATGGCGCATGCTCAATCTCAAGAATCTCAACATACACAAAATGCAGCATGTAAGATTTTTTTACTTCTCTGAAGTGCAATAGTTAAATTATTTGAAAGGTATTTGGTTTCTTTGGACGCTAAATACATATAGATGTTAAGCTCTCTCGGTTTATTTTCAGCAAATCCACAAGGAAGTCGGATTGGAAGACAGGTAGGTCGTCCACGTTGAAGTATTGTTGGAAGATCTTCTTTCCATAATTGTGCAAGAGGACTTACTTACCAAGTTGGAAGATCTTCTTTCCATAATTTTGCCACCATAAGAAACATGTCCAAAATGTCATGCAGAGCTTTTCTATCGTGAATCAGAGTATTTTTGTTGTGGTAAGGGAAAAATATCTTTACCATTTATTGAGCCACCTATAGAACTTCTAGAGTTGTTTGATGACCAGGGACCAAGAGGAAAAAATTTTAGGATCAACATTAGATCTTATAACCGTTGTTTTCGCTTACTTCGATGGGGGTCTACTTTGATAGGGATCTTGCCGATGGCACTGAAGGAGTTTATACATTCCGCATTCAAGGCCAACTTTATCATAGGATAGGTAGCCTTTTACCTCTAGATAGAGCAGCTCGACCGCGATATATACAAATATATTTTTATGACACAGACCATGAGATTAAGTGGAGGATGAAGGAAGGTAATGATGTGTTGGATAGGAATGTATTGAAGCTGCTAAGGGAAATATTGAATAGACACAATAACTTTGTCCATGTTTTTCGTCAAGGTTCAGAACGAGAAGATCTTTTGGATTGCCGGTGATTATTAAAGAGAAACCTAAAGATCGGTTCGAAGTACACTCTTCCAATCGCTTCCCCGGTGTTGCGGCTATTGTGCCGATAGGTGATGAAAGTTACACACATACTGAACGTGAAATAGTAGTGCAGACAACGGGTGGGAATCTCTTGCAAGTATTTGAGACAGGTGGTAATTACGATCCTATGCAGTATCCACTTTTACTCCCTTATGGAAGCTACGGGTGGGACATAAACAGCAAAGATGTAAACGGAAGAAAGATGTCAATTCGTGGATATTATTCGTACATTCTGCAGGTATTAATACAGTCTTTAATTAAGAAATCTTTTGAATTCATGTTTTTCCTGAATTATGACAAATCGTTCGGTATACCATGCATGATATCTATATATATCCAAAGCCCTGAACTCACATTTTTAATCAATTTTTTGGGTGTTTTTATATCTTTTTAATTGTTGGACAGATCCGAAACAATCATGATTCACTTTTTCTTCGAGGTGGGCGATTGTTTCAACAGTACGTTGTGGATAATTGGGTTAAAATTGACTCCGCCAGATTCAGATGGGTTACAGGTCATCAGAAGGAAATAAGGGCGGAAATCTACGAAGGACTACAAGATGCACAAAGAGCTGGCGAAACCAGCGTGGGTAAGTTATAAATAAAATACATATGTGCATCATTTTATTTTTTTCCTAACTCAAAGCTCTAGAATCCACTTTAGTTTTTTAAAAAAAAAACAAAACACTTGGTATGGTTCTATTTTTATATCCCAAGTACATCAAACATGCATGAATTCTTGATACGTTTTTTTGTGTCAATAGACGAACTAGGCAAGAAGATAGTACTACCTTCATCATACATTGGTGGATATGTACCAGCGATACCAAGATGCGATGGCATTAGTACAAAAATATGGGAAGCCTGATATATTTCTTACAATGACTTGCAATCCACTCTGGCCCGAGATTGTAGCTAATTTACGTCCTGGTCAATCTGCATCAGATAGACTGATTTAACAACTAGAGTATTCCGTGCTAAATTTGAAGAGTTGAAAGAGGATATATTTAACAAGAATGTACTAGGAAGAGTAGCTGCTCATGTTCACGTGATTGAGTTTCAGAAAAGAGGTCTACCTCATGTCCATATGTTGATCATATTGGAAAAAGAAGACAAGTTACAAGGTCCTGATGATTATGATCGTATAGTTAGAGCAGAAATCCCTGATAAGAAGAAAGAGCCCGAATTATATAAGTGTGTGAAAAATGGATGATTCATGGTCCATGTGGCAGCAAGTGCATGAGGAAGGGAAGTGCAAGAGAGGGTTTCCGAAACAATTTTCGGAATGTACCGTGCAAGGCAAAGATGCTTACCCAGTCTACCAGAGGAGAGATGATGGAAATACTATACAAATGAGTAAGAACTTCATAGCGGACAATAGATTTGTGGTGCCTTACAATCCTTGGCTTCTTCAGAAATATGATTGCCACATCAATGTAGAAGTTTGTTCCACTGTCCAAAGTGTGAAGTATCTTTACAAGTACGTCTACAAGGGCCCAGATTGTATTTCCTTCCGAGTGCAACCAGTGCAGCCAGAATCCGAGAATAACGAGGTAACACGCTATATCAATGCAAGATGGGTGTGTGCTCAAGAGGCAATGTGGAGGATATACAGGTTTGCGATGAATAAGATGTGTCCAGCAGTTCAACGATTGCACTTGCATCTTCCCAAACAAAATAGTGTCCTGTTATATGAGCATCAAACAGTCGATGAGGTCTTAGCAAATGAAAATAATTCCAAAACGATGTTGACGGAGTATTTTGTTACAAATGCATGTGATCCTATGGCTAGGAGATGGTTGTATCGGGAGTTTCCTGAACACTACACATGGGACAAAGCAATTAAGAAATGGCATAGAAGAAGAACAAAACAGAGGGTGATTGGTAGAGTATATTCTGTGCCCCCTATTGCGTCTGAAAGGTTTTTTCTGAGGCTCATACTTATGCATGTTAGGGGTGCTACTTCATACGAAGATTTGTTGACAGTTGACGGCAGAATATATCATACATTTAAAAGTGCAGCCGAGGCACGAGGATTATTGGAGAATGATAATAGTTTGAGGGCATGTATGGCCGAAGCAAAGAAACAAAACAGATGCCATCTTCTTTGAGAACTCTTTTTGGTAGCATATTGGTTTTCTGCAACTCGGTGGACGTTAGAAAGTTATGGGACGAGTTCTTCAACGACATGGTTGAAGATTATGCAAGTTCAAGTGATATAAGCTCTGTATACTTATCCGACCACGCAGAGAGCTGGGTCAAATTCTTCATCAACATGGCAAGCGCCTAAAAGATTATGATCTTCCAGCAATTGTCGGCATATTAGACGATAATTTACAGGTGTCTGATCTAATCGAAGAGGAGGTATCCATTCCGGTTTCCGAAGAAGATATGATGAATGTGGACAAGTTGAATGAAGATCAGTCCAAGGATTATGATACACTTATGGGTGCCGTCCGAAGAAAAGAAAGCAGAGTCTTCTTTATTGATGGTCCAGGAGGTACCGGGAAGACTTTTCTCTACCGTGCTATTTTGTCGACCGTCGGAAGAAGTGGTGGTATTGCCATAGCAACATTTAAATGCGAGTTGCAGCTACTATGCTACCTAGTGGAAGAACTGCACACTCGAGATTCAAGCTTCCATTCACCCCGGCTGCAACTTCTACATGTGACATTGCTAAAAATGACAAGTTGTCCGATCTACTCCGTCAAGCTACCGTGATTATGTGGGATGAAGCTACCATGGAACATCGGTATTCCGTCGAGGCATTCGATACGACTATGAGAGATATAACGGGTAACAAAAAGTCAAGTTTGGTGGTAAGATTGTTATTATGGGAGGTGATTTCCGTCGGGTTCTGCCAGTTGTACCAAAAGCTTCAAGGGGGAAAATGGTTGATTCGTGTCTTACCTGGTCGGCTCTGTGGAGACATGTAGAGGTTCTTCGTATGAAGAAGAATATGCGTGCAGTAGGTGATACGTCTTATTCTGATTTCTTGATGCGATTTGGTGATGGAAATGAACCTTCTGTGGCAAATGACATGATAAAGATGCCGATGATATGGTGATACCACAGATCGTGAAGATTCAGTGTCCCAACTGATAGATGCTACCTTTCCCGACTTGGCAGATAATTCCGAGGATCAAGATTACTTGCTTAACCGGGCACTTATCACGCCACTGAATGAGCATGTTGATAAGTTAAATGATCGAGTGGTCAGCATGTTTCCCGGACAAGAACATACGTATTATTCATTTGATTCCGTGGAAGATGATTTCCAAAACCTCTATCTTCAAGAACAGTTGAACGGAATGGCCCCCGGTGGTTTACCTCCTCATGAGTTGAAACTGAAGCTAGGAGCACCCATTATGTTACTGAGGAATGTTAGTGCCAAGAATGGCTTATGCAATGGTACCAGGCTTATCATAAATAAGTTCTTTCCAAATTGTATCGATGTAGTGATCCTCAGTGGGAATTCAGCGGGTAAAAGAGTATTTCTCCATAGGATGCCAATGAGCCCGCCAGAGAATCTTGAGATGCCGTTCAAGATGATTCGCAAGCAATTCCCAGTACGTATGTGCTTTGCGTTCACAATCAACAAAGCACAAGGACAAACAATTGAAAACACCGGAATTTATCTTCCCGAGCATGTCTTCAGTCATGGGCAAGCGTATGTTGGGCTTTCAAGGGGTGTTTCCAGCAACAACACTAAAGTGTTAATCAAGAAAGGACGCGTTGCTGATAAAGTCGGAACTTTCACCAAGAATGTTGTGTACAAGGAAGTTCTTACGTCCTCTCAGCTTAGGTAAACATCTTACCAATTAATGTCTGTGAAGTTCTTAGTCGTATTTTTTTTCACTTAATGTTTTTTTTTTTCATTTCCTCTATTATTTTAGTTTTGGTTTCATCTTACATTTCGGTGTCTATTGTGTGTGAATTTTTCACTCGCTGAAATGTAAGTCTATCTATTCTAATTGATTACAAGAGGTAAAATAGGAAAACAATAATTTTTATTTTGAAGGCGGATTTTCTGCCTTGGTACTATATAGTTTGTTATCACGTAAATTTTGCAACGGAAGGACAAGTCGGCAGGTACATCGCACGTGCATATTTACTAGTGAAGATGATGAGAACCCGCGATTTTTTGAAGAACACTCGTCCGTACCTTGAAGGACAAAGAAAAGCTAGCTCCTGTAGAAGGCAATGTGTGCGTTTTGCTGATATACCTGCGTGCTCCCTTTATATAAGTCTCGTATCAGAGGAGCCTTCCTACTTGTTCTCGTACACCCATTTTTTTTTTTGAAGCAAGTAGTTTTATTTTATTAAAGTGGAATTACACGTGGGAAAGTTATTCCCCTGGTGTCGTTTAATACATTTTGTGTCAAGAAATCAGGAACTGTATCTTCCCAAATTTTAGTTTGCAATACTCCTGTTGACTATTATCCAGCAGCATGATTAGCGAGAGTATCCATTTGCTTGGTTTGCTTCCCGATAATTGTGTAGAATTTTGTGATGGGGAATTTCCTCTAGTCTTTTGATGATCTCAACAATCATGTCTCGCAGTACCATGGAGGATCTCGCCTTTTGTTTGACGAAATGAACAAGGGTGCAGCAATCGATTCAATATAGATTTTAGTCCATTGGTAGAGCGTGACCGTTCGCAATGCCATGAGTAGAGCCCATGTCTCTGCTTAGCAATAAGTTGTGATCCCCAAAGGTTGGGCCATTGCGACAATAATCTGTGGTTGTCGAGTCTCTGCGAGTAAAACCTCCCCAGCGGGTCCGGGTGGCATGCGGGCAGCTCCATCGCATTGATTTTGATCCAATGTTGTTCGGTGTTTTCCATCCAACTTGAATTTTTGTAGTCATCCGGCGTGATAAGGCGTCTGTGTTGTAGCGATCATGCCGGGGAGTGGTGGAGGGATGCGAAGTTGCCCACTTGTATTCACGATGCATGTGGTTTGCCAATTTGACTATATCGGAAGGAGGCTTATGTTTCCTTCCATAAATCGAATCGTTCCTAGCTAACCAAAGTGCCCACAAGGTGAAGCAAAAGGAAGTTGTTGCTTCGAGGTATGTTTAATTTTTAGTAATTCGTTTATGGTGGTTGATGGGTTTAGTAGTGGAGGTCTTTGGTGTTGAAAGGAAGGTTCTCACTTCATGATGGTTGAAGAGGATGTCCCATACTTCTTTGGCGAACCGACATGTGAGGAGTATATGTTCAGTTGTTTACGGAGATAAATTACATCTAGGACATAGGTTGGAAGTAATAATGTGAATTTTATATAGTAGAGTGAAGGTAGGTAAGCCTTCATTAATAGCTCCACAAGAAAAGCCGTATTTTTGGGGGCATTTTAATGTCCAGATGTGGGTTGAAGTTTGTAGCTGATTCATAGAAGGGTTTGTGTTGGTTTGATTAGTGAGCATACGGTACCCTGAGCTAACTGTATACCTTCCAGATTTTGTGTAAGGCCAGATAATTTTGTCTGGGGGACCATCTTGCGGAAGGTGAATGTTGACAATCCGGAGTCTAGCCGATTGTGGTAGTTGAGTCAATCGGTCATGGATCCAAGCATTTGAATTGGCATCTATAAGATCAGACACGAAATGGAAATTTTGGCAATGGTTTTGGTCGAGGGGGGGATGATCCGGTATCCAATTTGAAGTAGTCCGGATTGAATTTCCTGTGCCTATTTTGTGAAAGAAATGTGGTGTGATACTAGAGAGAAGGGATATAAGTTGTTTCCATATTGGGCTAGCCGTGGTAGGGGAAGGGGGGGGATGGTTGAAATGGAGAAAAGGTTCATTGTTGAAATATTTAGCCCTACACATTGATGAGTAAATTGAATCTGGTTGATCATGAATTTGCCAAACTCGCTTGAGTAGCAGAGCTTTGTTATGGTCTAAGCTTTTCCGAATTCCCAAGCCCCCTTCGGCTATGGGTTTCGACAATTTATCCCATCCCATGGGGTGTAGTTTTTTTGTTGAGGCATCATGGCCCCAGAAAAAGTTCCTAGTAATTTTATCTACTTCCTTGTGAACTTGCATCGGTAGAAGGTTTGTCTGCATAACGTGATTAGCAGTAGGTAATAGAGAAGTTTTTATGAGTACTAACCTTCCTTTTTGATTAAGGCATTTTGTTTTCCAACCCTTTGCTTTGCGTGCCATTCTTTGTAGTAATGGGCGAAAAATATGTGCCGATGTTCTTCCACTTTTGAATTGAACTCCCAAATACAGTGGTGGTGTTGATGTATCCGGCATGTCAAAGAAGCTTTGGATTTCACCAATGGCATTGGGGTCAAGCCGAGGATGATGTATTATACTAGATTTGCTGAGATGTATGTCTTTGTCAGTTTGAGTCCGAATAAGCAGTAAGTAGTTGTTTGAGTTGAGTACAATTTCTTCTGGATGCTTTGAATGTTAGAAGCAAGTCATCAGCATACATCAAGTGAAGTATTGGTGGTGCTTTCTTTGAGATGTTCAATCTGAAATGTTGTTTGTGTGTTCCGGATGCGCCAAGTTTGTTGAAAGGACCTCATACGAGATAATAAATACATATGGTGATAACGGGTCTCCTTGTCTTATTCCTCGAGAAGGTGATATATATCCATGTGGAGTGCCATTAACATTGACGGAGTACGTTACTGTGGAGATACATAACATGATATATTGGATAAACTTCTCTGGAAAACCCAATTTTGTAAAAGTTCTCTTCACGAATCCCCAATCCAAGTCACATAGGCTTTCTGAATATCTAATTTAAGGCCTATTTTTGGTTCTTTGGTTATGGGGGAGGTTCTGATGTAATGGAACAGTTCCCCGGCTATGGCTATGTTATCCTGAATCAATCTTTGAGGTACAAAGGCACTTTGGTAGGGGCTAATAAGAAACGGCAGTAGTGGTCGTAGCCGGTTTACCAAGATTTTGGCTATGATTTTGTAGGTAACATTGCACAAACCAATAGGTCTAAATTGGGATGCGATTTGTTGGGTGTTCCCTTTTGGTATGAGTGTGAGGTTTGTGTGATTCATCGGGGGATGCATATTAAAATTCTCAAAGAATTCCCTTGACCATTGCAATAAGTTGGGATTTAGTGATATCCCAAAAAACTTTGAAAAACTTACTTGTGAATCCATCCGGTCCCGGGGCCTTTTCTGATCCGATCGACCAAAGTGCTTCTTTTATTTCCTCTTCCGTTATAGCTTGGTCTAGCGTAGTGCACTGGTTTGTTGTTAACCGAGGGGAGATCGTGGAGAATAACCGGTCATCTAGTCTGGTATTTGGTGCCGTATATTGATTGGTGAAATGTTGTAACAGCAGGTCAATGATCTGGTTTTTTTCAAAGGCCCAATTACCGTTTTGATCGCGCAATTGTTGTATGGTGTTGCAACTTCTGTGTATAGTAGCAGTTGTGTGGAAAAAAGATGTATTTCTATCGCCAGATTGGAGCCATTGAATTCTTGACCGTTGTTGCCAGTATGTGGCGTGATACTGCAATAGGGATAAGTGGTATTCGCGAAGTTCTTTTTCTTGTTGTATCCAATGAGTTAATATCGTACCTGTTTGAATTGCACATTGATGTTGCGCAAATTGTATCTGTGTCATGGATGTTTTTATCATGGTGGGAAGATGACCGAAAGTTTCCTTATTCCATTGCGTGAGGATGTTCGCAGTATTGATGAGTTTGATTTGAAGGTCGGTCGTCGGCTCCTTATCGTACACCCATTTCTATTCATATTCCAAATAGAAATACAAATAGAATAGGATACAAACTAACAAATATTTTTTCTTTTTTTCTGTTTACGTGGGGTCATTAGAGGTTGGTCATGGGACCAATTACAATATGACACCTGGCAAAAGAAATTGTGGGCAAATATTGCCATGTGTCAAATTATAATTAGTCCCATGACTTGAGAAAAAGGAATCACATAACTAAGTTGAATATTTGAAACATGACCATGATCTCAAGTTGCGCTTTGTTCCCTTTTTTGCAGGTGTCCAGTAATTTTTTTATAGCGTGTTTGGATACAATTCTGTTTCTGGAGAAGCAGAAGTCAGAAGTCCAGATATTTTGCTTCACAAATGGTCGACTTTTCTGCTTTTAGAAGTGGTTCTGAAATTTTACACCCAAACTGACTTCTTGTTTTTTAACTTCTAGAAGTCAAAAAGTTACTTCTAAATGTGTATCCAAACGGGCTATTAAACTGTGTGCGGTTGGAGATGTTAGTAATGTATACGGTCGCGACGTTAGTAATGTATACGGTCGAAACATGTGATCCCCTTGATTTACATGAAAATATTATTTAAATAACCCTCAAAATCCGCCCTAAAAATATATCCTTATTCAATTTTTGAAATTATTCCCATCTTCTGAAAAGTGGAAGCAACTAGTACAAGTTGCTTTTAGAAGTGGACGTAACTAACACAAGCTGTTCTTAGAAATGGACACAACTTTATACAAGTTGCTTCCAAAAAGTGGAAGAAACTTTCTCAAATTGACTCCAGAAAAATTATCTATTACCCCTCGGGAATATTTGTACTAGGTCAACAAAAATGAAGGATATTTATAACGTTCCCACTTGATTTAGATTTATCTCTTTCAGCTCCCTCCAACCCTCTTCGTCGTTGGACAAGGTTCCTTTGGAGATGGTACGTGGCCCATGCAGACGTAATCATCACCTAACCATCACCCCCACACCCCACCCCCACCCCAACATTTAATAGGCTTGCCTATAAGGACCAGAAGCGACCAAAGATTTTCGAGCCAACCTATCCAGTGGACTTATTATATCTCTTCTCGTTCGATCTCCAGCTTTTCAATAATAAATCTGGGTGTTCGACCACCTTGGCTTAAAGGAACCATTCTTTTTCGGTTTCCAACCTTCAGCTTCTCTTAGAGCAACTGCAGTGGGAGACTAAAACCAAAGACTAAAAACCAAAAGAATTGGAAAAAAATAGGTTTATTCCGTGGTGCGACGCTACGGTGGGAAAACCAAATTTGGTGGGGCGCAACTTTTTCTTTTTTTCAGGCGCAACTTTAAAGTTGCGTCCCATTTTTTTTTTTTTTTTATTCGGGCGTAACTCAAAGTTACGCCCGATCATCAGGCGCAACTTTAAAGTTGCGCCCCAATCAGGCGAATTTTAAAGTTGCACCCCAATTTTTTTTTTTAAATTCGGGCGTAACTTTAATCTTCGCCCCACCAGGCGCAACCTTTAAACTTTACCCCGACCAAAGACCAAACCAAAGACCAAATATAGTTTGGTTTTGGGTTTTAGTATATGGTATTTGGTCTTTAATCCGTTCGATAGTGTTTGGTTTCTCGACCAAATTTTTAGTTATACTCATCGACTGTGGTTGCTTGCTCTTAGGTAGTGTCTAAACCATATTATTTTGTTCACTTGTTTGTTGTGTTTGATTGATATTGGTTTTATTAGCTGATTAGGATAGAAAAATTGTCCAAATAAATAATGATGTGATGTGATGTGACATGACCTTTGCATAACAATTCTGCGTGTGTATCTTAATTTAAGTAAATATGTGATTTTACTTAATTAAGAGCATCCACAGTCATCGACCAAAACTAAAAATTTGGTCGAAAACACAGACGCAGCGGAGAGTACTATCGATCAAATATCAGACTATAACCAAAAACCAAACCATATTTGGTCTTTGGTTTAGTTTTGGTTGGGTAGATTAAAGTTGCGATTGATGGGGCGTAACTTTGAGTTACGCCCAACTAAAAAAAAAAAAAAAAAAAAAAAATGGGACGCAAGATTTTGGTTGCGCCTGATTGGGGCGTAACTCAAAGTTACGCCCCAACAAAAAAATAAATAAATATATGGGACGCAAGATTTTGGTTGCGCCCAACAATAAAAAAAAAAAAAAAAAAAAAAATGGGACGCACTTTGGAGTTGCGCCTGATTGGGGCGTAACTCAAAGTTGCGCCTGACCAAATTTTGGTCTCCCTCCACTGCGTTACAACACGGACTAAAACCAAAATTTGGTTTTTTTTTGCTCTTTGCTCTTTGGTTTATGATCGCACCACTGCAGTTGCTCTAAGATGGTTCTTCCTCGAACACTTGTTTACTTGTTTCTATGTCTTTAACTTTTGTTGTATAATACCAAAGTAACTTTTCCTTAAAAATGCTTAGACCGACAACTTTTGTATTTTCATTCTTATTTTCCTATCTTGATCCATTTTTGTGTTTGTCGAGGATTACACTCTTACAAAAATGCTGGCAAATTCAACTGTTTTTAAAATGATCAATAGAATAATCCAATTGTACACTTGCGCAATCTAAAAACCAGTAACAAACCCTAAATATAGTGAAAGCAAACGATGATATTAAAAACTCGGAGTAGATTTATATTCACAAAGGATTTAGCTACTCATATTACAAATATGATGAAGAAGATGAATAATGGTGGCTTTTCCCCTAAAGGAGTAAACCGTAGGTTTAGATGTACACTAGTGGAAAATGGGTATTTAGCAACCCACATCAGGGACCCTCATTGACTGTAGTTAGACCGTTGACCAAAGATAGCGGTCTCTGGTTTGGTAAAAACACGGAAAAATTCCGAGAACTTAATAAGCTGTCTCTGAATTAGAAATTTAATTTACTATTTTGCCATCATGGAACTACCTAGTTCGACGACCCTCAAATCTGATTTAAATCCAGTAGTTTACGAGCCTATATATATCTCGTTGTCTTTATCTCTCTTCACTTCGTTCACTTCACCCAAACCCTATAAACGCATCAGAAAACGCCTTCTCTATGAACACCACCACGAACCAGAGTCCACCATGAATTTATTCATCCGAAAATCTAATAGAAACTCGATAAACCTTCCACATCTCTCAATCTTGTGAAGTTAGGGTTTGATTTTTCAAACAACATCCAGTGCATGATTAGGTTTCAATTCAAGTTCTCTTTATTTCCGTTTCTTATAACTTTATTTGTTGATTTGGTTGATTCTCTTCACTTGGGTTTTAATCATTTTTCGATTATTGGTTGATTTCAGGTTGATTCCTCAATTTGGTGAGGTTATTAGGGATTGATTTTGCAAACTTCACAGGTACATAATTTGAGTTTTAATTTTTTTTTATTTTCTTTTTGTTGATTTGGTTGATTCTCTTCATTGGGTTTTAATCTTTTTTCGAATATTGGTTGATTTCAGGTTGATTTCTCAATTTGGTGCGTTTATTAGGGTTTGATTTTACAAATTTCATCAGGTACAAAATTTGAGTTTTAATTATTTTTTTCCTGTTCTTTCAATTTGATTTTCTTTTTGGTTGGCTGTCTTCATTGGGTTTTAACCATTATTTGTATTTGTTTGATTTCAGGTATTTATTGTTTGATTTCAGTCAGACAGCTTAAGTTATAGGAACATCTTCATCAGCTAAATTGCTTATGATGTTAGATTTGCTCGAATGTTTGATGGACCTCCTTTTTCTGTTACAGTGTATCCTACACCAGCAAAATTGATTATCCAAAGTCAGATTCAAGGCTTATAATTGCCATCATATTAAAAGGATACTCAAATCAAGGTTTGTGTGTTTCGTTTCAATTTCTCTTTCTCAATAGATTTCAGTTATTCAATTTCATGAAATTGTGGAAGTGTATGTTGCTGATTTGGGCAAACACATAAATTTGGGGATCTACAAGGGATTTTCTTTAATCCAAGATTTTAATTCTTTTTATTACGAGCCTTTACCTTGAAACATTATCTATTAAAGATGTGACCCTCACTGCTGAGATTTTTTTTTGCAGCTTAAGGCTAGAGGGAAGTAGATGCAATTACGCAAAGGCTTGCGGAGATACAAACTTGCAGGATATTGCTTGGTATGTGTTAGCTGGTCATATTTTTGTAGTTGGTTTTGCTTGTATCACACTTATTATTGGTATAAACGTTAATGTGTGGCTTGAAATCTAAGAACTTGAAATGTTAATTGCAGAAACAAAATTGTTAGAGAAGAAGGGAATGTAGGAGTTAGTTTATTTTGGGATCTGTAAAGGTAAATGTTGATTTCATTTTGTTTTTTAACTTCTTTTGTTCTTTTTACTTTAATTTCTTTCATTCTTATTCTTTTAGTTAGTCATTAGGATTTGCTTTCATTTGGTACCTGTGCACAATCAATTCAATTAGATAGTTGAGATGATTCTAATTTGTTGACGAAACGTTGAAATTATGTATCTTTGATAGTTAGGACAAAAAGATTATATATGGGAAATTAGTGAAACAGGGTACCGTTTAGTGACCAGAAAGATGTAATCAATTGAGTTAACGTTTAATAATTTTGAGATAGATTTGTAAAATGAGACTCAATTTTGTTTTATCTTTAGTTTAGCTTCTTAATGATATCTACAACTTCGAACTACCTAGTGAATCAGAGAGGCCCGGCCTTTGCTGGTAGTATTTATTAGTTTTATTATGATAGAGGAGGTCACGATTTATACATGCTTGTTATCTACTGTTATTTTTTTATTTTATTGAGCATACTCATTTTATTTTATTTTTGCATTTGGACTAAAGTTTGCATAAATATTGATTCATGGTGATTGATTGAGATTTATAAGTAACCACTGAGCGTGTCTGCTCACTATAATTTCCATTTTAGTGCCAGGTGATACTGATATAGTTGGAGAAGAATCCGGTGGCGGAGAATATTATATGTGGGTCGAGTGAAGTGACTTAGTAAGTAGCAAGTGGAGAAAATTTTTGTTTTGGAAGCTGTTTTCTTTTTGGTGTTTGTACATATTTCTTTTGAAGTGATGCATCTCGACTTGCTTTGGGTAGTAACTACTCAAGAAAGTTAGTCTTCTCAAGAAAGTTATTTTCTTAATGGTGTCATTGTATTCCTGTAGATTAATAGTGATTGATTTGAGCATGTAGTTGTCATCAACTTGTGTTTCATTGGGCTTGACATCTATCTTGTTTGCAGGTACATGAATGGTGACTGCTTTGTCAGCAAAACATAGCCAATGATACAAGGAGTCTGTAGATTAATGTGGGATCTTCAACAAATGTTTTTATAAGTAAGCATTCCTTTATTTTACTGGTTCCCCATATGGGTTTGAATTACTAAGACCTTAATGCTGGTATGCATCTTTTGAGTGAAAACATAAAAGTTATTTTTGATCTGTGAAATATAGAATTTAATTTGATACTAATAAATGAGCTCACTTATAATCTTTTACCTTGCAACTTAACTTAACCCAGTTAATAGGTTTACTGATTAGCATTTTCGAGGATTCTTGAGAATTATTCTCAATTCCTGTAACTCCCATGTAGCTCATATGGACATAACTTTCTTGTAGCTCATTTGGTAATGTTATTTCTATTACATAATGACCAGCTATTGATCCAACTCGTACAGGGTGTTCACTATGAAAGTTCTGTTATAAAACCTGGGCTTACTTACACTCTATATGTTCTATTTGATGTTTTTCTTCCACCTACTGCATACATTACTGTTATCTGTATATTACCTTGAGTTGATGTAGTCTCCTTGGACAAGTTCCGCGACAATGTCTTATGGGATATGCTCATATTGTTTTTTTGAGTTTCCTTTCCAGGGATAAGATATTTATGAAATTACAGGACTGTATATTTGGATTCCCTGAGTTTGACATTAATCTATGTGTACTAATTTTGGTGTGGTAACAGGCAAGAGGGTTAAAGAAGCATTTGAAGAGGCTCAATGCGCTTAAGCATTGGATGCTTGTCAATTATGGTGGTACCTTTGTAAGAATCAATAGTCCCTTTCTTGTGTATTGATATGTTCAATTTTGATGTTTATTTGGATTTTGGTTTTAATGGAAGATTTTTATCTCCGTAGGCTCCATTCACTGTGTGAAGATACGAGTGATACAAACACCACTATTTGTATTTGGCATAAACACATTTCTGCAAGCTTTGTTTGGAACCAGATTACCGGAAGTCATTGGTGGTTCTTCTGCTGATATTGTACCTATCCTCTGCATTATCAGAGACTCATCTCTACAACGAATCACTGAACCTCATGAAGTAAGTTCTGCATACAAACTTTGATTATCTCTACACCTCTTTCCATTTATGTTTCTTAACTTTGACGATTCATCTAGTTTTATGCACATGTATTATCTACTTGCAGAGATTTTTACACAGTATGATGGAAACGAGTCCTGATTGCAGCTGCAAGCTTGCAGATCATACTGGGATTTAGTCAAGTATGGGGGCTTTTTTCGCTGTACACAAACAATTCGTATCTAAATATTGTGCTGGCATATAATCTAATTGTATCTTACTTAGTTCTTCGTGATTGAATCACAGGTTGTTGTTAGAATTTACTAGCTATCTTGGACATGTATTCTCTGAACTCAGCATTCAATCCTTTTTTTTGTGTAATTTTACACTCAATGGATAAAGTGAATGAATGTTAAAATTCTCAGTTTGATTATAAATTTCAGTTAAATTTGAAGTTGCACTTGAATATCAGTTAAATTTGAGTTGCATTTGAATTTCAATTAAATTTGAGGTTGCATTTGAATTTCAGTTTGACATTAATTTGACTTTACTGTAGTTTGACTTAACTTGACTTGACTGTTTGACTTAACTTGACTTGACTGTTTGACTTAAATACCAGTAAGATTAATTCAGATTCAGCTATTCAGACATTTCAGCTGATCTGAATCTGATTTTTTTTTTAATATTATAATTCAAATCTACGACCGAACCACGGTCAACATCTAGTTCTTGTAAGAAACGGTCTGCATTCGAGACCCACGCAATAAGGGTCGTGCAATTAAAAAACGCTTTATAAACGACCCATTCAGAGAACCCTAGAACAGGTCGTTTAACTCGTATATATGACGTGTCCTGGCGGTCGCGGAATTGCTGTTTTCCACTAGTGGTAGATGTTGTGATATGACATGTAGAGATTGATATCTTCTTTGCAAGGCCTTATACCTATTTATATGGGTTTACAATGCTTGGTCTTCAAGTATCCTAGTCGATTCCAGGACCCGACCCTAAAAAATAGTAGAGAAAGACCTAAAAAGAGTTCGTAAAATTTAGCCTTCGTAGTACACGTACTCCTTGTAAATAAAATTCAGGGACTTTTGGTACGCATATCCAGTACACGTATCCTTCCATATTCCGACAGTACACGTACCCAGTGCGCTTATCTTCCTGTAGACTTCGATATTTGATAAGTTTGTTTACCTCGTAATCTCTTCATCCAAACTCGGAATTACCTCATTATTTTTCAGTTCTCTTCGTATTTCAGTTCTCTTCGATATGGTGATGAAAAATCTATAATTTGAATGACTTAAATTCGGTCTTTGGCCCCTCTCTTCATTTTCGTCGCACTTCTTCCACTTCTCTTCAATTGGGGCACTTGGATACTTTGATTACTTCTCTTCTTAGCTCTTTTTATCATTTTAGGACTCCTTTTGGGATGATTCACCTAACAAAAAAAAATAGAAAACAAGAGTAATTACAAGAAAACATGCAAGAATTATAGCTAAAAAAGTATAGAATTGACACTCAAATCGTATGAATTATGCACTTATCAAGTATCCTCATACAATTATCCATATTGGGAATTTATACATAACCATGTGTAATTAATACTTATGAAAAGTGTATATATTTATCCTTATTAAATTCTATAAATAAATTATTCATCAATATTTTTATCCTATTTATTTTTTAATTAGTGTTAATTCATGGAAAAAATACCAATAACATGTTGTTTTTTAACTTATGATTTTAGATCGGACTTTATATGATAACTTGCTTAAAAATTCGGACACAGTTGGACGTTTGTAAGATTATATCGTTTGACTTGGTTTTCGGCTGCAATGGCGTCGTTGCATTGGATTGGCTCCATAAAGATATGTCTCACCTCTTAGGCTTCTACCACATGATAAGCAGGAATAATCAAAAGACCTTGATGATGTAGTAGGATCGAGATATAAAACTTTTTGGGTTTCTTTCTTATTCTGATTCGAATCTGAATGCTGGACGGTACCTTAAGAATTATATGCGGATATTTTTTTACACCTTTTATACAAGAACGATAACAATAACTAATTACTCAAAATAGTGTGTAACAGAATGTGGTACCCAACTCAAAACCAATTGCAATGAGTGGAGTGGCCTCTAAGCCTCTTCTACTATATTGGTTATCTGGGCTAGAGGTTCTGTTCTACGTGGAACTATTATCCTTTATATACCCCCTCCACGTGTAGGGATAGTTTCGAGTTTATACAATGCGGGCTCTTTAGACGGGTACCTCTTGTCATGGTAGTTTGGAGTTTAGAGTCCCTGTGTCATGTACGGGTATCTGCCCCCATGGTCGGGAACAAATTTTGGGTCATGAACAGAGTATAAGTAGCCATCGTGCTTACTCGCATACGATCTAGCTTAGGTATCATGATAGAATGTGGGTTTCCAATTTAAAACCAATTGGCAATAGTTCGGGCGGTGGGGTTCTCCCTTCAACTATATAGAGGATCTAGGCTACGGATTTGGTTTGTGTTGGACTATTATCCTCAACAGTGTGTACTAATGCACATTTAATGCAGATTGACATGTACCTCACTGAAGAATCAACTCAAGATTTTCTAAATTTATGAATTAATTTTGGATTTAGATGTGGATATTCGTTTATGCCGTTACTTTTAAGGAACAAACTATAATCTGCATAGATTCCCATTTAATGCGCAATATTAACAAACTATATAAACCGAACAAATTAATGGCATAACTAAATATTTAACTCATAAACAAAACTATTCACTGCAATGGAGTATTTGAAAATGAGCTTCCTTATTATGTTCTTTGTCCTAATTTTTTCTAGCCTTATCTCAACAATACAGTGCGTGGGTGAAAAAAGAAACTTGTCGGAGGAAGAAGTAGATGACATAGAAATTGAGAGGAAATTAAGAGTTTTAAACAAGAAGCCGGTTAAAACCATTATAGTAAGTAAATTATGACCTTGTTCATGTTCAAGTGTTTAACTTGTATTTCTAGACTGGTAGATCACGATAGGATGACTTCGAGTATGGGTTCTTGAATTCATTATTCATATCAACTGTTTCTTTCTAATATTTTTTCCTTATATTTCAGACCGAGGTTGGTGACGTAGTAGACTGCATAGACATATATAAGCAACCAGCATTTGATAACCCACTGCTCAAGGATCATAAAATCCATGTAAGATACATTTATTTTTTGTATAAAACATTTATAAAAGCAATGACATAACTAGAAATTGCTTAAAAAAAAAAACATAACTAGAAATTATTGAGTGTAGGATAGGCTTGGTAACCTAAATTTTTCTAGGATGGGATTAAAGTTTATAATTTATGCATGTTATTTTATTTGTAAAAATATAAATGGGTGTTCAAAAAGTAATATTTTTTTTTGGAATTAGGGTGAGTTGGACCCAGGATAAGCCATGCTCTAGTTCTGCCCATATAATAGAAGGGGTAGACCTAGATAAGAATATGGAGGAAACATTTAGTCATTTTTTCGTTGAATTCGCCTGCATTTGTGATCATAAGTCAATGTAACTCATAGATTTCAACAGTAACTTCCTTTATAAAAAAATTATTTCACATTATATATATATATATATATTATCCAAAACCCCATAAAGTATATATAGACTACATAATGTTTCATTATACAATGTGATACTATTAATTATGACACTAACCGACTTTCCGACATTATTTATGGATTTTGACATTTACATATATATATATATATATACAGATGAGTCCAAGATCAATTTCAAGAGAGACAAGAAGTAAAAATGTTTCAGCATCCTCTATTTTTCATGGGCTTCAAAGGGAACGATGTCCTTTAGGAACGGTCCCTATTCGAAGATTAACTAGAGAAAACTTGGTTAACGCTAAATTTCTCGCAAAAAAAGTCGAACAAATTCATGAAAACGGTTTTCCTAACCTTGGTTTCCGTGTAAGTTAGATACTTTATTCCATGCATTCTGATGAGCTTATTTCATTTGATTGTATAAACTTGTTAGTTGTGTTTTGTAGTTTGTCTCTGCAGAAGAAATCATTCGTGGGAAAAGATATTTCGGAGGCGCAGCTTCTATGTCTTTACATAACCTTACGGTAGATCCTGACCAATTCAGTACTTCACAAATTTGGATTGTGAATTCTCCTACTCGGGATCAAATGAACGGCATCCAATTCGGAATAATGGTACATTTTTGTTTTCTCGTATTCCCATTTTACCATGTCAAATTTGATCATTTTTTTTTACCAAAAAAATCTCACTTTATTGGGTTATATCATAAGTTTTTCAGAAAAATCCAAGCGTAGCTGGTGGTAATCTCCCTCGACTGTTTGGTTTTTGGATCGTTGTAAGTTTTATTTAGTTGTTTTTCTATCTTAATGTTTATTTAAAATGGTAGACATCTTCTGGAAATATGTATAACTCTTAGTCATTGTATATATATTTCAAAGCTAATTAAGTTTCGGCTTTTAATTATAATCCGAATCCTAAACTCATTAGAATCTTAATTCCAAACTTGAAATTAACATAAAAACTTTCTTATTACTAATTTTACAGAGAAATGGACACCGGATTACTGGTTGTTATAACATGGCGTGCGATGGCTTCATCCAGACCCACCCTACTATATTCATCGATCAACCGTTTTTGTACTCGTCAATATATGGCCACATATCATATGATGTGCATATTATGGTATATCGGGTAAGTTTGCACTTACGTAAATATAGGCTTGACATGAAATCTTCAATACTGGAAAAGTTAACGGAAGGAAATTCTTCATAATTAATATACAGGAGGTACACTGAAAACGTTTTCATACAATTATAGGCCCAAGGTAATAATGGTCACTGGTGGTTAAAAATGGGAGCGACTGCTAGAACAAGTGAACATGTAGGATACTGGCCAAATGAAATCCTTACGCTTCTAAGAACTGGTGCATCAGCTGTACGATATGGAGGATATGTAGGTTCAATGTCCGAAGCATCAACTCCACCGATGGGAAATGGATTTTTACCTCAACTTCAGGACTATAAAACGACAGCTTACATGAGACTAATGAAGTATGTTAACGAGGCAGGAGAATCTATTGACCTAAACTCACATTCAGTGCGAACCAATAATGGAAAAGTACCACAATGCTACAACATTATGTTTGCTGGTCAAATAGGAGGGGATTGGGAAAATACTATCGCGTATGGTGGACCTGGTGGTTACTGTAACTAGTACAATGAGAATGTAATGATATGTCGATGGAAATGACCGGAATAATAATGTTGATTTTGTTGTCTTGAAAATGGCAAAAAAAATCATTTTATTGCTTTGCCAAAATAAAATTCTGTATTTCCAATTCTTTATCCAAAGAGGATCAGGAGAAATATACGTACAGTAGAAACTCTTTTAATTAATACTCGATTATTTAATAAACTCTCTTAAATAATATTTTTGGCCGGTCCCGAGTCGGGGACAACGTGCCAAATTAATAATTCGCTAAAATTATAAGATAATACATTTTTTGATTACCTATGTAGACCCCATATGAAATATAAATTAATAATGCATATATATATTCAATACATTAGTGATTTACAAAGACTTTTTGAAAATGATTTAATTGTCTTCTGTTTTTTGCTAAAATCAATATTGCATTGAATTTATCTCTAATTTTTCTTATCATTGTAAGAATTTTTGGTGTTGTTTTCTCATAGCTCATTAAGAAATTATTTAATCTGATTGTCGCTTTAATAGCCTCGTTTCATGAAGGGGGCTCTATTGTAGAACTTTCATCATATTCTTTCACATCTTTAACAATTCTCATAACGCTCTCGATTAGTTCTTCATCAGTCAACAACTGTGTAAATTATTTTTTCTGATAATTAGAGACATCTTCGAAATTCATTGAATTGCGATAGCCCAATATCTCGATCAAATTTTGCAAGTCTTGAGTGTTTCACTGTCTGTATGTTCATCCAAATTGTCTAAACTTGTGTTATCTGTTGATCAAAGTTTACAATGACGAAAGCATAAATTTTATCTAAACTCGTGATAAGAAATTTATCTATAAGTTATAAATTAATAATTATTAATTTATCGGTTAATTAATATCTCGTTTAATTAATAAATTTTGATGGTCCCGACAACATTAATTTATAGAGTTTCTACTGTATAAGGTCTTTTTTTTTTTTTTTACCAACCTTCCCAAGTGGAAACTGCCCTTCCAAGAGTATGTGCCCATTCATCCATGTCCCGAATAAAGGTATCCTTTTCAATTATCCAAGCGCCCCAGGCAGTTAATTTTTAGTGCTATCAGCTGCAAAGGTCCCCTGTACGGTCTTGTAATACCAACCGGCCCTCCTCATTATAACTACACCAAAACAATGAGTAAGAAATCTGTCAGAAACAATTTCTTAGAAAATCATTTTTTTATTCAAGATATCCAACAGACGATAACTGATTTTTACAACTCAGTTACTTTGAACTGACGGTCAGTTATAACTTTCTACATTGGATGCACATCACCGAATGGTGGTTCACCCAGTAGCACCAAGTACTTGACATGCTCATTCGAAGTTATCCTTAAAATCCCGTAACAGGGTAAATCAGTTTTGACATGATTCCAGAAATCTAAATGGTAAAAGCAGAGAAAATATTGTACACACCAAGTGGAAACTCTTTCCCATAAACCATTCATCCATGTCTTCACCCCAAAATGAAGGTATCCTTATCCCAAGCAGTTTTTAGTGTTATCAGCTGTAAATGTACCGTTGTTCTCGACCCAAAGATATCAACCAGCACTCCTCATTATAACTATAAGAAACAATAAGAATTAAACAACTTATAAGAGTTAAGGGGAACAAAGTGCATAAGTACCATAATTAAAGTGGTTTGCAAAATGCTTATATAACAATAAATGTTGACATGCAATGTGCCGGACAACCCAATCCTGAACAACATGTTTCGCTGAACAAGAACTTGATACAATTGAAATATAGTGATAATCATACTTACAGTAATAGTATCGTTTCTCGAGTCCCTTATACTCAATAGCTTGAGCAACATCAATATGTCTACCAGCAGGAGAAGTTTCGAAGAACAAGAACTTGATACAATTGAAATATAGTGGTTTCCACTTGTTATTTGAGTGAAAATATGTAGACATGAACACCATACACCTAATCTTTTCATTTACAAAAGAATTAAGCTACGTTTACAAATG
The DNA here is from genome assembly GCA_023531295.1 of Papaver armeniacum. Taxonomy (NCBI): domain Eukaryota; kingdom Viridiplantae; phylum Streptophyta; class Magnoliopsida; order Ranunculales; family Papaveraceae; genus Papaver; species Papaver armeniacum. The sequence goes on along the minus strand of JAJJWW010005691.1, from coordinate 711,061 downwards.
CACGGGTAATTCAATATGAAAGTTTCTCCTAATAACAGTCCACGGTTATTTCCAGGGAACAAGGAACTCTCCCAAATTTTTGCTAGTACAGAAGTTCAAACTTTAATTCTAAAATCCTAACAGAGACCAGAAGAAACATGGATTAGAAAAAATTCCTCGTGTTTATCTCAGCCATCCTATCATACTTGGGTATCAATTCTTTCCTTTGACCCTAGTTGCTGGCACACCAGACAAAAAAAAAAACTGTGCATACACTCAGGACGGCACTCTTCACACTATAATCACATGTATCCTTCCCTAGCGTGTTTGCATCAGATCAGAGATGCCAGTGGCCTTTCCCTAAGAATAAGTACTGTTTTCTGAACAACTCCATGGCCGTGAGCACTCTGCAGAGAACATCCAATTTCAGGATACTAAGCCGTCGCAGTGGAATCTCCCTTATCAAAAGGAGGGTAAACTTCAGAATGAACATCCCACAATCAGAACTGCAATTGATGCAAATGCTGTATCCGTGAGAATACATTTTTACGAAAACAGTTGAATATACCAGCATTTACTGTGAAGAGGCACAAACACAGACATAGATCAAGATACATAGATAAGCAAGATAAAGCAAAAAATTCCCATGCTTATGGCCTTGCCACTCTACTTATCAAGTTTGGTGCGTGGATATTAATACTCTAAATACTTCAATTCATATGCTTAGAGAATATTGCAGAAAACCTAACAGCTACATAGAATTGATTGATAAATGTAGTAGTATATAACAGCAGTTCAAAGTCCATCGAGTTGAATAGAACCAAAACAGAGATACTTTGGTTATTACACAACAAAAGCTGAAGACAGAAACAGGTGGTCAGGTATTTGAGGAAGAACCAGCTTAACTAAGCATAAAATTAGGCACGCAGAATCACTTTGCAAAGGTCATGTTATTATCTATTTGGCAATTTTGCTCTGCCAATTGGCTAATGAAACCAACATAAATCAAACACTGCAGACAAAACAAGCTATTGGTTGAAAACCTGAGCAGATGTGTCGATTAAAGAGATAAAATCTCATCACAACAGGCCAGTAGAATTCTTTTGTCATTAATCTAGCTACAGCCATCACGGCAAATCAAAACTAAGGATATATGGATATGAACAGTGGACCCTAATCTTGGTACAATGTAGCATCATAATAATTTGAAGAAAGAAATCCACAGACCTTAGGCTTAGTTGAACATTTGGATATGGTCCTGATCCGAATTTGTGCTTTTATCATTTTCATGCAGGCGCAGCAGTTTCAGCGACTCTCTCAGACTGTGCAGTTGGAGATGTTAGTGATGCTTAGGGTCCCAACATGAGATTTTTACCCTTTAGTGTAGGTCCAGACCAGCGCTGAATCTTTGTTTTTGTCTTCACTCAAGCAACCTCATACCCAGCTTTAGCAATATATCTAGACATTTAATCCAGGTAATTCTGCTTATGAGCCATAGCCCGTCAAACATAATGTTCTTTCTGTTGCGCTGTACAAAGTTAGGAGGTATACATTATTAGATAAAAATCACACCTCAAATTCCAATTTGCAATTTCAATTATGAAGAACCTATCTATCACTGCTAACTGTAAACATCCAATCAACCATAAATCATTTTATATTGTTGTCTAAGTTAAAATCTATAAATCCGTGTGGGGACAACAATCCTTGACTTGGCTGTGGTTCCTTCGTTAGTAAGTTTCTTCCAAAACACCAGCGAAGAAACAAACAGACAAAACTTGACTCCTAATGCTAATAGCAGGCATTAGATAAGAATTAATCAAGTACTACATATCTCTGGCAAAAGAGTGTCCATAAGTCAAATACATTATATTTTTACAGATATAACGATCCAAGGGAAACAGACACAGGAATACAAGTTATCTAGAACATATTTTTATAGGAAGTCAATCAAGGAATGACTGTAAACATACTCAAAGTAAGTCATCAATCCAAGTAAATAGATAATAAAGGAATGACATAACAGAAACCAAAACCATAGTGGAACAACAAAAACACCAAAGTATCACCCCAACTAATTCTCAAACAGGAACACTAATTCTAAACCCTGTAACATCACTATATAGTATCTACTTCCCTTCTCCGCCAACCAAAAATTAAAAGTACTCAAAGTAGTGATTTAAGTATCCGAAAGATTAGAGTCTTTAGGATTTATGAGAAGTTTGTTAAGCAGATATGTTGATTGAAGAGATAAAGTCCCACAATAACCGGCCCGTAAGATTCTTTTTTTCATTAATTTAACTAGGGTCAGGCAAATCAAGATTAAGGATATTAAAATGTGAAACAATAGACCCAAATATCGGTACAAAGTAGCATCATAATAACTGGAAGAAAGGAATCCACAAACCTAAGTTGAACATCTGAAACATGGCCCTGATCTCAAGTTGTGCTATCGTTCCCTTTCGTGTATGGGTAGCATTTCCAGCTACTCTCTTGGACTGTGCAGTTGGTGATACCTTTCCAAGCTCTGGCTTCAGCGACAAACCTCTCACAGGAGTCCGCGTTGAAAACAATACCATCACCCTTTGGCTTTCTTCTGTTGTAAACATTTTGGGGAGTGTTGCGCACTTTTGTTGGCATATTCAGATTCAATTTGCCCTTATCTCTTCAATAGTAATCTAACTTAACTCTTGAATGCTTTTGTGTCCAATTTGTTGTATAAACGTGAAGTCTACATCCAATTGAAGCAAATGGAGAGCGCATTAGCATACATGAATTGATTTCAAAAACAGTTGAATTTGCCAGCATTATTTAAGAGTGTAAATAAGCACAAACAAGGAGATGGATCAAGATAGGTTTATAAGAACGAAAACACAAGTTTTCAATCCCTATGGCCTGGACACTCTACTTGCCTTGCTTAATGTGTGGATGTTTCAGAAAACCTGCTACCTAGAATGGATTGACAACTACAGTATACAACACCGGTTGAAGTTCCATTGAAATAAATATAAACCAAACAAATAATTTACTTTGGCTGTTACACAAAAAAAGTTGAAGACATAGAAACAAGTATTTGAGGAAGAACCAGCTTAACTAAGAACGAAATCAAGTAATTACTTAGATTATGACACGCACAGAGAATTGCTATGAAAGGTCAGGTTACATCACATCATTATTGATTTGGAAAATTTTGCTATCCTAATCGGCTAATAAAACCAATATCAAACACAGCAAACAAGAGAACCGCAAAGAATTGAAGAAATCTGGTGTAGACACTAATAGAAGCTGAAGTATGGAAACCAAAACAGATTGCCTAGAAGATGAAAATTTGGCGTTCGAGAAGGTTCTCTTAAGATGGCTAATTCCATTTTAGATTTAAACAAGAACTACATATCTCTGGCAGTAAAGTGTTCATAAGTCAAATACATTTTATTTTACAGATATAACGATCCAAGGGAAACAGACATAGGGATACAGGTAATCTACCACATACTTTTTATAGGAAGCCAATCAAGAAATCACTGCAAACATCCTAGCATCAAACCAAGTAACTAGACAATAAAGGAGTGACATAGAAACCAAAACCATTTTGGAACAATTAAAACGTCAAAGTTTCACCCCCACAAATTCTCAAACAGGAACACCAGTTCTAAATCCTGTTACATCAGTATCTAGTATCTGCTTCCCTTCTCCGCCAACCAAAAATTAAAAATACTCGAGTAGCAATTTAAGTATCCGAAGATTGAAGTCTTCAGGATTTATGAGAAGTTCAGTAAGCAGATATGTTGATTGAAGAGATAAAGTCCCACAATAACTGGCCCATAAGATTCTTTTTTCTTTAACTTAACTATGGTCAGGCAAATCAAGATTAAGGATTTTTGATGTGAAACAACAGACTTAAATGTCGGTACAAAGTAGCATCACAATAACTGGAAGAAAGGAATCCCAAACCTAAGTTGAGCATTTGAAACATGGCCCTGATCTCAATTTGCTCTTCGTTCCCTTTCTTGTAGGTGCAACATTTTCAGCTACTCTCTCGGACTGTGCAGTTGGTGATACCTTTTCAATCTCTGGCTTCGGCGATGACCCTTTCACGCTAATCGGCATTGAAAACAATCCATCACCTTGGCATTCTTCTGCTGTAAACATTTGGGGATTGTTGCACGCTTTTCTTGGCATATTCAGTTTCCATTTGCGCCGTTATCCTTATCTCTTCAATGGTATTAGGAGCCAACTCTTGAACGGCTTCTTCTCCAATTTGTTGTGTCCAAGTAAAGTCTATATCCAATTGACACATGGTGTATGCGTTAGAATACATGATTCCAAAAACAGTTGAATTTGCCAGCAATTTTGTAAGAGCGTTAAACAGAAACAAACACAGAGATGGATCAAGATACGTAGATAAGAAAGAAACACAGAACTTTACAATGCTTATGTTCTGGAAATTCTAGTTGTCTTGTTTAATGTGTCGAAATGATACCCTAAATACTAGTAGTAAACATTGGAGTCATATTATGCTGAGTGGATGTTTCAGAAAAACCCAATAGCTACCTCGAATTGATTGACAACTACAGTACATAACACCAGTTCCAATTCCATTGAATTGATAAGAACCAAAACAGAGTTACTTTGGGTGTTTACACAACAAAAGTTGAAGATAGAAACAAGTGGTCAAGTATTTGAGGAATACCCGGCTTAAAAGTTGAAGATAGAAACAAGTCGTCAAGTATTTTAGGAAGACCCAGCTTAACTAAGCATGAAATCACGTGTCTACTTAAATTATGATACGCACAGAGAATTGCTATGCAAAGGTCACGTCACCTCACTATCGATTAGGACAATTTTGCTTTCCCAGTCCGCTAATAAAACCAATGTAAATCCAACACGGCAAACAAGAAAACAAAATTGAAGAAATCTGGTTTAGACACCAACAGAAGCTGTCGGTTGGAAACCAAAGCAGAAGATGGCAATCTGACGCTCGAGAAGGTTGTCTTAAAACTGCTAACCCCGGTGACATCCCTCTCTACTTACCTTCTTCCATCAACCAGAAATTAGAAAATACTGAGCAGTGATTGAAGTGTTTGAAAGATAAAGAGTTTCTAGGATTTGTGAGAAGTTTGGTAAGCAAAGATGTCAATTAAAGAGATAAAATCTCACAACAACATGCCAGTAATATTCTTTTCTTTTTATTAACTTAGCAATAACCCTCAAGGCAAATCTAGATTGATGATATTTGGATGTCAAACCATAGACCCTAATCTACGTTACAATGTCGGATCACAACACTGGACATGGCCCCCAATTGAACTTGCTTTGTTCCCTTAATGGCAATTATAAACAATCATGAATCATTATAAACCGAACCATTCATGAAATTGGCAAATTTTATACAGAGGAAATATGCTATGAATTAGTATACCGTTTAAAACCCTAAAATGAAGCAGATTAATACATCAATGAAACTTATAATCACAACAAAAACCTAATTCATCAAAATTTTCTGAATAAACATAAACAAAATTCGACCAATACAAACACCAAAATAATTCATTGGTACAAAATGATTTTGAATGAAGAGATCGAATGAAACATACCGCTAAACCTCTTATAGTGGATTTCATCAGGGGCTTTGTGTCGTTAACACAGAGATTCAGAGAATAAGACTTTATATCGAGCAGCTGCCTGCTTCTAGAAGCATAAAGTAGAAGCATGTCTGAGGGATTTGCCCTCTTCAAAAACCATATTTCTCAAACCAATTATCCAATTCAGTAGTACATAAATTCCTTCCTTTCTCTTCTTCTTCTTGATTATTAACTGATTCTTCTTCCATACGGATCCCTTTTTGTGATTGATTGCTGGATCTATCATTTCACACTCAGAAATGTTTGATTCATCGACTATCTCTATAACCCTTTTCGTTTCCTCTTTGTTTGCAAGTAAGACTAGTGTTTTAGGGTTCATGGCCTCAAATATCTTCCACATGCGTCGCGTTAAGCTGTCAGTCACGGAGGACTGACATTGTATTGATACAGCTGCGCCATTTGACGTCTTGGTGGGCTTCGCTGGAGAAAGCAGTGTCCGGCCCAGTTCCTCTCTTTCAACTGTCTGTCGATATCAGTTATCCGCCAAGCAAGATTACACAGACAATAACTAGATGTCATTCAAACTTTTTTTAAGGTAGATTGCGATACCAACACCATGTCTTTAACGATCCAGTAGTAGTATTACGTCCATAACTATTGCTAATTGAAGAGTAGTGTGTTTTTCATCTTCTCTAATGATGTATTTTAAATATTCTTCCTCTCCATTTTGAGGTCTATCCCATTTATTTTAGGCCTACAACTTAGAAATAAATGAGTCATTTTGAAGTAAAACCAATAGACCCTTTGTATGATTGGACAAACACAAAAATGGAAATTTGCTCTTATCCAGAATATGGACCTCTACATCGACCAATTATGTGTTGATGATGGAAAATATTAAACATAATTATTTCCAATTCAACCATTCTTTAATTTCATAGGGTTGAGATTTCATGCTCATTCAATTATTGCATCTTAAAGTTGCTCGGTTCGGTTTTGAGTTGTGTGTCATGTACCTACATCTTTGGGCTAGACCAGAGCATGGGCTTAACCCAGTGAGTTGTTGGCAAGGACCATTACAAGGCCACATAGAATTTACTAGTAGCAGTTTTTATTTCCTCGAGTTCTGTAATCTTTCGGGTGATGTAATTAGGGCGGCTGATCTTGTCTTAACGGATTGGGTGTGTAAGTACCAATCATTTGTAAAGCCTAAAAATCATCAAGGAAAAATTTGTTTTGCTTTCAAATTGAAAGTTAGACTCTACTTGCAGAGAGAAAGCAGCTTGCTGCTAATTTATCCACTGAATTCCTTGTAGTTGTACATCAGTACACTACATTGTGGTTATGGTAAGTTGTTTATCAACATTGGGTGATGTTAAAAGTAATAAAAGGGTTTGAGTCGATTCAAATGAAATTAACTTGTTTCTAGGTCAACTCATATTTGGCCTAGTTTTTGAGTTCACTCGGGTGAAATCATGTTGATCTCAAGAATATGATATTTGAAAAACAATATTCTCACAAAATGTACAATGCAACAATCTCCTTGGTCTAGAGTGGGTGTTGTTTAACATTACAATTTTCCGACTAAAAGCTGAATATATGACATGGCTATTGAAAAGTAACATATTCGTTTAACATAGATTATTCTTATTCGATTTTGTTTTATATTTCCATCTTCCCATTTTATATTGTCTCTTCTTATCCTTATCAACAAGGCAACAAATTACAGACTTTTTGGATGGCTTCTCCTGCAAGAGAAAAATGCAAATAAACCATTAGTCAAAGTATTGGAAGTATGTTTCATACAACTAAAACAACTGAATTGTAACTAAAATATCAAGTTTCTTTCTGTAATCTAGACGATAAAAAGGTAGCAGATGAAAAACAAAGTACGAAGTTGACACTATGTAAGTGGAGAATCTTCTCGTTTGTTAACTTTTCCAGAGACAATGAAAGCTCCATAGCTGAGTTTACAAAACAACCATATTATTATTAACGAGTGGTTGTACAAGAAATATAAAAAACACTAAGCTTTCAAATAAATCCAAATACAAAGTGGAGAAACAATAAACCATACTACAGATGGAAAGCCATAAGCAATTCTATACCTACTATATTTAGGGATGAATAAGAAACACAAATATATGTGTAATTTATCTAGTGCCAAGATCAACATGACATGAGACTAATATATTATGGGGGTCATGGTACAATCGAAAACGTGTGAGCAACGGAGGGAGTAGTCAATATTCCTTTATCTAATTGTTATTTCTAATAATAACAAACCCTACCGAACAAAATAAAAATGCCTAATTTACAAGAATAAAAAAAATCAACCTTGATAACAGTTGATCTTGCTGAACTATCTCTGAATCATTCGCATCTGCGTTTTAAAAGTAACTTGAACTTTCCCTAATAGACTTAAAACTATATGAATATTTTCTTATTTATGTATTGTGTTTTTAATGCATGAGTCTCACTTTATACTTAATTATAAGTTAGAATTAGTGCAAAAGAAAAATATTTGCGTGCGCAAATGCACACACTCATATATATATAATTATCATATTTGTTTTCAAATATATATATTTCAATATTAATGTGTTTGCATCTATACTATTACAAAATATATTTGGTAAACAATAAACAAAATATAAGAACAAGATTGAGAAAAACGAGTTTGTTTTAATTAAAGATATCAAATATAATTTGCCGAATAATAAAACTGTAATCAACAAAGTAATAGATCTTTTTTTTATCTTACTTTTTCTGAATAATAATATTTTTATCTTACTTTTTCTAGGAACTGTTGTTTTAAGTAATTTCTTTCTTACCAAGGTAATAATACTGAGCAGAAATACTCCACGGCACACTGTAAGAGATTCTAAATCTCCTAGAGAATATAAAGCTCTAATTAATGTGATATCATTATGAAGCCAGCCCTCATTCCTTCGAAAACAACCACTCGTTGTCTGCCTAATAAAAGCGTCGAACTAACAACTAGGAACAACACAGCTAAACCCGTTAACATCAGCGTTTTGAAACCATTGTTCTTCTTCAAGTTTTCACATAATCCACCAATTATTATCCCAACAGTCCATCTTTCTGTTTCATTAACATTCATGTCATTATTACTACACCAAGCGAAGAGTTCATCAATGCTAACCGTGGCGAGGACTTCCGATAAACTACCAAAAAACCATAGTTATGCTTAATGTAAAACTCCTCTCTCCTGTACATAAATGCTAACCGGGAACCCATCAACTAACTGTTGACCTTTGAATATTACCATACATTTTTTTTATCATGCTACATGTTAAAAAAAAAAAATAAGAATAAAGCAACTCATGAAAAAAATAACCAGTATGAGAAACCTAACCAGCAAAGGATTTTTTTCATTTCAAATAAGAAAAAAAAAAACAGTATAAACACTTTATTTTCGTTTCAAAGTTAGTGCTGAAAACCCATACTTGTAAAACAAACCAAGCCCCGCATTTCATTTTCTTTTCCAAATTGCAAAAAAAAAATCTCATTATGGTAAAACAAGCTAAGTAGGTCCCCCATTTATTACCTAATTGTTAAAGCATCACTCGGTCGAACTCACAAGTTTTTCTATCTCAAGCTTGTTCTCAATATTAGATGTACAAAAATATATTTGTATTTCTATATTCTAATAAAGTCAGGTCTCAAACTAGGATTAAAGCTTGGTAGTTGAGTATAAGAGATCAGTAAATAATCGTCGAAGACTGAAGACTTAAGAGAAGACGAATACATTTTTGAGAACTTCACCAATAAAGAGGTATGTGAAGACTGATATATCATATTTACTCATCGTATATAATGTTAGAGCATCACTCGGTCAAACTCACAAGTTTTGGTATGTCAAGCTTGTTGTCAAAGTTGATCAAAACTTTGTCTTGATTTATGGTCTATTAAAGTCAGTCTTGGACTAGGATTAGAGCATGGAAGTTGAATATCAGAATTCACCAATCGACCTTGAAGATTGAATACTGAAGAAGGCATCAACTAAAACTTCATCAATATAGGTATATAAAGACTAACTATCTTATCTACTCATATTAACATTATATATATATATATATCTACTGAGACATATCGTATGACTTTAGTATAATGATGAACAAATTATTATTACTGTTATTATAAAATAATAGATAATAAACTTGATGAATTTATCTCAAACACAACACAAACTGATTTAAATTGTCAGTTGAAGAACTTGACACTTTTAGAGGTTCTTGGAATCTAATATCTTCATCCAACACAAACTTTTTCGACAGTTCGTGAACTGGTTGATTTTTAAATGTTCCTGAACTCCTTATTTGTTCAAGTAAACAAACTGTTTCTGCAGTTCGCAAACTTTTCAATGTTGAAGGGTTCATGTTATGTGACAACTTTGAAAGTCACAAACTTTTTTGACATTTCACGAACTAGTTTATGTATCCATAAAGGTACCCAATTTTCATGGCACCTGATGCCATATTTTTAGAGTGGAAAAAATATGTGGCCAAATGCCTATGGACAGAATGATCAAGTATGGCCTACGTGAAGATTTGTACTAGTGTAATACATAATTCAATTTAAGATTGTCGGTTCTAGAACTACTTAATCCGGGCTCTCTGACAAACTACTTGGTGCGTGAAGTATACTTATGGTTGCACACATCTTCTTTGTGATTCAGAGAAAACTTCACACATTCTTCATGCACATATCCATATAAATAATTTTTGCTTACTTGGCAATTCTACACAAGGAAACAGTGGTTGAACTTAGATTTGTTTATAAGCTACCAAGGTTGATCATCAATATAAATAGAGGAATCCCTGCACACTAGAAACTCAATCCTGACACTTCTATGTCCTAGTTTCAGACTAGAGTCTTCCTCCAAAAGCATAGGTTTCCTCTGAGAAATCGTATTATGTTAATACTTTGAAAGACTTCACTAAGGGATTTGTGAAGCCCGTTCAGACTATCTTTACCTGATAGTAGATTGTTCCGGTTTGATTTATTTCGATTGTTTTTGTGGGGTAGTAGTGATTTAGGCTTCTCTTTGGTGAGTGTGTCAGTTTTCCAGTTCCTTGAGGTTTATTAGACTTGTTCTATTATAAATTTCCAAACCTTGGTTTAAATATATCTAAAGAGAATCAAATAGGCTTGTTGTTAGAGGAAGAATAGTCATAAAAGTCTTCACTAAGGTTGAAGCAAATCCTAGGAATATAAAGGATGTAGCTAGGGAATATGTTGCATAGGGTATTGCGAGATGCAAATGAGCGAAACTAAAGCTGAATTGCTCGTAGGGTCGATTCGGTATCACCTACTATAGTCTGATAGTATTCTAGTATCTGTAGCGTCTTAATCAAATGTGATGCTCAAGTTTTGAACTAGGTCCAAGGGTTATTCTGCGTTGTTTTTCTTCGTTAAAAAAAATATCTTATATGTGTGAGTGATTTTTACTTTTTCGCATTAAAACGTAATTATGTATCCTTTTAATTGTTAAAAGTACTACACATGTTCCCATTCTTATCGGTTAAAAAGTTTGTGGTGTACTTGGTACCCTCTCCTTTTCAATTGGTATCAGAGATGGTTTGGTGTCATAACCGACATGATGATCCCTTGCAACGATATGAGTTATTTGTGCACAAAATATAGTTGTGATATAGTCATAGCCCTTCAGGTGAATTGTGCACAAGGAAAATTGAAAAACTTTTGTGTGAAATCAACATCAGGGTTAGTGATATCCGATAAGAATTTGAAACAAAGGCAATTCATCAAGAGAAACTCGATGTTCAAATCTTATTAGATAAGGATGCTCTTGCAAATATAGCTGAATCCAAAGATTCTATTGCAGAAATCCATTTGGAAGTGAAACCTGAAAAACCAAAATTCATGTCTATTGAAGAATCTAAAAACACATTTTTAAATTCTTTTCTAAAGAATTATTAGTCATCAGGTGATAAGCGAGGATTTGTCTTTGTAAAACCTATATATCTCTATCACCATTAAAAAGTGATTCCAAGATCAGTTTCGGAACCCATCTCCTTGTGAATGTTATATGGATTGAATGGTCATTATCAACATACATGTAAACTATTCAAACAAAATGTTAACATATCTCAGAATCTTCACAAGAATGCTCAAACCACAAAACGGGTGATATTGTCAGTTTAATAGAGTTTGTATTCTTAAACCCACTTCACCGTCCCAATAGTTTCTTGATGCTCTATGTAGTAAACATATGACATGTGATATATCTTGATACGTGAAAATTTATGACTACAAGGGAGGACACATAACTTTCAAAAAGTTATTGCTACATCAGCAAAAAGGGGACGATCAAACTACCTGGAGTCCCTTAAATTAATAATGTTGTTTACGTCAAAGGTATGGCTGTGAATCTTCTTTTCGTTACTCAAATTTATGACAAGGGTCATAAGTTGTCTTCAGAACGAAAGGATGTGATACTAACGACTCATCGAGAAAAGTAATTTTTCATGGCATTCGTGGAAAAAATAATTGTTGTCTTTTAAATATTCATTATAATATTTGTTGCGGTTTGACTAAACTGGAATACATTCATCAATGACATGAACGTTTTACTCACATCTATTATCGCTTACTTGGCACAAAGACCTTGCCAGGGTTTGTGGTGTTCGTCAAAAAGGTTAACAATCTGGATCTCCACATAAATTATCCCAATACATTGCCACCAAAGTTCCTCTTGACTTAATTCATATGGATCTTTATGGCCAATCCAACAAGCTACGTTTGGAGAAAATAAATATGCTTTTGTACTAGTTGATGACTACACCAGATTCACCTAAGTTTCCTACCTAGAACATAAGAATGAAAAATTGGAAGAATTTAAGATTATTGTGAATATAATCCAGAATGAACAAGGTCGCAAGCTTACAAAAATTAGAAGAAATTGTGGAACAAAATTCAATGACGCTAAAGTTCTTGAATTCTGTGGAAAACTGGGTATAATTGAACAGTACTTACCACATATTACTCCACAAGGCAATGGAGTTGCACGAATAAATAATATGAGTTCTTAGGAAATTGATTAAGTTATTCTCCATAATAAAAACTTTTCCTTGGGGTGTAGTTGTTTTACTGCATGCTATCTGATCAATCATGTCTATTTAAGATCACGAATCATAAATACTCCATATGAGTTATATACGGTACGAATGAAGACTTAATCTTGGTTAACTTCGTGTCTTTGGAAGTAAGTGTTACCTCCTTAAAATAAAAAGCAGAAGAGAAAGTTTGTTTCCAAAAGTGACGAAGGTTCTAGGCGCATCCCGACAAACGAGGTTTTAAAGTTTTAAATCGTCAAACCAAAGTCATTATGAAACCGACAAATGTTATTATTGATGACTTAAATGAATCAGTAAAAACTCGGTAATACATCATCATCAGTAGAAGTTGTTCCAACTGTTTCTAATCCAAAATGTAAATAATGACTAGGAGATCATATTGAGGGTGTTTATATTGAATTAACATCTTCTGAACCGTAGGTTCAACGAATTCATTCAAATGATGACGTAGTTTGGAGTCGTACATTGAAAGTGCGAAGGAAAGAAGTGGAGCACGTATCTTGTACAACTATATATGCATGTTACTTATCAGACATTGAACTGTTAAATTGAAGAAGCTCTAAAAGATCAATCTTGGGTTGATGCTACGCATGAAGAGTTAAATTTACTCAAGAGACAATATGTTTGGAAACTTGTCCATTGTCCTACTGATGTAAATATTGGAGGAACAAAATACATATTTAAGAACAAATCTAATGAGTTTATAACCGTTTGAAAAGACAAATCTAGACTTTGCTCAAGGGTAAAATTTATGGAATTGATTTTGATGATATGTTTGTTCTTGTAGGTCTCCTTGATTCCATTAAATTGCTTCTAGATCATGCTTGTTGTCTCAAGATTAAGCCATTTTAGTTGGACATAAAAGTCTCTTTCCTAAACGGAATCCTTAAGGAAGAAGTCTATGTCGCTCAAACTATGAGATTTGAATGTCCTCTAAATCCAAACCATGTCTTCAAACTCATAAAGCATAATACGGATTGAAGAAAGCGCCAAGAGTTTGGTATGAAAAGCTAAAAATGTCTCTTCTTATGAAGGGATTCTCAAGAGAAGATAAAAAGGTGTTCACAAAATAGAATGTGAAGGATATACTAATTGCTCAAATATTCGTAGACGATATCATTCGTGGATCTACTTCCAAGAAACTTACTGAAGAATTTCAATCCTCTTTGAGTAAAGAATTTGAGATGAGCAATGTTGGTAAATTAAAATTCGTGTTAGCTAGGTATGAAAAATCATTAGCATAAAGATGGAATCAAAATGTAACAGACCTTAAAATTATTCCTGTCGTGCTCAGTCGTGCATGCCATAACTACCCGATGATCCACTCTGATGCTAGTGACCAGGTCCTAAACTTCCTACCAGGAAAATGCATCTCAATTTTCCTTTGTAAGTATGCTTAGCAAGCATGATGCTCTCCATTTAGAAGGATAATTAATGTTGATGCATTTTGCATGCATCACTGAATTCCAAGTCCTGTCCAGGCATAAGGCATGCTTGGACTTGCACATGAGGTTTTGCAAGCTTATTTTTGCTTCCTTACTTCGCCATGGAATTGAGCGGAATGCATGCATTTGTCTCCCTTGTGCCAAGGATGCATCAGTTGGTCTCATGCCATATAATCCTAGCATCATCCTTGTGATGCCAATGGATTATGAAATCTCCCCAAAATTGCATACATGCTAGCTTCATATTTTGGTCATGCCCAATGCGCAACTGGTATATGCCTACCTCGAATGGCTTGACCAGAAATAAGCATCAAGGAATGGAATGCAAATACCTCATCAAGTATGGAAAAAAAATCATTTCTTTCCTCGCATTACCGAACCAAACAATACGAATTATCATATTGTCGGAATCACCTCGCAGTTAGATGATCAAATGAGATACAAGGTGTTGGACCACTAATATTGCGGGTGCTTACGTACCTCATTCTATGGCTCAAAGATATCAATCATTGAATCTTTTTCATCAACGTCGAGGTAAGAGACTAAAGCTAACACGTGTTGCAAGGTCGAAGGATAAGCAACGCCTTGTCCTTATAAGCCAAATGATCTTTTGCAAATGATGTGTAAAACTGTGCATCACTGGCCTTTCCTTCAGTATGCACCATAGTGGTGCATATTTGGTTGCATGAAACTATCTTGAGTAAGCAACGCGCCATAATGATGCTTTAGTGTCATACAGGCTTTACCGGCTAAGATTTAAATATTATTTGTGCATCTCCGCGCAATGCAACTTCAACTAACTACCCCTTCCTATATATGTCTTATTGACATTTCCACAACCTCAAACTGGAGAGCACTTTGACATGCTTGTTGCATTATTTATGGTGGTGCGGTATCCCATGCACCTTGATTAATGTGCGATGGTGGTGCATTATTCAGTTCTGGCTCGATGATCAACTTGAATATTACACCATAATGGTGCAACATTGCTCTCGGCCAGCCATCAACTGACATGATGCACTATGCATGATGAGGCTTCGTCTCATGCAAATGTCGCATCTTTGAGCATGCGTCATGCGAAAAATGCGGGTATTACGTAAAATCTCTCAAAAAAGATATGCCAAGGATCTTACAAAAGGATTCATCTTTAAAGATTCTTCATTTAATCAAACTTACATGTCTACAACTGGGAAACCCAAGAAATATGAGAAATGCACCAAAGTAGATCCAAAGCTTTCTGGAAGCCTCCTCTACTTGACAATTACAAGGACAAATATTGTTTTCAGTGTCGGTTGTTGTCCAAGATTTCAAGCTTACCCAAGAGAATTACATCACATTGCAGCAAAAAGAATCATTTGTTATATCTATTCTATGGTTGATTATGATCTGAATTATACATTTGATACTAATTAACATCAATCTTATAGCTTACTTTGATACAGATTGGGCTATATGCGTGGAAGATAAAAACAGTACATCAGGAGAATTTAACCAATTACAAAACGAATTCGAGTGTTTTTCACATAACTGAATACCCAGTTGAGGATAAAACAGATGTTAACCGATTACAGAACTAAGGTTGGAACTATCTATCTATGAAATGAAAATTTGATCTTACTCAAGAACGAAGCACATTGACATTAGATATTGTTAAATCTGCAGGCATCCAACTCAAAATCATTTGGCTATGAGTGGAGTGGCTCTTCCGTATTATATTTAGTATTTATTAAGGGGATATTAACGGTGTGGGACTATTAGATATCCTTCACACCACTTCATCAGATTTGTACATCAATAGCTCTACCATGAGGATAAGGACTTAGTCTAAATCCCAGTGACCAAAAAAGAATTGTCTAGCAAAATCCCAGAACTTATCATCAGAAACTTCATCAGTAGATTTTCTCTTTTAATTCCTTTTGATTATCCTAATCAGTTTTTTATCTGACTCAACAATTGGGTTCTTAAAATCCAATTTCTTCTCTGCGTCCATCTTCCCATTTAGTTTTTTATCTGACTTGGCGTGGACCTTCCTTATTACTTCTTTAAATCCATGAATTGGTTGTATTATCCGTAGCTCTACGGGTGTAGAATATCCTAAGGATTCTCTGAAACAAGCAAGATAAAATGTCAGGTTGCATCAACCAAGAATAAATTACAGAACAAAGACAAGGAGAGAAAAAGCATCATATCTAATAAAGTTGAAGATAACTTGACATCCTTAGTCCAATTCCTTAAGTATGGAGGGCTTGTTGCATAGGAGCCAAAACACTCACGATACCATATTCTACCGTATGCAATCTGATCATTTGCGTGTTCTATGCTTAGAACTTCCCACGGCCTCAAATCAGGGATTTCTCTGTGTAGTTGTTTCCTGCATGCCAAACACATAAAATATCACTAAATATTTCTCCAGGTTCCAAATGATAACTAATGTGGAGGCAGATCATGTTAGATGCAAGAGAGCGAGTTACAAAAGAGAGTGTGGAACTCTAAGAAGCATTGGTTTAGCATACGTATATGGTAAAAGATCTGAGAAATAAAAATATGTAACAGAAACTCATACCTAAGTTCTTTGGATATATACTTATTGAGCATGTGATCTTGACCTTCCTGCATCTTGGTTAGGGGTGCACATATCCTACCCTTACCCGCCACCCTATCCTACCCGCCAGAATTTTTACCCGTATCTTATCCTACCCGCTATTGACGGGTAAACATTATTGTATCCGCCGTCAAATGGGCAGGGTGGCGTATAAAACCCGAAATTATCATACCCATATGAATATTTCTTTCTAAGTTACTGTCTTCATTCTTCTGCGTATACAGAATGCACAATCATTAGAATGAATCTTATTCTTGCGGTCCTTAGACTTCATTTAGGTATGCAGTATTATTGAAATTCAATCAAATTCTCATTATCTGTTGCTAGTATTTTTTTCTCCAGTTAGTCTTTTTCTCTACGGTTTACAACAACCGTTCTTATTAAATTTCTACCCTCCTAATCTCATAAAAGCCTTTCTGTCTTGATGAATGTCTAAGACACCAACCATGCTTTCAGTTGTTTGGAGAAAAACATATATAATATCTATAATATATATGCGCGGGTTCTCGGGAGAAACTCGAGAAGGTCATTCCGATGACGACGGTCTTCCGACTAATGGCGACGGAAGGCGGGAACATGGATCCGAAAAAAAAATCTTCCCTCTCTTATCGGAACAACCTACGCATTTCATCTTGCAAAGCATGATCTTACCGAACAAAGTTGTTCTTTCGAGCTATGGTTTTGATGCGGGAATATCTCTTATGTTTTACCGGGTTCTCTCCATTTATCATCATCAAACTTTGTGAATCTTTATTTTTGGTGAAACTCTCTGAGTTCATATTTATTCTCATGAGGTGCACGGTGTAGACAAACGTATGCCTATTTAGATTCTATTTTTCTTAATTGAGTGCGCACGCGCCTCGTCTACAGAGTGCTTCAAGCATTAATGGATATGATACTATTTACAGTGTATGATGTCTTTGCACAGAAAAAAAAACGGTTATACCCGCCACCCTATCCTACCCGACCCGCCAATAAATAGATCGAGTAGGATCTTACCCATTTAATGACGGGTAGGGTGGCGAAATTGGCCATATCCTACCCACCCTACCTGTTGTGCAGCCCTAATCTTGGTTAGTTCCGAGCCACTGGCCGAAAGAAATAAAGCATGACTAGGTGTTTTCACTCTATGCCAAACACCACGATCAGCTTCAAGAACTGCTAAATCCCGATTTTTGCTTACAATAGCTTGAAGTTTCTTATAAGTCCTCTTTTCCTGCCATGACCTTTCTGTAGTTTATGAACAAAATCCGTTGCAGCAGCTCCTAGATTAAGTTGCTTACAAGTCCTGTAGGAGAAGAATCTCGCAACAGTTATGTCTCAGCGAAGTTTTAACTAAAAGGTGTTTGTGAAGGCTATATCGCAGAGTGCTAGAAAAGTGATGTAGCGAATGACGTCAGCCTAA
This sequence comes from Papaver armeniacum, assembly GCA_023531295.1. NCBI lineage: Eukaryota > Viridiplantae > Streptophyta > Magnoliopsida > Ranunculales > Papaveraceae > Papaver > Papaver armeniacum. The sequence continues at coordinate 692,927 of JAJJWW010005691.1, read as the reverse complement.
TCATGAGGAAAGTGTGAAGACTTTGCGAGATTGAAGTTAACTTGCGAAGAAAACCCTTGTAAGATTGCGAGAATGACGTTGCACCGGATCCGAAAATGAAGGTCGGCTTAGCTATCATACACTATGTAATATCCTATATAAAGGACCAAGTAGATTTGAGAAAGGAGAGATCTTTTTGAGAGAGGTTTGAGAGAACAAATAGGAGAGAGAAAGTGTAGAGTTATTCTAATTTCTTTGTACTCTTATTATTCTTGTAAGATTCTTCAGAAAAATAAATAAAACTTTGATAATTGATCGTGAATTGGATTGGATCATTGTGTAATCTTGTAGGGGTGTGGTTGTAGGAAATTCTACAACTACATATTGGCGCTAGAAATATGGATCGTTGATCTTAAAGATTTGAAGAAGGTTTGGAAAAATTGGGGAAGAATTTGTGAAATTTGTAAGAGATCATTAAAATTGAAAAGATGGTAAGGAGAAGCACAAGAATTGCAGGATGAAGGAGAAAAGAAATAGGAGAATCTTCTAGGATGGGAGAAAGAAATGATGGAGAAGAACAAATTCAACCCCCAATTCAGCATGCACTAGTACAAGGTGGAAACATTGATTATGATAGGGTCAGTGTACACACTTGGAGGACGGGCTCAGCAGAGGAAATTGAAGAAACACATCAATTGAGGGGAGTACAAGGAGGAATAATTTATGGAGAGGAGGATAATGAAACATTGGAGACATTAAGACAAAGAATATTTGAAGAAAGGAGATTAGAAGCAGAAGAATGTGCAAATTTAACACGACAAAACCATGAATTAAGAATGAAAAATATAAGATTACAAAATACAAGGTCGAGAAGTACTACAAGATCAGATTCAAGATCAACTAGAAGATAAGCAAGACGAGTTTCGCTTGAAGTAGGTGTTGTTGAGGACATTCAAGAAGACATACAAAATCCTGGTGATGGACATCGTGAAGATAATGAAATAGCTGAAGATCATTACATCCAGCGTGGTGAAAATTATCATATTGAACAAAGCAATAGAGATCACATGACTGAGCAACGTCACGAACGAAATAATCAAGATGGCGATGAAAACCGGGAGGAAGGAAGAAGGATATTATATGGGAGAGAAGTGTAAAGGAATCAACAAACATTTGAGGATGAGATTGAGAGGTAAAATGCTGAACAAACACGTATATATTGCGAAAGAGAAAGAATGAGGGCGGAAATTTAAGAACAAGAGTTTCAGGAGGCTATACGCCATAATAATCATGATAACCGGGAAAGAAGGCGCGAACATAATCACAACAATGATAATATTAATGAAGAAGTAAATAGATCACAAGGAAGGATTGAAAGGCGAGAAAGAGAAGTAGCGAGGAATGAACCAGGACGCAGAGGAGAAGATGAAAGGTGCAATCATGTGCGAATACACGAAGGGGGTGAAAGAGAAGACCGCAGAGGAAGGCGAGAAGAAGGGGGTGAAGAGGAAACACAAAATTTCGCAAGGCAAGATAGACATGAACGCAGGAGAATAAAATCAAGGTTAAAGAGACTAATGGACCAAGGGTCAGGCGAGAATGAACAAATTTTAAGAGAATTGGCAGAGATGAGGGGAATGCTCAATAACAGAAGGGAAGGAGGCAGGAGACAGTTGGATGAAGCAATAGAGGAAGCTGCGAAGATGCAATTTACACAAGAAGTACAGTGAAGGGGAATACCGCCAAAATGTAATTTGCCTGTATTAACTAGCATCTTCGATGGGACAACTTGTGCCGTTCAACATATCAAAGCTTACGTGAGATGCATGTTGAAATGGGAAAACCATGACGTTGTGTTGTGCAAATACTTTGCATCAAGCCTGACGGGAGAGGCGTTAAAATGGTTTGAAGGATTGCCAAAGGATACCATAGCATCTTTCAATCAATTGCAAACGGTGTTCTTAGGAGCTTATATAAGTAACAACTCATTGCGTCCAGGCATTGAAGATGTATTTGGATTGAAACAAAGAGTTGGCGAAAGTTTGAAGCATTTAACTATGAGGTGGAAGACAATGTGTAGTAACATGGATGGCCGTGTGGATGAAAGATACCTTATTTTATTATTCATTAATGTAATGTTCGCAAAAAATTTATTGTATGTTCAAATATTTAGAATCAAGAATATTATCACAATGACTGAGTTGCGAGAGTTCCAAGAGGAATACATTGCTTTTGAGGAAAAACAAAGTGAGATGGATTCATACCCAGTTGCGAACACAAGTTCAAAGATTATGAATGCAAGCCTATTGTCCAAATTAACAAATACAGTGGCGAACGCTTCACAAGATCCACAAAGCAAGATGGTGATCGAAAGTCAACAAAAGTTGGTTGCGATGGGAAGTCGTGATCAAGAAGAGTTCGACAAAGAGAGGAGATTCTATAATCGTGACAGAAATAACAAGATTCAGAGACTTGACCAACCCCAAGAAACGTATGGAGGACAGAACTATCAAAGGGGACAAGGACCTAACAGGGTAGTATGGGAAGAAATAATAATTCCTCCTATAAATGCTAGTGTGGAAAAGATATGGGAAGCCATAATTTTGATGGAAAACATCCCATCACCTTGGAACATGGGGAAGGAGCCACCACCGACCTACAGAAGTCAGGAATTCTGTTCATATCATCACTTCCATGGAAATTTTCGACAAATGATTACAGAAATATAAAGAGAATTATCCTTAGAATGATATACCAAGGCAAGTTGAACCTCTTTATGATAAGACAACCACAACCTTTAACATTGCCACCACCACTAGAAGATCACAGAGTAAATGCAACAAAAAAAGAAGATATGTTTTTAATTGAAGTCGGATCGAAAGCAAAAAACCTATTCTGCAATTCTATTGTACACTCATACAAAACAATAGAGGATTTTCATGATACCGTTATGAGCAGAGTATTCGCAAGAGATGTTGATAATAGATAAATTATGAACATTGCGAAAGTCTCGCTACTAAAAGAATACCAGAAATAGTCTATTTCCTTTACAGCAGAAGAGATTGCTGAAGGTGAAGAAATGCATGATAATCCTCTGGTGGTAAAGTTAGATATCAACCCGAATACAAGTGATGATGAAGCTGAGGATTCATGGGCGATCAATAGAATATTGATTGATATTGGAAGTTCTATAGATATTTTATTTTATCATACTTACAAAACTATGGGGGGAAAGGATGTGGATTTGATACCTTCGACTTACAAGATTTATGGCTTTAATGGTACTGCGAGCAAACCCAAGGGAGAGATTACCATGCGAATTCCTTTGAAGGGATTATCTTCCGAAATTTTGTTCTGTGTTGTTGATGTAGAGTCACCATACAATGCGCTGGTTGGCCGACCTTGGCTGCATGGAATTCTGGGAGTAGCCTCAACCTTCCATCAATGCATTAAGTTTTCTCATCCTAGTGGTGTTGGAATCATAAGAGGAGATTGGGTTGAAGGGAGAAAATGTCATGCAATTGATGTAGAGAAATGTGAAAAGAGAGTAACTAAGAAGATCAACTGGAAGCACAATGTCAGAGAAAAGCAAAGAGGCAAACGATTGATGGTAGACGCAGTGGAACATGGAAGAGAAGGGATTGCTGTGAAAGCAATGATTGCTGAAAATGAGAATCGGCGAGTATTTTGCAAATGAGAGTTGGTATTACTTTTACAACCTACTTTTCAGACGGATGGCGGAGATGATCTTGCGAACAGATGGGAAGGTCCTTACACAGTAACAAAGGTGCTCAAAAAAGGATAGTATGAACTAGAAGGAGTGAAAAATGCAGCGAAATATGGTATAAGTGATAGTGACAGCATAGAACAAGAAAAGAGTATTTTGCGAAACGAGATCATAAATAGTGTGCGAGAACTCAAAGAAGCACAACACAAAGTAACAAAGGTAAGAAACTTAAAATGTGAAATGCGAATAAAATTGTTGAAATTGAACAGAGAAAGAAACAAAGTTGAATGCAAAAGATGTATTTGAAAAGTATCTTTACTGATTAAAGAAAACAAAAATAAGAAATTGCAGCAATGAGAATGAAGACATGCGTTAATTTCGCAGAAATTATATTCATAGAATGAAGATGTGTGATAATTTCGCAGAATTTATGACTTTTACAAAAGAAAATAAAAAGAAAATACAAGAATAAACAAAAGAGACAGAGGCACCCAACTTTGGCGTACATCCTAGTTCGCGAATAAAATTTCACAAGAGGTAAATGTAAGACCTAAAGTGCGTCATTGAAGGGGAGAACCTATTACATGGCTCAGGGAAAGGTTACACCCCCCCGGAACCTGGGTCATGGAGACTTGGGGTTAATAAAACCCATCTAGGAGAGGCGCCTTGGATTCTCAGCTTAAGCTTGTGACTTAGGTTGGGCGACTATGGTGAGAAGGTCTCTCCTAAGGAGTGTAGAACTCGATCAAGGCGCCGAGGTACACGGTTGAGTCAAGAGTGCCTCAGGGCGTACACAGGCCATTCTTGGCAAGTCTTGGCTATGATGCAATCGGAGATCAAGAAAACCCCACTTAGGGTGCGGTCTTGTAACCATGAGACATATCGGCGAAGGGATAAGAGGCCTTGAAAACAAATGGTTGTTGTTAAGACCGTATGGGAGGAGCCAACCTTATATGGTAGAGGTACGCCTCCTTGAAAGGGCAACCAGGGGGATGATAAGTGTCAAAGACGCAAATGTCATGAGGCTTTTTACTCACGAGAGTATTAAGTCTTGTCATATTTGTGCAATGATCCTTTAGAGGCAATAATACTAGAGAAACATAAGACGAGATCAATGGGTCCGTGCACGAAAGTGTAAAGACATCCTGCGATTTCGTCGCAAGACGACAATGTCATGGGGCTTTATTTCGCAAGAATATTTAGGCCTGTCATATTGTCGCATGAAAAATATCCTGCTGAGGCAATAATACAAGAAAGTGATAAGACAAGATCAATGGGTCATTACATGAAAATGTAAAGACGTCCTGCGATTTTGTCGCAAATACAAAGAGTGGCAAAATAAGACCTTTACTTAGGAAGGTAAAATAAGACCACATAAGAGAATAATAATGGATGGAATTTTGGAAAATTCCAAGATACATCTAATAGCGAATTCACAATAGCGAGATTTTGCAGAAAAATACGAACAAGACTGCGAAAATGACGCACAGAATCCCGTGCAATGTTGCGGCATGACTAATCTCTCATTTGAAAACAAATAACAGAGGCAAGTATGGGAATGCTTAATAGAGGCAAATGTTATTTGCTTCCACCGATAGATTAACGCATATATGGTTATTATATATTGATTACTAATCTTTGATTGTTGTTGCGAACAAGAGTTGCTTTTCTAACATGTGCAGATAAAACAAAAGGAATAGCACTTATATTGAGAGATTTTTGAAATTGAAGGAGTTAGCAGTGATAGATTACATAAAGATCAAAAAGTAAAAGATATATAAGTGTCACAAAAAGGAGAAAGACTAATGAACAAAAGAACAATTATTTCTCGTTCGACTCTTCTTCCTCCTCATCAATCTCTTCTTCCATGTCTTCTTCTTCTTCACTATCGTCACTATCTGAAATGTCTGGAAGTGATGCATTCGAGGGAATTTCATCTAAGAGGCAGGGATATATAGAATAGGAAATGTTGTCATCATCGCAGACCTTCATGATAGTCTGATTGCGAAAATGAAGAGTGTCATTCTGGAAGTTGGTAAAGGTGAGCTTCAACTTATTCTTGAGCCGATGGAATTTATCATTGCGAGTAGATAAATCTTCTGCGAGTTTCACCTTTTCTGCTTCAAGAGATTTAGTTTGAGTCTCCAATTCTTCAATTCTCTTGTGAAAATCTTTCTCAGCCTCTTCGAGTATACAATAACATATCAATAACTCAAGCGAAGTTTATGAAAAATCAAGGTCAAGGTCGAATGATCATCTTGGAGACTAACATTTACACCTAAATCATTTCTGGCGTCATCTAAGACTTTCGCAGCCCAAGCGAACTCATCATGACTATTTATAAGGAGACGAGAACGAACTTGATTTTCTCTTTCGACAAGAACGGCGTTCTTATGGTTAACTTCATCTCGCTCAAGTTGGGTTTCGATAAGAGTCTTGTGGAATTTTTCTAAAGCTTGAGCACCTTGACTAGTGATGCGGTCTTTATCATCTATAAGATTATTGATCTTAACTCTTAATTTATTAATCTCATCTTTGGAGTCAACGTAGAGTCGTTTTAAATTATGAGATATTTTCTATGGTCAATTTATAAGAGATGAAATTTAGATCTAAGCTCATTTAAGGAAAGAGAATCGGTTTTGTCATTTGTATAACCGTTTAAAGAAGTATTAAGGCATTCGAGAAGGGTATCATCATCCATAGAATGGGCAAAGGTGCGGAGAAATGTGGCTTCATCAGAAAGACTGTAAATGTCTGCAAAAATGATTAATCGAATAAGGGAAAACAATGGAAAAAAGATTGGAGGGAAAGAAGAAATGCTACTTACTATAAAGTTGGTCATTCGCCTTTTGAAGACTGGATATTTTATTTTATTGAGTGGAGGTATCTATTTCCAACTGTTTGTTCTTCTTGCGAAGTTCAACAATTTCAGCTTCTAATTCTTTATTTTTGTTGTGAGATTCCTCTGCAATCTTATTAAGCTTGGAGTTCTTCTTCTCAAAGCTCTCGCACCTCTTAACTAAGTCAGAGGCAACTGCATAAGAAGCTTTGTCAGCCTGCGAAAGAATAAAAAGAAAAATCAAAACAAGATATAATTTTGAATTATAATTAAAGCAAAGTAGAGGAATGAAGGTTTACCAGAATACCAAGCGAATTTAGGAAACTTGGAGTAACTGGTCTAGAAACACCACGAAGATATTCATTATCATCTAAAAGAGGGGCGTCACAGATGTTCGCAATTGCCCGACAGGTGTTAGTTAAATAAACATTGCCTATTCCTTGTAGAGAATCAGAGAATATGCCGGATAATTGCGCCATAGATGATTCAGGTGAGGAACCTTCTTTTGCGAAAGAAGTCTCAACTTCATCATCCATGCTTTCATTTGATTGAAGATTTGAAGGACAGGGAGAGCGAACTTTTTGTTTCTTTGAAGATGTGATGGTTGATTGCTCCTTGTGAAGAATGCCTTTATCCTTGCCTTTAGTTTTCGCAACCTTGATAGGTTCTTCAGCTTCTTGAACAACTCTAATTTCAACCTGCGTACACGAATGAAGATAAGAAATAAAGGCAACAATATTGTTAAAATAAAACAAAAGAGTATTTCTTACTTCATCCGTGATTGCACGTAATTCTGTTAAGACGCCTGCTTTCCCAGATTTGTCGTAGTATTTTGTCAGCTTCGTAATCTAAAAATTTCGCAAGATAAGAAAATAATGAAATAGGAATAAATGGAGAGTCACACACTGAGTGAAATTTGGAAGCATACCTCTGTTTCCTTTTTGGGCCAATTAAATACCCAGGGTTGATACGTAATGAGATTTTCGGGTAGTACGTTAGAACCAGAGATGTAAGGTCCCTTCAGAGTCAATGGAAAGACACAACATTTGTCATCTTTTGACTGACGTGGAGTTTTATTAGTACCAGAATGCCAGTCAATATCTTGCATTAACATTCTTTCGCTGGCAATATTCTCTTTCTTTTTCAAATGAAATCCCCAGCGAGTGTTTTCCTTCTTCATAGTGATTACTTCGTAATTCTCGAAAAAAACTTTACAATCGTTGATGGTGGTTTTTAAACAAGGGGTAAAATCGTAAAACCCCATGACCTAGTGTTACCCGCAACACATTAACTAAGAGCATTTAGATCAGGTGTAAATAATTAATAGGGGTATTTTTTCAAAATACAGTTAGGGTTTTCAACACGAGAACCTAATTCCAAAACCAAGCGCACCCCTACGCACCATGGCAAAGAATGCCAAACCAAGCCGCATCTGCGCACCATGGCAACAATGCCAAACCAAGCCGCATCTCTGCGCACCATGGCAACAATGCCAAACCAAGCCGCATCTCGCGCGCCATGGCAACAATGCCAAACCAAGCCGCATCTTTGCGCGCACCATGGCAAAAGAATGCCAAACCAAGCGCATCTGCGCACCATGGCAACAATGACAAACCAAGCCGCATCTTGCGCACCATGGCAACAATGCCAAACCAAGCCGCATCTCGCGCACCATGGCAACAATGCCAAACCAAGCCGCACCGTGCGCACCATGGCAACAATGCCAAACCAAGCCGCACCCTGCGCACCATGGCAACAATGCCATATTTCCAAGCCGCTATGCCTTTGGCCCACGCCAAATATAGCGCCCTAGGTTTGCAAGACTTGCAACTAGGTCAACATGGCTGCACGTGCCATTGGCACATGCCAACACGTGTCGCAGAAGCCATATTTCCAAAACCGCTATGCCTTTGGCCCACGCCAAATATAGCGCCCTACGTTTGCAAGACTTGCAACTAGGTCAACATGGCTGCACGTGCCATTGGCACATGCCAACACGTGTCGCAAGCCATATTTCCAAACCGCTATGCCTTTGGCCCACGCCAAATATAGCGCCCTAGGTTTGCAAGACTTACAACTAGGTCAACATGGTTGCACGTGCCATTGGCACATGCCAACACGTGTCGCAAGCCATATTTCCAAACCGCTATGCCTTTGGCCCACACCGAATATAGCGCCCTAGGTTTGCAAGACTTGCAACTAGGTCAACATGGCTGCACGTGCCATTGGCACATGCCAACACGTGTCGCAAGCCATATTTCCAAACCGCTATGCCTTTGGCCCACGCCAAATATAACGCCCTAGGTTTGCAAGACTTGCAACTAGGTCAACATGGATGCACATGCCATTGGCACATGCCAACACGTGTTGCAAGCCATATTTCCAAACCGCTACGCCTTTGGCCCACGCCAAATATAGCGCCCTATGTTTGCAAGACTTGCAACAAGGTCAACATGGCTGCACGTGCCATTGGCACATGCCAACACGTGTCGCAAGCCATATTTCCAAGTCGTTATGCCTTTGGCCCACGCCAAATATAGCGCCCTATGCTTGCAAGACTTGCATTTAGGTCAACATGGCTGCACGTGCCATTGGCACATGCCAACACGTGTCGCAAGCCATATTTCCAAACCGCTATTCCTTTGGCCCACGCCAAATATAGCGCCCTAGGCTTGCAAGACTTGCAACTAGGTCAACATGGTTGTACGTGCCATTGGCACATGCCAACACGTGTCGCAAGCCATATTTCCAAACCGCTATGCCTTTGGCCCACACCAAATATAGCGCCCTAGGTTTGCAAGATTTGCAACTAGGTCAACATGGCTGCACGTGCCATTGGCGCATGCCAACACGTGTCGCAAGCCTTATTTCCAAGCCGTTATGCCTTTGGCCCACGCCAAATATAGCGCCCTAGGCTTGCAAGACTTGCAACTAGGTCAACATGGCTGCACGTGCCATTGGCACATGCCAACACGTGTCGCAAGCCATATTTCCAAACCGCTATGCCTTTGGCCCACGCCAAATATAGCGCCCTAGGCTTGCAAGACTTGCAACTAGGTCAACATGGCTGCACGTGCCATTGGCACATGCCAACACGTGTCGCAAGCCATATTTCCAAGACGCTATGCCTTTGGCCCACGGCAAATATAGCGCCCTAGGTTTGCAAGACTTGCAACTAGGTCAACATGGCCGCACGTGCCATTGGCACATGCCAACACGTGTCGCAAGCCATATTTCCAAGCCGCTATGCCTTTGGCCCACGGCAAATATAGCGCCCTAGGTTTGCAAGACTTGCAACTAGGTCAACATGGCCGCACGTACCATTGGCACATGCCAACACGTGTCGCAAGCCATATTTCCAAGCCGCTATGCCTTTGGCCCACGCCAAATATAGCGCCCCAGGCTTGCAAGACTTGCAACTAGGTCAACATGGCTGCACGTGCCATTGGCACGTGTCGCAAGCCATATTTCCAAGCCGATATGCCTTTGGCCCATGCCAAACATAGCGCCCTAGGCTTGCAAGACTTGCAACTAGGTCAACAAGGCATTCCGCACATGCCAAACACACACGCTGGTAGCCTAACTTGCAAACCGTACAACCTACCACCAAGGCATTCCGCACATGCCATTGGCACATGCCAAACACACACGCTGGTAGCCTAATTTGCAAACCGTGCAACCTACCACCAAGGCATTCCGCACATGCCATTGGTACATGCCAAACACACACGCTGGTAGCCTAACTTGCAAACTGTGCAACCTACCACCAAGGCATTCCGCACATGCCACACGCGCCACTAGCGGCGCCACTTGCACTCAAGATGCAACCAACACTCGAGACATCGACACAAGGCGGGGATGCTTCTTTAGGGTTTTGGTTTGGCGGTCACAAAGACATGCGGCGTACACTACGCTCACATTAAGAAAGCGTGAAAAGGAATAAAGCGGTCAAATAAAAGAGGAAATAATGGTGAAAACGTTTTCACCCATTAAACCATGCGGTTACCACCTCCTCCCATTATTTCACCCTTTACTCTCTTCCTTCATGAGGCCAGGGTACGTTTCAATCTCGACTTGTATAAATAGGTCTTACCTATTTCCACCAGACAACAAGTCTCGGTCAGGAGAAAAATACTACACTCTCAGAAAGGCAACTTTGCAAGCTCTCCCAAAAAGCTTTCATCTCTTGAAAGCTTCCTAAGCTTTCACTTTATGATACAAGTCGAGATACTACTCTCCTCAACACCTTTCTTTGCTTCCCTCCCCAAATCAACCCTTCTCCTCCACTTTGTGACCGAAGCAAGTCTAGAACGGCCATTTATTGGTTTAGGCCGGACTTGTACAGATTGATCTCTCGAATCTATAAAGTGCTCACATGCATCACATTTGTTTAGGGTTTGAACCAGTTTCTCACTCACCTACCGAATTTACCGAAATCGGCAGAAACAATTTTTAACCATAAACAATTGGCGACCACAGCGGGAGGATTGATCTATCGGCTACAATATCAGATTGTCGATCTCGTTCTTCGACCCGGATGTCAAGATGGTAGGAGAAGGCGACTCAATCCGACTCAACTACCAGACGACCGGTTACTAGTTGTAAAAACTACACAAGAAAATTGGGACTTCTTTGAAGATGATATTACTCAATCGCCAAAGATGCTACCGGCGATTGGGGACTTCTTTGGCGATGCTACCAAAAAACCGCCATCAAAACCGCCTTTTACATGGAGAGGGGCGTGTTCGCAAAACCTATGAAGTGAGTAAATTCAGATGGGCAAGATATACAATCTATTTTTAGGTTCTTAGTAAAACCGTCATACTCACCGAGTCTTGTGCCTATTGCTAGCACACACTTTCATAAAAGCAATATTCTTTTCCCAAAACATAATCGAGTCACATTACCAAAACCATTCATCCCGAAATAATCCAATACCCTAAAAAGCTACCACTGTCTATCAAAGGTCAAGTTTTGAACCGGACATCCAATATGTCTTTCAAAAAAAAAAAAAAAAACCTAAATGAAAGTTTAACAGAGAAACGTTCAAGGAAAATCGTCCAACAGAAGTCTGCTCTTCTTGGAGAAAGTCAACTTTGCTTCTTCAAGAGCCGCTCTCTTCATAGTCAACATCTTGGAAAGCTTTTCAAGTTCCATCTCCTGTCGGGCGATCTCCTCGGCGGAAAGGCTTTCGATTGTTGCATTTTTCAACTTTTGGATCTCAACAAGGCCTTCGACAAACCACGAAGTGTTGAACTCCTTTTCTACGCACACGTCGCGATGGTGCTCCCGGTCGGCAATAACGTCTTCGAAACGGTGTGACCGGTCACCTCACGCATATCCTCGATGGAAGATAAAGCCTCTTCCACACGCTTAACCAGCGCAAATCGACTAGTGACTTTCTTGGTTGTAGCCATATGTCCGTGCTTCTCCCGGATTCGGTGTACAACGCCTCATGCTTAGACGGCACGCTAAAGCCGCCAACCGGAAGACATGACCGGATAAGGAACCAAGTACGGGGATCAAAAATGGCGCTGCAAGTGGCCTCACGACTCGCAAAGGGTCTTCTCCCATGTCTACGGCAACAACCATCGAGAGAATCATCCACCGTTTGAACCACGTCATGCCCGAGCAATTGGCTAACTCCCATCTCCAAGTCACCGGCGGTGGTCACCAAAGGCAAGTTTTCGTGTGACTCCACCCCAGAATCGTCCTCCTCCTGCAAACTTGAGTTAGACATTTTTTCAAAAGAATAAACAGAAGAAGAAGGAAGAAAAGAAACGCGAAACTCACCGAACCACTTCCCCGGAAGAAGAACCGGTCTTGCGGAGGAATCACTCTCGCTTGTTGAACTTTCTTCTTTCTCGACTCATCACCGCTATGAGTAGGCTCGGTCTGCAGAATTCCTTGAAGAAACTGCCGTCTCCCCGCAACGTGCAAGGGCGTGAAAGCATTAACACTACCGAAGCCCTGAAGGAAACAAGACACATGTTCTCGTAGAAATTCACGTGTTTTGAGACAAACCAATGAAGAAGCGACACATACACAGTTATTGGAAGAACCGAAAGACACAAGAGCCGTGGGAGGATCTTGTGAAACCGTCCGGAACCCGCCAAAGCCACGATTCTTCGTTCTCCGTTCTTTGGCACGGGGACTTTCCGAATTGCTAGGCAACTTTCGCTTGGGATCTCTCAACATTGGATGCTTCTTCAAAACTGGCAGGAAGGTTTGCAACGAACGTTTTCCACCACGATATTCACAAAATATCGGATCATAATAAACTCGTCGCACCAAAACTCATTATAGCCGAAGGTCGTCGAAGTTACTCTTCCCATTTGAAAGAAGGAAGACGGATACCGGCTCAAGGGCACTGGCGTCAAGGGCGACACGCAATGAATCCTTAGGGATCACCTGTAGGTAAACAAGAGGCACCCCTTGATCGAAACCCATGTGACGAGCGACACGGTCAATATTGTAAGCGACTATCTAGATAGACCCCACGAAGAAAGACGGTATATAACCGGGCGAGCGACTCTGAATGAACAGGTTTTCACCAACACTCAAATCGTCATCGGAAGACAAAGACGTGAGCGGAGAGCGAGAAGCAAAGGTGTCAATTTGAGTCACCGACTTATGGACCAAGCCCCCATGGACGAAAATTGATTTCATGCAACTTATCAAGAAAACTAACCAAGCTCACGCCAACTCTTGGGCGCTGTTCACCCATCGAAGAATTCGAGAGCCCCCAACTCACGGGAAGCGAAGGCGGCGGTTTCGGAGCATACTTCTCGAAGTGCTCCCATAGCCGGACTTGCGAGAAAAGCAACGTGCACATATGAATCCACTTTCATGAAACCATTCGAAACTTGCATGTTCGCGACTAGGTGATCCCAGATGCACATACGGGGAACCAAGGAACAGCTTGCCAATGGGAAGAACTTAACCCTTTGCCAACTTCACGGCAATCTCTAACAACTCCGGTTTATTCCTTTCTTGCCGAACCGTCATCAAAAATGTCTCTACGGACAACCGAGAGAGCCAAAAATGCTTTGCGACATGAAGATCACCGTTTTCCTGTTCGGGCTCCAACTCGTCCGGAAACCATTGAGATATCCACCAACCGTAAGGGCACTTTTCATCCTCTCTCAGGCGAGAATCCTTCGACTTCGCAATGGAGTCTTTCCGAGCAAAATCCCCCAACTTAGCGGCCAGGTCATCCCGCATCTTCACCTCACTTTCGAGATAATTGGATTCTAAGATTCCCGATTCTTGGAGATTCGACAAGAGAGACACACTCTCCAAGGAGAAAGTTATCTCACCCCATCTACATATGATTGTATGGGTGTCCGAACACCATCCGGAGATGAAAGCAACCAAGCACAGGATGTCCTTCCTAATCTGGAGATTCTTGAAGTCTTGACAACATCAATGACTGCGCTCGAGTCAAGTTGGTATTTATATGCTCCTTGCTCACCATGAACTCAACCCATCTGTCAAAAAGAACGCAATGGACTTTGACACATCCCGAAGTCAATGTTGGAAGAGGAATATACCACTTTATGAAGACGAGAACCGAATGGTGCTCTGCTCGGCGAACCGAACGTGTCTTCCCGTCATCCTCACCACCCCGGTTAGCAAAATTGGCACGAAACACAGGTGATTCTTCCGAAGCGGGGGCGAGGGCTCTAGTGAAGAATTCATCATCTATGTTCGGCTTGGAATTATGAGCATCCTTCGACGAAGTGAAATTTGGTTCAGGTAACATCTTATCGAATTCCTTCATAACAATTTGGTAATAAGATATCTGCACAAAACAAACGGAGAAAGGCGAAGTTATCTCCCTGACACATAATCGTACCCAACAAAAAAAAAAAAAAAAGAGAAAGGGGTAGGAGGATGTATTTTATTCGAGTTCAAGACTATATACGCAGTATTTTCTTCGGGTTCGAGACTATATACACGACATTCTATACGGGTACAAGTGTGTCTACAATATCCTTCTTCGGGTTCAAAAATATATATGGAGCATTTTTCTATTGGTTCAAAAGCTGCGCGCGTGGTACTTCTTTCAAGAAGCAAAAAAATCATATATACAATATTTCCTGCGGGTTCGAAGTCATATGAAGCATATACACAGTATTCTTCTTCGGGATTCATACAGGGTTCTCTACGGGTTCGAAATACACATGCAGTGTTTCGTACGGGCTCAAATATGCCTACAGTATCGTTCTTCGGGTTCGTGAATTATATACGGAGCATCCTCTACGGGTTCAAAATACACACGCAGTATTTTCTTCAGGGTTCAAATATTTCTTTCAGAACCGAAAATTCACATATGCAATATTTCCCACGGGTTCAAACAATATATGCAGTACTTCCTTTGGTTGCATACATACAATATTTTCTACAAGAGGCACGCCAAGAAATCATACGCAAGGATTGTGGAAACGCCTACTCTTAAGGTTTACACCCACGTGAAAAGAAAAAAAAAAAAAAGTATTCGAAGACATACACAGAGTAGGTTTCTCTTTGCCGCTAGTATGAAAAGAGGAAAGAATAAAGCGCGGGATGGGGAGAAAGGGGCTTTATATATATATATATAGCGTAAAGACTTTGAAATAGGAAGGATTTCCCTTTTACCAAAATCACGCGTGTAAGAAACGGGCCCACAAAGGGTGCGACGCCCAATGTCGCCCAAGTCACGCCTGCAAGCATGGTTTCCAAGTTGGACAGGCCCCACCAATTGCGCCGACCTCCCAATGGCCGCCCAAGTCACGCCTGCAAGCACGCACGGTTTCTACACTTTGCGCCGGCCCCACCAGCTAGCACACTCAGTTTCCCCATTCACACCAACCTCCCAATGTCGCCCAAGCTGCCCGGCCCCACCAATTGCGCCCGACACACAAGCACACAAGGCTTCTACACTTTGCGCGGGTCCCACCAGCTAGCACACTCGGTTTCCCAACTCACGCCCGACTTCCCAATGTCGCCCAAGGCATCGGGCCCACTGGTGTGCCGACCTCCCGATTTGTGCAAAACTACCGGAGGCAAGGATTCCAAATCCTATTTATAAAAGGTCGACAAGCCTCCTTCAATTTTCCTTACGTTTTGTTGTTAATAGTTTGTCACCATCTTATGCTTACCTAGCAACAAAGCCCTGTTAGGAGCTAAGCGGGGACTTAATGTTGATGGTGGTTTTTAGACAAGGGGTAAAATCGTAAAACCCCATGACCTAGTGTTACCCGCAAACACATTAACTAAGAGCATTTAACTCGGTGTGTAAATAATTAATAGGGGTATTTTTCAAAATACCCAGTTAGGGTTTTCAACACGAACCCTAATTCCAAAACCAAGCCGCACCTGCGCACCATGGCAAAAGCAATGCCAAACCAAGCCGCATCTTGCGCACCATGGCAACAATGCCAAACCAAGCCGCATCTCTGCACCATGGCAACAATGCCAAACCAAGCCGCACCTGCGCACCATGGCAACAATGCCAAACCAAGCCGCACCACTGCGCACCATGGCAACAATGCCAAACCAAGCCGCATCTTCGCGCACCATGGCAACAATGCCAAACCAAGCCGCATCTTTGCGCACCATGGCAACAATGCCAAACCAAGCCGCATCTTGCGCACCATGGCAACAATGCCAAACCAAGCCGCATCTTTGCGCACCATGGCAACAATGCCAAACCAAGCGCACCTGCGCACCATGGCAACAATGCCAAACCAAGCGCACCACTGCGCACCATGGCAACAATGCCAAATTTCCAAGCCGCTATGCCTTTGGCCCACGCCAAATATAGCGCCCTAGGTTTGCAAGACTTGCAACTAGGTCAACATGGCTGCACGTGCCATTGGCACATGCCAACACGTGTCGCAAGCCATATTTCCAAACCGCTATGCCTTTGGCCCACGCCAAATATAGCGCCCTAGGTTTGCAAGACTTGCAACTAGGTCAACATGGTTGCACGTGCCATTGGCACATGCCAACACGTGTCGCAAACCATATTTCCAAACCGCTATGCCTTTGGCCCACGCCAAATATAGCGCCCTAGGTTTGCAAGACTTGTTGCAAGACTTGCAACTAGGTCAACATGGCTGCACGTGCCATTGGCACATGCCAACACGTGTCGCAAGCCATATTTCCAAGCCGCTATGCCTTTGGCCCACGCCAAATATAGCGCCATATGCTTGCAAGACTTGCAACTAGGTCAACATGGCTGCACGTGCCATTGGCACATGCCAACACGTGTCGCAAGCCATATTTCCAAACCGCTATGCCTTTGGCCCACGCCAAATATAGCGCCCTAGGCTTGCAAGACTTGCAACTAGGTCAACATGGTTGCACGTGCCATTGGCACATGCCAACACGTGTCGCAAGCCATATTTCCAAACCGCTATGCCTTTGGCCCACGCCAAATATAGCGCCCTAGGCTTGCAAGACTTGCAACTAGGTCAACATGGCTGCACGTGCCATTGGCACATGCCAACACGTGTCGCAAGCCATATTTCC
The DNA here is from genome assembly GCA_023531295.1 of Papaver armeniacum. Lineage (NCBI taxonomy): Eukaryota > Viridiplantae > Streptophyta > Magnoliopsida > Ranunculales > Papaveraceae > Papaver > Papaver armeniacum. The sequence continues at coordinate 675,864 of JAJJWW010005691.1, read as the reverse complement.
AAGCCGATATGCCTTTGGCCCACGCCAAATATAGCGCCCTAGGCTTGCAAGACTTGCAACTAGGTCAACATGGCTGCACGTGCCATTGGCACATGCCAACACGTGTCGCAAGCCATATTTCCAAGCCGCTATGCCTTTGGCCCACGCCAAATATAGCGCCCTAGGCTTGCAAGACTTGCAACTAGGTCAACATGGTTGCACGTGCCATTGGCACATGCCAACACGTGTCGCAAGCCATATTTCCAAGCCGCTATGCCTTTGGCCCACGCCAAATATAGCGCCCTAGGTTTGCAAGACTTGCAACTAGGTCAACATGGCCGCACGTGCCATTGGCACATGCCAACACGTGTCGCAAGCCATATTTCCAAGCCGCTATGCCTTTGGCCCACGCCAAATATAGCGCCCTAGGCTTGCAAGACTTGCAACTAGGTCAACATGGCTGCACGTGCCATTGGCACATGCCAACACGTGTCGCAAGCCATATTTCCAAGCCGCTATGCCTTTGGCCCACGCCAAACATAGCGCCCTAGGCTTTGCAAGACTTGCAACTAGGTCAACAAGGCATTCCTTTGTGCCAATGGCATATGCCAAACACACACGCTGGTAGCCTAACTTGCAAACCGTGCAACCTACCACCAAGGCATTCTGCACATGCCAAACACACACGCTGGTAGCCTAATTTGCAAACCGTGCAACCTACCACCAAGGCATTCCGCACATGCCAAACACACACGCTTGGTAGCCTAACTTGCAAACCGTGCAACCTACCACCAAGGCATTCCGCACATGCCAAACACACACGCGGTAGCCTAATTTGCAAACCGTGCAACCTACCACCAAGGCATTCCGCACATGCCAAACACACACGCGGGTAGCCTAACTTGCAAACCGTGCAACCTACCACCAAGGCATTCCGCACATGCCACACGCGCCACTAGCGGCGCCACTTGCACTCAAGATGCAACCAACACTCGAGACATCGACACAAACTGGGGATGCTTCTTTAGGGTTTTGGTTTGGCGGTCACGACATGCGCGTACACTACGCTCACATTAAGAAAGCGTGAAAAGGAATAAAGAGGTCAAATAAAAGAGGAAATAATGGTGAAAAACGTTTTCACCCATTAAACCATGCGGTTACCACCTCCTCCCATTATTTCACCCTTTACTCTCTTCCTTCATGAGGCCGAGTACGTTTCAATCTCGACTTGTATAAATAGGTCTTACCTATTTCCACCAGACAACAAGTCTCGGTCAGGAGAAAAATACTACACTCTCAGAAAAGCAACTTTGCAAGCTCTCCCAAAAAGCTTTCATCTCTTGCAAGCTTCCTAAGCTTTCACTTCTGATACAAGTCGAGATACTACTCTCCTCAACACCTTTCTTTGCTTCCCTCCCCAAATCAACCCTTCTCCTCCACTTTGTGACCGAAGCAAGTCTGGAACGGCCATTTCTTGGTTTAGGCCGGACTTGTGCAGTTGATCTCTCGAATCTATAAAGTGCTCACTTGCAGCACATTTGTTTTGGGTTTGAACCAGTTTCTCACTCACCTACCGAATTTACCGAAATCGGCAGAAACGATTTTTAACCATAAACAACAGTATATTTCTCAGGGATGATTTCTAAATCAACGAATTTAGGATCTCTAAGTTTCGGTGGATAAAGAGACCCCAAGCCTGCACCGCGATGGGCAAACTCAAGTATAAGTCAAATGCAGTCTCCACACAATTAATAGATGGATCGCGAAAAGTTCGCATGGGAAAGGATCTCGTAAACCAAAGGAAACCTAGGGTTATAAAAGGGATAGGGAGACCAGCAAGAAGTTGACCGAGCGATATTATAATTTCTTCATTGCTGCATTGATGATCAGAAAATAATTTAGCAGAGAGAATGGACTTAGGACCATGATCAGGAATGGTGGATAATGTAAAACCTTTTTCTTTAAAGTCTTTTTGAATTTTTTTCAAATTCACTATCATATTTAGGACCACTTGGAGGCATTTTTGAGTATGGGAATGGAGAATAAGTGAAGATCAAAAAGGAGAAGAAATTAAAAAATTGCAGTAGCAGAAGCGGAACTTGCGGAAGAACAATGAAGAAAAATTGCAGAGAAAATGAAAGGAAAAGTAAAAAGAAAGCAAAAGAAGACTAAGAAGGATATATATAGAGAGAAGGAGATCTCGAGAAGATAAACTCATTAATGCGAAGAGGTGACGTGAACGGTTAAGAAGTGACGGTTACGAAAGACGTGTCAAGAAATAAATGGTAAAAGAAACATGTATAATTTGTTTCGCACGAATCACAGAAGGTTGTCGGTGGAAAAGAATAGGGAAAATGAGCGGCTGCGGCATTTAGAGATAGAAATTTTCATTCTCTTCTTCGCAGAGAAGACATGAGAAGAGCAAAAATGTAGGAGCAGAATCTCGCAACAGTTATGTCTCAGCGAAGTTTTAACTAAAAGGTGTTTGCGAAGGCTATTGCAGAGTGCTAGAAAAGTGATGTAGCGAATGACGTCAGCCTAATCATGAGGAAAGTGTGAAGACTTTGCGAGATTGAAGTTAACTTGCGAAGAAAACCCTTGTAAGCTTGCGAGAATGACGCAGACCAGATCCGAAAATGAAGGTTGGCTTAGCTGTCATACACTATGTAATATCCTATATAAAGGACCAAGTAGATTTGAGAAAGGAGAGATCATTTTGAAAGAGGTTGGAGAGAACAAATAGGAGAGAGAAAGTGTAGAGTTATTCTAATTTCTTTGTACTCTTATTATTCTTGTAAGATTCTTCAGAAAAATAAATAAAACTTTGATAATTGATCGTGAAATTGGATTAGATCATTGTGTAATCTTGTAGGGGTGTGGTTGTAGGAAATCCTACAACTACAAGTCCTCTAACCGGAGATAAACCAATTGAGTACCAGCATTACATGCTATGGTACCCAAAAGAACAAATTCTAAAACATGAAATGTCAATGGAAGAAAATCATTTTTTTTATTCAAGATATCCAACAGATGAAGTGGAAATGTTTAACTGAAATATTGAAGTATCCATGACACGGATCATTTCAGAAGCACGCATACTATGAGCTCCCGCTCAAAAAGGTCGAGCGACTTATTCCAAAACCATATTTTTTGCAAAAGATTGATGGTGGTCAATAACTACTTTCTAGATTGTATGCACATTACCAAATGGTGCCCCAGATGAAAGCATCCTTTATCCCAGCACCCCAGGCAGTTTTTAGTGTTAGCAGCTGTAAAGGTCCCCTTGTTCTACCCAAACTATCCTTGTAGTACCAACCACCACTCCTCATTATAACTACACCGCGAAACCACAAGAACTAAACATTCTGAGTCATCTGACACTGGCAGAAGTAAATTTCTAAGAATTAATTAGGGTGTTGAGTGTAGAGATTGAAACTGCCATGGTAGATGATAATTGTTATTAACCGATACGGGTTAGTCTGTCCAGAACCAAAGGATCTGATACTGACTAAGAGACTAGTAAGATGATTAGAAACAAAGGAGAAAATTGAAAAAAAAATATAAAAGTTGATCATCAAATTATATACTACATTGTGTCATATATTAGAAAATTCAGTAGAGCTACTGAGCTACATATGATGCATGAGTTTTGGCATCAGTGTTCGTTTCTGGAACTGGAAGATCCTTGTACAAGTACTGAATTCCTTCAATGTCGGCCTCGGGTTGGTTCTCGCTTAACACCTTGGTAGTTACAAGAGAGATCATGGAAACCAAGACGAGTATTACCTAGGAATTATGATCTCTGTCTTCCAGTACGTGTCACCAGATTGGTGTTACTTGTGGTGGCCAGTGTATTTTCAGCTTACTCCAACATCTTAGAACTTTATTGAATAGTAACAGTGTAAGAGATGGAAGAAAAATAGTTGTTGCTTTGGAGATCACCCATGATTGGAGATGAGATGGGGAGTGGACGAACAAAATGAAGTAATTTTATTTTTATTTTTCCCCACCGAATACCAGATTCAAGTAATAGTATTTAGCTATCAACACCTAATTTATACTACTAGTTAGAATTCGACCGAGTAATTGGTGTAGTTGTAGCACATATGGTGCATGTCTAGCTAGGCATGCACATATAGACTCTGAACTACCATAAAACTAAAACCAAGAGGTTGGAGAACAGCAAAACAAGTATGTTTAGGCAATGCCATTATGTCTCATTACCTATACAACAAGAATGGTAGATGAATGAGCAACCAAACCAATCCACCGAGAATCTATGAGAAATTGTATTGGTGGAAGAGTTGATTTTTTGTTTTTTAATCTTTTTTAACGGTGAAAAATTAAGCGCTGACGAGTTACGAACAGGTCATTGATGTCATTATCCAATGACTTTACCACTGTACTGCATGACCTTTGCCTACACGAGAAACCAACAAGTCAATTAGGTCTCAAATCTTTTAACCATTTCCACAGCCCTTTGTTCAGTGGTTTCACAACATAGCATTTTGCAGCCATTGGAATGCCACTACAAGAAGTTTTTCTTCTGCATCAAACATTTGTTTATAGAAACAACCGTTTCAGTCCTACTTTATTACCCCTCCATGTGAGTCAAAATGTATGCATTGAACACCAAGCATCTGAAAGTTTCATTTACAAAAGAATTAAGCTACGTTTACAAATGCACATATACTTCAGCATGAAAGTTTCTCCACAGTTATTGCCTGGGAGAAACCTCCCAAATTTCTGTAAATACAGAAGATCAAATTTTAGTTCGATAACAAAATATTCTGTATGTATCCAAAAAGAACTAGCTTGTTTGCATCAGAAGAAAAATCAAAAGGCCCAATACGATGTAACACCACACGGCCCAACAGTTGAGAAAATCCATTTTCATTTTATTTATTTTTTTGATAGGAAAAAGAAATGAATTAAAAAAAAAAATTAGTACAGAGTTTAGAAGATGAAATGGGGAGGAGTACTTCCCCATTCACCTGTTACAGCATTCCTTCTACTGTATCTAGCAGCTTTATCCGTTAAACCATTAAGATGTCTACTAATATATCAAACTAAAATAGAGGAACTAGACCAGCTAAATTCTTCTCTTAACATAGGCTGAATTTCCAGGATGCTAAGCCGTCGCGCTGGAATCTCCCTTATCAAAAGTGTATGCATTAGAGTTTAGAATACCTGATTATGAAAACAGTTAAATTTTCCAGCATTTTTATAAAACTGTAAACAGGCATAAACACAACAGAGATGGATCAAGCTACATATATATATAAGAAAATAATAACACAAAGCTTTTCAATGTTTATTGGAAACTCTATTTGGCTAGTTTACTGAGTGGACCTTAAATATTAGAAAATGTTTGATTCATATGCCGAGAGAATGTTCAAAAAACCTAAAGCTACCTAGAATTGATTGATAAATACAGTATATAACAGCAGTTCAAAATCCATCGAATTGATAGGAACCAAAACTAGACACTTAGGCTATCGCACAACAAAAGTAGAAGACAGAAACAAGTGGTCAAGTACTAGAAGAAAAGCCAGGTTATTATTGATTTGGACGATTTTGCTTTGCCAATTGGCTAATAAAACCAGCATAAATCAAACACCGCAACAAAGAAACTAATTTGAAGAAATCTGGTGTAGGCACCGATACAAGCTATTGGTTGGAAACCAAAGCAGATATGATTAAAGAGATAAAAGCTCATCATAACCGGCCAGAAAGATTCTTTTGTCATTAATTTAGCCATTAAGGAAAATCAAAATTAAGGATATTTTGATATATTGGTACGATGTAGCATCACAATAACTTGAAGACAAAAATCCACATACCTTAGTTGAACATGTGGACATGGTCCTGATCCCAATTTGTGCTTTGTTCCCTTTCATACAGGTGCAACAGTTTCAGCGACTCTCTCACAACATGTGACTATTACCTTTGGTGTAGATTCAGCACTTTTAGCTCCCTCCAACCTGTTCTTATTCGTTGGAGATGGTACCAATTGTTTACTCTACGTTCCTTTATGGTCTGCAACATACAGTATGAAAGAGTGAATATCAAAAGAAGATGATACAGAAAACAGTTTACATTAATAACACTCTGAAATTGAAACGGTGATAAGTCTATCATTACCTTATTCTTTCCCGCAATGGTTGTAATGCAACTACTCCTAGCTACAGAAAAGGAAGTACACACTCAATTGGGTACAGAAAAGAATGTAGAAAGTAGAAATATGTAAACGACCAAAATTACTAATGGTGTCCTCCAGCACATCATGACAAAACACATTAGTAAAGGTGCTGACATGCACAGAAATTGACGGCACAAGTAAAATGCAATAGTAAGTGAAAGGAATTCTAAAAAAGATCTCAGGTCAGGGTTAGAAAGTGGTCACTACTGTTGCTCCTATTTAAGTTGGACTCGGACTATGTTCTGACATACGATTTGGGATGAAATATTCTCTATCTTCAAAGGTGAAAATCGAAATACAGCAAAGCAATAAGTATATCGAAAGTTCAAAAGTCTACTAGGCAAAGCCACTGATTTCGAGAAGAAATTACCCTCTACCAGGATCAATATAAAGGTGTAAGTTGTTTATCTAAGAATCAGTATGGTCTAGCCAGGGAGAGCTACTTATCCAAAGTTTAAAGCCAAAACTAGACAGTTAGGTCATGTTTCCACAAATTTTATAAGCAATGCGACTCCTGTAGGTCATGTTTCGACAAATAAGGTGCCACTCAAAAAGCAGTAAACCCAAAACAAAAACATTGTAACTATCTTAATTGCTGTCCAGTAAACTTTATAACACATCACCTAGAAGATGAAAATTTGGCGTCCGAGAAGGTTCTCTTAAAAATGGCTAATTCCTACAAGGCTACAACATCACTCTCTACTTCCGTTCTCCACCAACCAGAAATTAAAAATACTCTCAAGTAGGGATTTAAGTCTTCGAAAGGTTAGAGCTTTTAGGATTTATGCGAAGATCGGTAAGAAGATATTTCGACTAAAGAGATAAAAATTAAAATCCCAGAATAACTGGCCAGTAAGATCTTTTTCATTAATTTAACTACAGTCATGTAAATAAAGATTTAGGATATTTGGATGTCAAACAATAGAGCCAAATCTCGGTACAAAGTAGCATGAAAATAACTTGAAGAAAGGAATCCACCAACCTAAGTTGAACATTTGAAACATGGCCCTGATCTCAATTTGCTCTGTGTTTCCATTTGTGTAGATGCAACATTTTCAGCTACTCTCTCAGACTGTGCAGTTGGTGATACCTTTCCGATCTCTGGCTTCGGCAATGAAGTCTCACGGGAGTCGGCGTTGAAAACAATCCATCAGCCTTTGGCTTTCTTCTGCTGTAAACATTTGGGGAGTGTTGCACACTTTTGTTGGCATATTCAGATTCAATTTGCCCCGTGGTCCATATCTCTTCAAGGGTATTAGGAGTCAACTCTTGAATGGCTTCTTGTCCAATTTGTTGCATACAAGTGAAGTCTATATCAATTTGAAGCAAATGGGGTATGCGTTACATGATTCCAAAAACAGTTGAATTTTCCAGCATTTATGTAAGAGTGTAAAGAGCCACAAACACAGAGATGGATCAGGATATGTAGATAAGAATGGAAACACAACTTTTCAATGCTTATGGCCTGGACACTCTATTTGTCCTGTTTAGTATGTGGAAATTATACCCTAAATACTAGACACATTTGAGTCGTATGATGCCGAGTGGATGTTTAAGAGAACCTTATAGCTACCTAGAATTGATTGACAATTATAGTGTATAACAGCAGTTCGAATTCCATTGAATTGATAAGAACCAAAACAGAGTTACTTTGGGTTTTACATGACAAAGTTGAAGACATCGAAACAAGTGGTCAAGTATTTGAGGAAGAACCAGCTTAACTAAGCATGAAATCACTTACTTAAATTATGATATGCACAGAGAATTCTATGCAAAGGTCATGTCACACAAGAAAACAAAAATTGAAGAAATCTGGTGCGCGGACACAAACAGAAGCTGTCAGTTGGAAACCGAAACAGATTGCCTAGAAGAAGAAAATTTGGCGTTCGAGAAGGTTCTCTCAAAATGGCTGATTCATGTCACATCCCTCTCTACCTCCCTTCTCCATTAACCAGAAATTAAAAGTACTAAGTACTGATTGAAGTGTTTGCAAGATTAAAGTACTTAGGATTTGTGAGAAGTTTGGTAAGCAAATATGAAAATTAAAGAGATAAAATCTCACAACAACCTGCCAGTAATAATAAAGATTAAGGATAATTGGATACGAAACCATAGACCCTAATCTAGGTTACAATGTAGGATGATAATATTAACCAATTTGAGCGTGCTTTGATCCTTTAATGGCAATTATAAACTATCATGAATTCTCATAAACCGCAACACTGATGAAATGTAACCCTTAAATGAAGCAGATAAATCAATGAAATGTATACACACAAAAAAAACATAAACCTAATTCATGATTGATCCCAAATTATCTGAATAAACCTAATCAAATTCAACCAAAAAATTTAGACTCAAGTAAACAATGAATCAAAATTTCAATTCTGAGAGATTGAATGAAACGTACCGTGAAACCTCTTATAATGAAAGGTGACTGGTAACCAAAGAGAAGTTAGAATTTCGTCTCCCTCCATTTATTTCTGAAATGACTGTGACGGCTCCATTACCTCATGTGGATTGATAATCTCTTGAAATACTAAGCAGAAGTATATCAATAAGATTGATGGGCTTCGCTAGAGAATGTAGTGTCCGGCCCATTTCACTCCTTCAGCTGTCGATGTCTGTTATCCGCCAAGCAAGTTTAGAAGGAGACTAACTTGGCATGCTTCTACACCGGTTTAATGGGTGTTCCTCGATATCAATGGATTTGAATTAAATTAAAATGAAAAATGACAATTACAATGCAGTTTTAAGTTACTCCCTCCGTTCTTAAATAATAGGCTGGTTTCATGTGTAATTTGTACATGAAACCAGCCTATTATTTAAGATCGGAGGGAGTATATTCGTGTTCTTGAAATGAAATAAAAACCATATTTGTAGGGTATGTTCATCATTATTGCAAAGTGTCTTCCTAGCCCTCAGTATGAGAAAACTAGATGCCATTCTTTCAACATTACATCTATATAATCTTGCAACATTACATCTTTAATGATTAGTGTTGGTGCAGATCATATAGTGAAGTCTTTAGCATTAGAGTTGGGTTGTAAGGTGGAGATGTTGCCTATTAAATATCTGGGACTTCCACTTGGAGCTACTTCAAGGTGTTGTTCTGTTTGGGATGAAGTCATGCAGAGAATGGAAGTGAAACTAGCACCATGGAGAAAGAAGTTCTTATCTAAAGCTGGTAGATTGGTCTTAAAAGTTGTTTGTCTAACTTGCCAGTTTATTTCCTTTCTCTTATTCATATGCCAGTTTCTGTGGAGATGAAGTTACAGAGGTTAATGAGGAATTTCTTGTGGGATTCTAGTGCTGAGAAGAGGAAGATGTGTTGGGTCTCATGGTTGAATATTTGTAAACCCAAGAAGTTTGGTGGATTGGGCATGCCAAGTGGATCTGGAGATATTCAAGAGAGAAGAAAGTCCTTTGGAGGAGAGTGGTGCAACAAAAATTGAACAATAATTCATAAGCTTTACTTCCAAATGATGATGTGAAGCCTAAAAGGACAAGTGTATGGAAAAATATTTTATGTTCTACTGACTTCTTGCAGGATCATATGAGTATCAAGATGAATAATGGTGAATCTATTAAATTCTGGTGGGATAACTGGACATCTTCTGTGAAGTTAAAAGACAGATACCCCCCTATTTATAAGGTTTGTAGAAACAAGTTTGCTTCAATTGATGATATGATCACTGTGAATGACAGACTATTTTGCAACATCATAAGGAACTTGAATGGGGTGGAGCAATTGGAATGGGATAGACTGTGTAACGAATTGGGGTCAGTGTATGGTTTGAATGATGAAAATGATGTTGTAGAAGTTTACGATGGTTTCACTGTGGAAAAGAGTTATGAAATGCAAGTTCAGGATGATGAAGTTTGTGATTTCAACAAGTTTCTTTGGAGGAAACATGTTCCATCAAAAGTGAGTATTATGTTGTGGCCATAATTTCCTACCTACAAAAAGTATGTAGAGGAGTAGAAGATTCGAAGTGCAGAGTCACCAGTGTGTGTTTTGTAACAGTGTGGAGGAGACTGCAAATCACATGTTACTTCAGTGTGACTATGCTCATAAGGTTTGGTCTAAATTCATGGAGGGTTTTGGTGTGTCTTGGGTAACTCCAATATCTATAAAACTGCAGTTTAAAGCATGGAAGACGAACAACTTGAAAGGCATGTGTAAAGATGTCTGGTGGAAGACTATAAACGTTGTTTTATGGCATGTTTGGAAGGAGAGGAATTCAAGGGCTTTTGGGGGGTAGCAAAGGAGGTAGATGAGTTGTGTCTAGTGATTCATTAAACGATCCATTGTGCTATGGTTGTCTGATATTAGTGTTTTTAAAGATGTCCCTATTAGTTGTATTCTGTTTCAATGGAGCCATATTCTTCACATGTAGTGTTGGGTTAGATTGAGCTTCTAGGTCTGTAATTTTTACATACTTTTATTTTAATAGAACCTTCTTTTTCAAACAAAAAAAAAACAAAAAAAAATACGTCTTTAATGACTAAGTGAAGAGTAGTTTGTTTTTCATTTTCATTGTCATTCTTGGTTAGAGTTCAGTAACACCAAATTCTAATAACATAATTTACAACAGTGTATTGGATTAGGATTTACATAGATATATCCTCAATTCATAACTATAAACAATCTATATATCTTACTTCCACATGGACGGAGGAAACCGGTGCAAGTGGAGTCATTTGCACCCACTAAGTTATGAATTTCAATGAAAAATGGCTTGGATTTTATGTCTTTTTAATGGCTTGCGGGTGCAACCTATAATGATAAAACCTATATTTGTATCAGTAATAGGTTCAAAGTGTAAACCAGTTGCTTAAATCTTTTTTTTTTCTATCCAACATACTCTCTCTAAGGAAAACTAAAGAAATCGAATGATAATGGACTGGAAGATAGTGGTGTGGCAATTCAGGTGCCGCAACCACCACCGTTTGGGACAAAACACGAAATTTTTAAGCCATGACAGCATGCCATGTTGCTATTACCGGCTCTTGGCTTCAATATATGCACAGTACCTTCGCCGAAACGGATGTCTATAGAATGGGGTCTACGGTGTTATCTCAAAAGTAATAAGCTACTATACTATGCGAACATCCGTATTGATAAAAAAAATGCGAATGCCAGAACAAAATGTTTTCGACCCCAAAGCATACAAGTCCTGGATCCATCTCTGCAAATTTCGGAATGATGATATACGATGAATCATTAAATATCGATCCTTGGTATTCAATTTGGATTTTTTTTTTTTTTAGATTCCACAAATATCTTAGGTTTTCAATTCATTTAAGATTTTTGTCTTCGGGGATAATTGAGGGGAAAGATATATACGTGTATTTTAATGGATATTTGTCCTTAGAATATGTATGTTATTATTTCATATCAATCTCAACCCAAACCACAAGAGTTTCATGGATTCTTATAAACAATATTTTGGTCTATTTCAGTTTTCTTTTTTATTATCGCATGCATCATGCTATGTTTTATCACTACACTACCACCACCACCATCACCACACACCACCAGCCACCACCACCACCACCACCACACCACCAACCAGTACCACCACCAACAACGACCACCACCATTAACCACTAGCACCCGACCTCCACCAAAAACCACCACTACCACCAGATACACCAAGCACAACCACCCACCACCTCATTATGGATTTGTTTTTCTGAAATGGAATCACGATGACCTTGTTTTTTTTACGACTATATTACGATTTGGTAGTGCATTTCAATTTTTTAAAAATCTAAACTAATCCTGATTCGATCTATTATAATCCAAAATTACATATCTATAAGAATCTAAAGATTCTTTTAGGAAACATTATAAATCCACTAGATTCAGATACAACTATTACTTCATCTACATAAATCATGATCCAATACACCAATGTTAGTTTAAGCTTATATGACTAATATATTCATTCCATCTAAAAATCAACATCAATGGTATGTTGCGCCACAATCGGTAAAGGGAAAACCAATATTAGTGGGGATGATATTGATCCACAATTCTAGCGGCCAGAATCACTTTGTTTTATATGGATTGGTATGGTATAACCCCTTCAATTTTTGGTATCCCCCTTTATAAATTATGTATTACACGATTTAATAGTTAAACATTTAAATTTTGCCTTTTATTCTGTAACTCCTGACCTTTAACATCCACAAGCTTATTAGCAGTTTCACATCCACGGGTTTGTAAGTCCCATAAGCATATGATGTTATTTTGATGTTAAGGCACTTTTTGTATTATGGGTTTCAGAAGCTGATTTGTTTAGTTTAAATGTCGTAGGAAGTATTTTGTTTGATCGGGAGGTTATGATTGCATATCCCGTTTATTTTTCTCTTCTTTTCTTAATTGATGAATGTCATTTTATACAAATCTCATTTCTTTTACGAAAAAAAAAAAAAGATAAATACACAAAAATTTTACCTTATAACATTGATAAATGGCTAAGATGCTTTTTAAGGTCACTATATGTTAAGTTGTTTCGCATGATGAAACGTATATTTGCAATATGATGATTAATTACTATGTGTTCCAACAAAGGTGGGACATCTACTTCTGGTGGTTCTTCTTTCCCAGGTTGTGATTCTTTGATATTGACAATAATATTTTCGAACGTATTACAGTTGAGATTTTCAGGTTGTTTGAACTTTCCAGCAGTGATATTGATGTGCATGTTAATATTAACTGCATCATCTCTCAGATTGTCATATTTTCCTAAATTACAAATTTTTTATTTTGCAATGAAATTCCATAAACAATTCTAATATTACTTGTAGTAGTATTTTTGGAACCTGAAAGATAGTTGCAAGATGAACTAAGTCTAGCTATTTTACGAAAAATCATAACGCCCATCTCTTATACCAACCACTAAACCATAACGCCACACCACATCCTTCAAAGAACCGTCACATTCAAACTAATACTCAAACTCACTATCATTTGCAAGGAGAGGATGTGCTACTATAACAGCAATGGAAGAATCTCCTGGGTACCGTACACAATCTGAGTTTGGTCGCCAAAAATATTTTTTCAGTAGGGTTGTTCATTTAAAGTAACAGTACTAACTGTGAAGAGTAGAAATACATCTGTCAGGCCAAGCTCCGGCTCCTTATCCTTATTATTACTCAACGAAAACTAATTGCAACAAATTACAATATATTCATTCCAATAAAAAGAAGAAAAACTCAAAAGATCATTAATCCAACTACATGATAATTGAAACCAAATACTCAATTCTCATTCATTCTGACCCCACATTTTACTTATGTGGATTGATGTGGTGAGAGTATTTGAAAATACAACTCTCTCATTCATTCTAACCCCACATCAACAAAGAAAACAAAATATTCTTGCATTTTAATTACCCTTCCGAAAACGACCAAAAAAGCACCCCATTACTCACTCCCATTTCCGACTTTTTCATCGGCTATCTTCCCCCACTTCTATTTTCATCCATAAACAAACTGATCCATGTTCTCCCACTTCACCGATCCGCAACTGCTCAAATACCTCTAAAAAGTTTTCTTCCCAAAAGTTTGTTCATCAATACCCACAAGGTAATTCTCTATTTCTTTTATTTATGATTTTATAAAGCAAACTAATTCATTGATTTTACGATTTAAAATTTGGTTTTATTACTTGTTCTGAAGATTAGTTCTTTCGGATTAAAAGCTTGGGTTTTTTTTTTTAGATTTTGGTCGAGTTAGGGAAGGAGTTGGAAGATCATTTACTGCTATCATCAATCTATTACACAATCTCCGTGATTCAGTGAAACCAGCGGGTCCTCATCTTTAGCTTTATCCCCAAGGTTTTGGTTTATAGAATTTTCCATTCCATTGGACTAACACTCTGTGGTTTTCTCAAAATTCTTAACTGATATGTGCTGTTCTTCTGTGTTTTTTTTTTTTTTTTATGTGCAGTTGCTACTTATTCGGTGCGTCGTTCTTCTTAAACTGAAGGTAGGTACCTCTAATCATTCACTCAATTTGAATTGAATTCGTGACTAATATAGAGACAAAATCTTTCGGAATTTTGTTTCAATTCTTATAAATCTGACTGTTTATCTTTTGCAAGTTTCTACGGTTAGAAAATTTTGAGCAGAGTTTAACAATTGTACAGAGGGTATTAATTGTGGTCGTAGTTATTTGTGAGCTATTCTCCACATGTTAGCATTGCTATGAATCTGTTGCATATTCATATTCATGTTCATTTGTCTCTGTCTGCAAATTAATACATAACCTGTTTGTGTATGATTGTTAACTCTAATTTTCAGCTAAAATTTCTTTAATATGTCATTTCATTCCTTTTCATTTCGAAATGAAAAGTAAATTCCTGAGGTTATTTGGTGTCCTTGATTTTCTCTTTGTATATTCACTACCAGATATTAGAGGGGCCCCTTAAATTGTTGGAAAATGTAGAATGCGCTGAGTGCGAAGGCAAGTATATAAGTTCGATACCCACTTTGATTTCAATCTTGATACTATTGGTGAACATGGTTGTACCATAATTCTTTCCTTGATTTGTTTTGTTTTGACATCCTCAAATTACCGATTCTGCGCGAAGGGGTAGCATTTCATTTTCTTTCGTCTCCCATATATGTGTTATCAAATTTCGGCTCCGAAAAACAGACGAGTAATTATATCGAAGCATCAGATGGAATTTGCACTAGATGCAGCAACAACCATGACTGAAGTATATTTTGCCTACAACTATATATGGTAACTCTGATAAATTTGATGATATGATATCAAACATGCATGATACTCACATCAACCAAGTTTTATTACGGCCATAGTTGATGATGTCAAACATGATACTCACAAAAATTCCTCAATTCTGAGTAAACACTACGTTTTTTGGTGTGGGGAGTAATTCTGTTTGATGTAACCATCTGGCTGGCTCACTGTGATTGGTATTTTAAATTTTATGCAGGTCATACATCCATTGCTCAAGCATATGGAGAATCTGGATGTGATCGTGACTACGTTGTGGTTCACTGGGTACTTATTGTCCCCGACATGGCCTTCACCATTACGTTTTTATCTTCACACAATTAGTGACCCGTTATTCCACTTCAACAAACCGGTCATACATGAGGCATTTGAACTTCATTTCCTCTTACGGGTTTGTTGTATTGCAGGGGAGTATGGAGAAGGCATAACAACATTAATTACATTTTTCTTATCTAAATTCAGATATTAGTCAAGGTTACTTTTGATGGTCTCTCCTTGGATTTCTCTGTCGATGGGATTATTTAAACCTAAATTTTGATCCATGCCTTTTCTATTTCACCTTGGCAAAAATAATATAAATGATATGACAGGACGAGGTTCCGATATATCTTAGACCTTGCGGTAGAATATCACAGTGGACCGACTGTTTTCTTATTTTTTGGTGAAACTGCTGAACAAATTATCCATAAGAGAGTTGGAAAGCTAATGGAGAAATCTGAAGGAATGGCAGAGGTAAGAAAATAGACAGGTTATCCAATCACTTAATTGCTGAACATGGTTTTGTATATTATTCACTCTAGGTCCCTAGCATTCTTCATGACAAATGAAAATGAAACCCATAATTTACCTGCAATAATTGAAAACGTGAAGGTAAAACATGCGTCTTCCACATCAAAATTGATGCCAAAAACTTACGGTTACAAAATGTTCACATTATACAGAATTTTTCAAGGGGAAATAGACCGGGAAAACAACATATGCTGAGCACAGGTAATAATGAATCATTATAATTTTCGTTCTCATATAAGTTTATTCTTTTATTTTTTTTATAATGAGCTACAGGAAAGAAAGGAAAAACCAAGAGACAACTATTGAGCAATAGGGGTCATAGAGTTTGAAAGGATAAAAGAGACTTGATAAGTTATGTGGCTCACAAGCTTGCTAAATATGTTATTCAACATAATGTCCAACAATGGCGGACATCATATGATGCAAAAGGAGTTTATCTTTGCACTTATGTTCGTACTTAATATCTTATACCGGAGAAAAAAGAAGGAAAATGATTGGATGTCAAAGCAAAAGAATACGGTGAGAAGGAAAGCACAATACAAAGAAAAAAAAAAACAAAAACAATACAAAGAAAGACATAACTACCCGGTGCGGAGCACGGGTTACTTCCTAGTCTTAGTAGAGACAATTTAACACAATAACGAAACAGAGCAACTTTAAGATACAATAAATTGAAAGTATGAGTTCCCACAAGAGATAATACAATTACAAAAAGAACAAATTGTTATCCTAAAAAAAATGCAATTTGATCAATAGTATGCTCACAAAATGTATATTGCAATAATATCCTCAATTTGGAGTGGGTGATGTTTAAATTTAAAAGTTCAATGTTGAATATACGGCATGGCTATTGAAAATTAACAAGTTTGTTTAACATGGATTTTTCTAATTTGATTTTGTTTAATGTGGCCATCTTCCCATTTTATGTTGTCCCTTGCCGATCCTCCTCAACAAAGAAACATTTTTAATAGCTTCTCCTGCAAGAGAAAAATGCAAATAACACGTTAATCAAACCACTAAAAGTATTTCACATACAACTAAAACAAATGAATTAAGCGCGAAGCAACTCCATGATAAGAATTAAAAAAAATAACTTCACTTGCTCAGTCAAGAAGGTGCTCATAACATAGTCGGTCAATTGCACAACATTGTTTGCATACATATGTTACATGTTTTTTGTTCAATGAAAAGCTATTGTCTCAGTAAAATCTTGTACAGAGTATAAAGTATGTTAAAAATCCAAAACTTTTGCATCTTTTATAAGTTGAACACTAAAAAGATGAAAGGGGAGTTCAAAGCTTTGCATTAACTGAAATATTAACTTTTTTTTTTTGTAATTTAGACCATAAAAAGGTTGAAGTTGAAAATGTGCATGTAGTGTGAGTAGAAGTTAGAAAAGGCAGTCTGAAGCTTACATTGTGTAAGTTGGAAGAGATAAAAATAGCACTCAGCATGCAGCTAAAGTTCAAATATGTCATCGGAAAACAATGAACCGTAATACAAATAAATATGAGTGTATAGTTTATCTAATACCAATTGTCCAAACGCGCTTTATCAATGCAGGTAAGGATGAAATTTACAAGGTTTTGGCACAGTTATGGAGTACCATAATTTGGCAGAAGCGGAAAGTTCATTGCAACGAAATTTTCTTAGGAGCGGAACTAAACAGTTGGACGAAAACAGATTTCACAATGAAATTTATAAACTTCATTATGAATGTCTATCGTGCTAACTACAACATTAATCAAAGTTTTGTAACGTTTGTTATGATCATATGCGGGACCTTAATATCCAAATAACTAATCCCAAATGCTAGCATTATCTTGGGTTTATGAGATACAGAATTTACATTCCAGTATCAATATCAGTGGACATGCGATTCGGCGGGAGGACTAACTTTAAATGACGCCAATATTAACTACAAAGAAGTTAGAGGAAAATCTTCTGGATAGAGCTCAATAGAACACTTGGTGCTAATTAAATTATAGCTAATTATAATGCAGCCTTCCAATGGGCAACAAACTCAAGATGTAATCATATTAGATTACAAAGGGACTCTAAAACCAATAATTTAGGTTGCAAATCTATACATATTGCAAGGGGAAAAAAACAAAGATAAAAGACAATTCTTATTTTGGAAACTAGAATTCAAAACTTGTTAACCTGAAAATCAGGTTCTTTAATTCTGTCAGTAGATTAAACAATTTTCCATCACCTAGTAGATCCGGTTCATATGAATTTAACCGGGCATTGTATTACCCTACCAATATTATTTAAGTAAAAGTAGAGATTTTATTTATTTTTAAATAAAAATAGAATAATAATGAATCAATAAACACATGCATATATATATATATATATATATATATATATATATTAAAATGTAGTATACTTACTGGAAAACTAAGCTACATTCAATATTTATTCATCTTAATATTTCAAAGTCACGGGTCTCAAAACCCAAGAGTCACTAACGTGCTACATTTCGGAAATTCTAATATATGATATAACCATAGAAACACGTAGGCCAAACTAAAATGAAACCATTGATAAATCTGATGAAGGTTGTATCATCATGCATTCAATAGCATTTGGTCAAAATGCCATACCCCTGCAATTTCACCGGTTGAAATGCTCGATTAAGAAAAACATGTTTTACCAAGAAAATCAAAAGGCTATGAAACCATGCTCTGAGTTCTAAATCTTACCATACCCCTTGCCGATCCTTCTCAATTGGGCAAAAAATTCAGAGATCTTCTTAATAGCTTCCACCTATAAGAGAAATGCAAATAATCAATTATTTAAACCATTAAAAGTATTCTCTTATGACTTAAACAACTGAATATAAATCCGAAAGGAAATTAGAATACAGAAAAAATAAAATAATTTCACCTGATCCGTCAAGGATGTGCTTTCAACAAAATTGGTTAATCGCACATCATTGCTGTCATCTGCTACCTGTTTTTTTGTTAAATAGAAAACCATAATCTCAATATAAGCCCATGGACATTGTAATGTAAATGTTATATTTTTAAGTAGGACGATAAAAAAGGAAAAATTGAAAAGTGAATCCGAAACTTACACTATGTAACTGGAGAAACTTCTCGTTTGTTAACTTCTCGAGAGACAATGCAAGTTCCATGGCTGAGTTACTAAAACAGCTATGCTCATTATCAACCGATGATAGTACAAGAGATACAAATCGTATCAAGTGTATAAGACGAGTTCAAGTACGACATGAAGAAAAGGAAAAACCATATTGCGGGTAAATCATCATAAACAGTTCTAAGAGAATATATTGCAGTTAGCCATAATAAAAGACCACAAGCACATGTCCAATTGATGTAGTATCAGGTATATAACATTAGAATATGTTAGGAAGACATAACACTAGTTGTGGGGTCATGGAACACAAATTCAAAAGTCTGATAAAGAAAAAAAACACAAATTGAAATCATAGAGAGCTGTTTAAATATGTATTGAGTTGCATATACATGATTGTAATTGAAAATGTCTGCCCAATAATTTTACAGTTAAGTTGCAATCACTTATATTAGAAGCAATTGCACAAACACTATGACCCAACATTTGACATCTAACTGTGGAGATTTAAATATATATAAACATAAACAATATAAACTTGCTTCAATAGAAAGCACAAACATGATAATATTATTTGAGATTTAAATAACAAGGTAGGTACTAATAGTATGAAGCATTAAAAATGCTTCAAAAAAAATAAAAATAAAGGAAAGCATTAAAAAAATGTAGTGCATAACAATAGAAAACCTAAAAAAATAACAGCAGATAAAACCCTCTGCAACCATCTTCTTAATAAGTCACTTCTTATCTCCACCACCTTCCTCCTCAAGGTGTAGATCAACTCAGCATGAAGGAGTAAACATGATGGGGTTATCTTCAATTTGTTTTATTTCAATGTCATCATCATGTACAACAGGATCTTTAGGGCGTGGACCTATTGGTTTGGTTTTGGATAATCAGGCCAACACGTATCTTTTGGCGGAGAGTTATCTTTAGGGTGTGTACTTCTTGGTTTTGGATAGTCAGGCCAACACATATCTATCGGCGGAGAAATTTTTGGTGGTTCATTCTTTGGTGGTGGTTCTCGTCGAGGAGGGCGATCCATACTATCTCAGAAACTTCAATCTCTCAGAACCAAAATTCCTTTCTTTTCAAAATTGGAAATGTGTCATCAAATGGAGGGAGCAGTTAATCTTCTTTCATTTTATTCTTTTAATATAGTATATAATAAACCCTAACGAACAAATGAAAAACTCTAAATTGACATGCATAAAAGAAAATCAACCCTGATATCGATTGATCTTTCCAAACAATCTCTCAATTCTTTGCATCTACCTTTTACAAGCAATTTGAACTTTCGCTAACTGACATAAAATTATATGAATAATTTCTTGTTTATTCAATGTCTTATTTATTTACATTTTACTTATAATTTAATTAAGTTAATATTAGTGCACAAAAAATATAATAAGATATTATGCATATATACATTATCGTGTTATCATGATTGTTCTTAAAATACTTATTACAATATCAATACACTTACACATATGTACTAGTATAAATATATTAGGTAAACCATAAACAAAATATAAGACCAACACTGAGGAAAAAAAGTTTGTTAAACAAACATTGTTTTATAAAAGACATCAAAAAGATGACTTACTAATAAAAAAACCATAATCAACAAAGTAAAAAATCTTTTTTGTGGTATTTTTCTTTAATTTTTCCCCCCTTAATTAGTAATCTTCATATCTCAATGATAAAAAAATATAAATACGAATTTGTTTTATTATGAGTTTTAAAATTTTAAATGAAAAACTTATATTTGTCCATTATCTGAACCCATTTCCAAACCTTGACTGCAAATAAAAACTTATATTTATCCATTATCACTTACTTGGATATAACATGGAAAGAAGCGCTAAAACAAAGGAAAGTAGATGCAACAACAAACTTATTATATGATTTATTCTTAACCCAAAATTTTAACATTCGCATAAAAATGTGTTAATTATATGATACCTAAAGCATATATATATTTTTAATACCTCTTATTTATTACAAAATAAATAAAATCATAACCAATAAAAACACGCATTATCTTTGTCCGGAGAATGACCCACTTAATTTCAATAACTAAATAGAATATGTATTATCCTTGTCTAGAGAATATCCCAATTAATTTCGATGCTTATTTGTCGTGTTTTACATAAAAATATGCGAAGAACCTGCAAACAAAAAAAAATGCTAAGTATATGAAATAATTGGAGTGCAGTAACAGTAGGATCTTTACTTAACCCAAAAATAAAAGTCAATCCATAACCAATAACAACATGCTTAGTTGATGTTTATGGAGAAAATTAATAATTGATTTTCAACGTGGTATATGGTGGTGTCATACATTTCATATTGCGTATATTTTCTGTATGAATATATAATGTCAAAAATAAATCGCACTCAAATTGTGAGATAGTGTGGGGATGACCATGTCAACGGATCTTCTCCCTTTAAATAAAAGTTATACCAAAGATATATTACTTAAGAGAAAATGGAATTAAAAACCCAACCAATCTTGGTAAAGTTTTTGGAATTCGATGGATACATATATAAGTTGATATCAGCTTGAGATAAATTATTTTGACCAATCTGAAGCTACAATTTTAGAGACCATAAAACTTAACATACAATACTATATTAAGTTCTTACAAGAAGTAGTCTACTATAATAACTTCAGTCTGGGATATAGTTGAGATGTAATAAACCCTCCAATCTTAAGGTACTGATTTTATAATCTTAAAAGAGGCATCACAACAAAAAGAATAATATGAGATATCATGAGGTTTCCATCTGTCGGTTTGGATGTGCACAGTAGTCGTGTTTTGATGAGTCTTCTTTAGCATACTTTTTCCATTCGAATCATTCAAAATATGAATAACTCTGAACACTTCGACGGGATTAGGTTTTATGTTATCCAAACAGTTCTACATTTGGACTTCCATATTTCCCAGGTCGTGTTAGCCATAGTAAAAGTTATCCACTATATTATTGACATCATTAGAAAACCAACTTTTAATCCAGTCTTGCACTGAAGCAGTAGCATTTAGAATAGATCTTCTTGCACCTGGGATAGTAAACCACACATCTCTCACAAAACAACAGTATGAGAGTATATGCTTAGTTGTTTTAATTATATTTTTGCAAATTGCACACTATTTTCCTCTATGGTTCACAATTATAGACATCCTCTCATTAGATGAACAATGTCGACTAAACACTTCCATAAGAATTGTTTGACCCTTGGCAGAGTTTTTACACAACTTCTTCCAAAATGAAGCAGTTTCTTCATCAACAACAACCTCACTTGCCTTTAAAGCAATAATTTTCCTATATGCTGACTTAACTGTGAAGTCCCCATTTCTAGTTAGTGTCCATATCAATCTGTCTTTTCCCATCATAGGAATTCTAGTTTGCAGTATCTTTTCTGCATCATTTGGACTGAAGATCTGTTGTACTATATGCACCTTCCATGACTTTGTGTCTTGATCAATCAATTATCCCAAATTTATGAAGTCTTTTGTGATATCCATGTCCACAGCTGGGATTGGAGGAGATTGCTTTCCAGTAATCCAATTATCATCCCATGTTGAGATGTTTTTACCATCTCCAGTTAACCAGAAACTGTGATCCTTAACAAACGTCATGCTTCCCTGTATGCTCTGCCAAGCCCATGTTGAATTTTCTCTTCTCTTTTGCATGAAAACCTGGAGTATGTGGAAAATATATTTCCTTCAAAGCTTTTTCCCATAACTTGTATTCATTTAAGTAATCTTCATGTTGTCTTAGATAATAATGTTGAGTTGAAAGACCTTAAATCTCTAAAACCCATTCCTACTTCTTGTTTATCCTTACTAACTGCTGGCCAAGAGCTAAAGAAGAAGCCTTTCGAGTCGTACTTTCCCCACCAGAAATTCCTTTGTACTGCCTCTAACTCCTTGATTGTAGTATCTTTAAGCTTGAAAATACGCATATGATGAGGTGGAATTGTATTAAGCGCATGTTTCACTAAAGCAGATCTCCCACTTTGATTAATAAATTTACCGATCTTCATCTGGTTAATCAATTTTTTATGTTGACCACTAAACTGAAAAAGAGGTTTTTTTCTTTCTGTTTAAGAACAATGGTATACCCAAGTATTCTCATCTAGATCCATCTTTTTCATCTTCAAACTTATTAATAGTATCTTACAGTGTCTTGGGTGCAAATATTTTTAAAAGAAAACAAAAGATTTATGGAAGTTAATATGTTGACCTGATATGTCATTGAATGCTTTAATCACCTGAAGCAGATTAGTAACATTTTGAATGTCAACCCTTGCAAAGATGAGGCAGTCATCCGCAAAGAGAAGGTGACTGACTTGATGAGATTTCCTTGAGATCTTAATATCTTGTATTTTGCCATCCATTTTAGCCTTGGCAATAGAACGTGTGAAAACCTCCATAGTCATTAAGAATAGATATGGGGATATTGGATCACCCTGTCGAATCCCACGAGTTGGCTTCATAGGTTTACAAGGACCTCCATTTAGAAGGAATTGAATTTCCGAAGTACTTACACATTCCTGAATTAGATCACACCATTTAGTGCTAAAACCCAGCTTTTTTATAATATTGTTTAGAAATGGTCACTCAACTCGGTCAAAAGATTTTGACCTGTCGAGTTTAAGAGCCATATAGTGTTTCTTGGTCTTTTTCCTATTTATGCAATGAATTAACTCATGGTCAAGAGTAAGGTTATCTCCTATTTGCGTCCCTGGTACGTATGCAGCCTGCATGGGTGAGATGATCTTCTCTAAATGCAAGTTCAATCTATTGGCCATGATTCTAGAAATTAACTTGTAAGTAGAATGCATAAAGAAATTGGTCTGTCATCTCCCGGAGTTTGAGGCAGCTTGCACTTTGGAATGAGGCAGAGATTTGTCTTATTTATCCTCCTAAGCATTCTTCATGTCCTGAAATAAGATTGCACCATCTTAATAATGTCATCTTTAACTACACTCCAGTTAGCTTGAAAGAAGCCTAGAGGAAAGCCATCCGTACCCGGAGCTTTCCATGGATGCATTTGCTTGAGAGTATTATGAATTTCAGCTTCATCTGGTATTCTTGTGAGAAAGATATTAATTATCGTCTTCAGTAATGCATGGAGGAAGGATATTTAATAAGTATCATTTGGTGGATTAGAATTTATCATTATCCCATTAAAATGTTCAGTCAAAAGATATTCCAACTGATTTTTCCCACTGCACCAACTGCCATCTTGTTGTTTCAGAGAATCGAATCTATTCCTTGATCTTCTTTTGTTTGGTTGCAGATATAAATAATTTGTATTTGATTGACTTCATGGAAATAAGACTCTCTGGATTTTTGTCTGCAGAAAACTTCTTCACGCTTATGTCATTCTTCTATCTTCTTCTCCACTTCTTGAACTAGTTGTATATTATCATTGCCATTAGTGTTCGGTTATATAGTTGTTGTTGAAGAGATTTTAGATTTCCTTGTATGTTACCAAAAGTTGTTTTGTTCCAAATGGAGAGATCTCTTCTTGTTTCTGACATCTTCTTGTCTAGAACAAAACCAGCTGATCATATGAACTGTTTAGACCAAGAATTTTGAATTTGGTCTTTAGAGGTTTTATCCCTAAGCCAACATTTAAAAAATTTCCAATTCCTTGCACTATAATAATCATTAGGAGACATATCTAACAAAATAGGGCAATGGTCAGATGCTAAGAAAGGAAGATGTTTTAAACATGAATCAGGAAAATAAATCAACCAATCTGAGTGTATGAGAGCTCTATCAAGACGAGAACGAATTTTATCAGTACCATGTTTGTTACTTGTCCATGTGAATGGATTACCATGATCAGAATGGTAATGAACCTTTAAGTCTAACAAAGATGAGTTTACTGAATCATACATGGCGACCCACTATATGCATGATCAGAATTTATTTATAGTATTATTAAATCTCTGTAATGCCTGTAAATTTTAGAATTATGTAATCTTTTGTGATATAATATTTAAGCTTTATTTGTGGCATGCAAAGAAAAATTATGAGAACTATACTATACCAACGTAGGATGCAACTGGAGGAACCAAATCTATCAATGAGTGACAACCTAAATGAATTATGAAACCCAAGTGAGTTGCCTGATTATATAAAGAAACAACATCATCCATGGCTAGCTAACTAACGACATCACCTCTAATCATTCATTTGCAACCATCTCAGCCTAAGACCAACACTGCTTGTACCTCAAACCATAAATTCAACATCCATTTGTACCTGCAATTCATAGCCCTCTACCGGTTCACCTTCTACAGCTACAGTATCAAACAATCTCCTCCATCTTCTATTGCATTGTAGCTACCACTGCAACAACCATTCTACAGCCAACCATTCACCACTGCCATCTCCAGAATTACCACCAGATCCACAGATAACTCAATACCTCACTTCCATCAGCTTCTCATTCAAACTAACTGCAAAATCATCTTCTCAGCACCACCTATCTGCACGGCTCGACCTAGTCCACCTTGTCAGCTCTATCATTTCCATGTTTCAGATCAAAAACTGCAACGATTTCATCCATTGCATTACATTCTGCAAAACCCATTTCTTGTAGCTTAACAATTGTACCTGCAACTCTATCACAGACTCAAGCCATTACATCTGGTACTTGACCTAAACATTCATCTAAACACCAACAGAACCAACAACTTCATATCAGCTTCCATTTCATGTTCCACCTACAACCTTCAGTTCCAATTTTTTCTCCCCTTCCTAAATTTCACCATCTCTTCATATTGAACTACAAAAATTCCTTAATCTCCACTAAACCAAAGTATACTTGAAAATTGGTAATGTCAAAACCCCATTGTTACACTAATTCTGTCAAACCCCCATTGTTACACCAATACATCCCTGAAATCAAACCTAGCCATTTCAATTCATGCCTGCAATTTATACCACCAATATACCTATTCAATCATAATTACCATAACATCTCAAACCCCCATCTTCTAATTCTTGATAAACCCACAATTTCTTCTTGATTGCAACACAAATTCAGATTAGAATCGAAATCCTTGTTCATCTACTACCCTAACCTTCAACTTCCCTAGCCGATTCCTTGCTTCTGTAAATTCTTCTCCTGCTCTTATGTAACCCCAAACATCATAGAACCCCATTAATTCATCGTCTCAATCTTCATAGCTGCAACGGACTCAAAACCCCCATCGATCTCATAGCATATTCATTACCAGCAACAACAAATATTCTCTTCAATCATCACCAGATTTGGCAACAACTTTAACTATATTTCTGCAACAACACATCCATAACTCCATCGACCTCAAATAATCATTCTTCTCGATCTGATTCAAGTGTTGATGAAGATTTACAGTTGGGACAAAGAAGAAAACGAACTGAAAAAGTAGTTTTTTCTTTAGAAAAGAGAAAAATAGAATTTCATAAATTATGGGTTTTAGAATAATTTTCTTTGTGAAAATGGGGGCGCGCATGAAGTTTTGCGACCGTGGGTTTCACGGTAGGAAAATCTGAGAAAATGGGTCTCCCTGTAGTTTTCACAAAAGGCAAAGAATTTGGAGTTCATGTCCATTATAGGTCACAGGTAAAGGGATTTGGGCTTGCTAATAACCACCAAGGTCCATGTCTATAAGGACCATAACCTTAACTGAGCTCTGGTGATCAACTCAAAACGTATTCGTAATAAAAAAAAAAACGAAAAGCAATAACACCAATATAGGAACAATGTTAGCTACCAAAGTATAACTAAGTTTTCCGTTGGCTCGCATAACCTGGGCAACCCGCAAAGCAGGCAAAGGTTTGACACATCCCGTGTCATGGGAGGAGCAGGGAGTGTGCATACTATTCTAGTAGGGGTTTACGCATTCGCAACCGTTAAAATAGCATACCCACTATGTTCCTGCCCAGGGTTGCATGGCTGCGGGGAGGAATCCCACAGGGCTACAGGGAGGAATCCCGCTTTCACGATCCTGCGGCCTACATAGCCACGGGAGGGAGTCCTTCCCTTCACAATATGCTAGGGTGGTTTCACATGTTCACCAGTTCAAGGGACAATCATCGATACCTTTTCGATAGATAGGCACAGAGACTAAACGAGTCTTTCCCTAAGAAGACTCAGGGAAGATGCTGAAGAGGTATTCGGGCTTGTTGTCGCCGCATGGAACGGGGGACCAACCAGCACCAGAAACTAAACACCACTCATGCGCCAACACGTATTTTCCATCAAGGAACAACCATTTCTAGTAGGACAAGCCATCCAAGCCTTTTAAGATCAGGTGAGCACGAGCACCAGGAACAAGTTGTCTCAAGCGAGCACGCTGTGCGCGAAGTATCAATCTAACCAACGACCGGTAGATTAAGCAGCCAACGGGGCACCATCGATACCTTCTTGGTAATATGCAACCCAGGAACCAGGAGGGGAGAAGAGGTAGTCGGGCATATTCTGGGCGGGGGGACAACAAGCATGAATTTGAGGTCTCTACATCATGGACAAAGTATAGGTAGCCGTTGTGCTTACTTCTTGCATAGGGCTAATTTTGGTATCTTATTAAAATGTGAGTATCCAATTTGCAACCGACTGGCAATAAATAGGGTGCAGCTCTTCAACTATATAGTGGATCGAGGATACGGATTCTGTCTATATTGGACTATTATCCTCAACATTGAGTACTAATTCACATTTAATGCAGATTCATATATACCTCACTGAAATATCTACCAAAGATTTTCTAAATATTATCCATTAATATTTTAGGACACCGGATGGATATTGACAATGTCGTTACTTTATAGGAACAAATGATAATCTGCATAGATTCTCATTTAATGCACAATATTAATGAACTATATAAATTCAACGAATTAACGACATAATTAAATATTTAACTCATAAACAAGACTATATTCACTGCAATGGAGTATTTGAATATGAGCTTCCTTATTATGGTCTTTGTCCTAATTTTCTCTAGTTTTATCTCACCAATACACTGCGTAGGTGGAAAAAGAAACTTATCAAAGGAAGAAATAGATGATATAGAAATTGAGAGACAACTAAGAGTTTTAAACAAGAAACCAGTTAAAACCATTATAGTAAGTAGATTATGCCGATGTTTATGTTCAAGTGTTTAACTTCTATTTCTAGACTGGCAGATCACGATAAGATGACTGTGAGTATAAATTCTTGAATTCATTGTTCATGTCAGCTGTTTCTTTCTAATATATTTTATTTACATTTTAGACCGAGGTTGGTGACGTAGTAGACTGCATAGACATTTATAAACAACCAGCATTTGATAACCCAGTGCTCAAGGATCATAAAATTCAGGTAAGATACGATTCCTTTTTGTATAAATCATTTATAAAAGCAATGACATAACTAGGAATTGAGTGTAGGATAGGCTTGGCGACCTAAATTTATTTTAGGATGGGCTTAAGTCTATAATTTGTACATGTTATTTTTATAAAAAATGAAATGGGTGTTAAAAAAAGGAACGATCTTTGGAATTAAGGTGGGTTAGAATCAGGATAAGACATGCTCTGGTTCTTACAATATAATGGAAGTGCAAACTCATTTCACATGTAGGAGGAGACCTAGATAAGACAACGGAGAAAACATTTAGTCCTTTGTCGTTGAATTTGCCTGCATTTGTGATCATAAGTCAGTGTAACTCATAGATTTCAACGAGTGCAACTATGTGCACCCTGTTTTAACCGGGGTGCACATTCCGTACCCGATTAATGGCCGAGTGAAAAACCGGTGTTATGTATATTGTTTTTATATTCCGTACTCTCTTTTTTTTTGATTGAATCACTAGAAGATGATTTGAACAGTAATGAAAGTCTCCTGATCTTGGACAAAATACGAAACAAATAAGCAGCAAAAAGCCTTTAGATTAGTATGTCCGATCAAGCTATCCATCCATGATTCATAACACCTCAGTAGAGATTTGGTTGCTGACAATGGTGAGCAGGCCTAAATCCACCCAATACAGCCACAATCATAGCATTAATCACCATTTGAGGACCTCCGAATACCCATGTTCCGGTTTTCTTTTGCTGGTGCTATAATCACCACAATCATATCAGTCTTGCCTCAATTTTCCATGTCTACTTCTCTTTTAGTTTGATGATTGAGAAATTGTATTCCATTTGATTTTGAATGATCAACTTCGAAGTTCAGCAAGTCATCGAGAAAGTGAAAACACAGGCATATTATTGGTGTAAGAATGTGGAAGCTCTGAAAAACATTTCTTTAGACAACGTAAAATCGAACTGGGGGCAATTTTTTGTAAATTAAAGTCCTAATGTGGACATTATTGGGGGTTTTCTCTTTTGCTGCCAGGTTAGTTTTTTGGGAGGTTCTCCTTCCTCTCTTCTTTCGCTGTGCGGAAAATTGAATTGGGGAGTCTTATTTGTTTGACTTGGGGTGTTGTTTTCGCTTACTCCCAGTAAGCCTGTCAATATATTCTTACTTTTGCCAAGGGAAAAAAAAAAATGATCATAACTAACAAAACAACAGTTGGTTACAAATTGTTCACAATTTCGGAAACCAATGGTCGATACAAATGAGAAAAAAAAAAAGAATAATGGTTGTAAAATTTAATTTAAGAGGTACAGCAGAAGAAAATTGTCAGATCTATCATCTAACTTATGTTTTCATTTTCGATTTGATTCATAGAAAAGCATTAGAGGCAGAGAAAGTGAGTCAGACCGGAGTAGTAGCAAAAAAAAAAAAACCCGTATTCAGCGAATAGCGTGGGGAGGAATGTGCATCCCAGTTAACTAGGGGTGCACATAGTCGGACTCAATTTCAACAGTAATTTCCTAAAAAAAAATATTTCACATTCTATAATTACCTATTAAATATACGGAATTTTGAATTTTGCTTATCCCATTAGATAGGCGGAATACTATTTTCAAGATGAATATTTTCACACATACCCATATTAATTGTACATAGATAATTGCGTTATTAATGAGACAAGGGGTAAAATATAAGGAAACATAAAAAATTATGAATCCAATAAACTTTTTTTAATCTAATAGAATTGTCTCTCTCCGGCTACATATACTCCATATTGTAATATATACTCCATATTATCCAAAACTCGGTAATGTATATATATACTCCATATTGTGATACTAACCGACTTTCCGATATTATTTATGGAATTTGACATTTACATATACACAGATGAGTCCAATATCAATTCCTGGAGAGACAAGAAGTCAAAATATTTCAGCATCCTCTATTTTTCATGGGCTTCAAAGGGAACAATGTCCTTCAGGAACAGTCCCTATTCGAAGAATGACTAGAGAAGACTTGGTTAACGCTAAATTTCTCGCAAAGAATATTGAACCAATTAATGCAAACGGTTTTCCTAACATTGGTTTCCATGTAAGTTATATACTTTATTTAATGCATTTTATTGAGATTATTTAATTTGATTGTATAAATTTATTAGTTATGGTTTGTAGTATGTCTATGCGTTAGAAGTCATTCGTGGGAAAAAATATTTCGGAGGTGCAGCTTCTATGTCTATACATAACCTTACAGTAGATCCTGACCAATTCAGTACTTCACAAATTTGGATTGTGAATTCTACTACTCCGAATCAAATGAACGGCATCCAGTTCGGAATAATGGTACGTTTTTGTTTTCTGGTATACCCATTTTACCATGTCAAATTTGATCATTTTTTCTTACCAAAAAGTCACTTTATTGAGTTATATCATAAGTTTTTCAGAAAAATCCAAGCGTAGCTGGTGGTAATCTCCCTCGACTGTTTGGTTTTTGGATCGTTGTAAGTTTTATTTAGTTGTTTTTGTATCTTAATATTTATTCAAAATGGTGGACATCTTGTGGAAATATGTATAACTCTTAGTCGTTGTATATATATTTCAAAGCTAATTAAGTTTCGGCGTTTAATTCTAATCCGAATCCTAAACTCATTAGAATCTTAATTCCAAACTTGAAATTAACTTAAAAACTTTCTTACTGTATTAATTTTCAGAGGAATGGACACCAGGTTGATGGTTGCTTTAACATAGCGTGCCCAGGCTTCATCCAGACCCACTCTAGTGTATTTATCGATCAACCGTTTGTGCACTCATCAGTATATGGCCAAATATCATATGATGTGCATATTATGGTATACCGGGTAAGTTTATATTTAAGTAAATATAAGTAAATATCAACTTCGGCTGGACATGAAATCTTTCTTATTGGAAAAGTAAAGAGAAGGAAATTCTTCATAATTAATATACACGAGGTTCTTTAAAAACGTTTTTATACAATTCTAGGCCCAAGGTAATAATGGTCACTGGTGGTTAAAAATGGGAGCGACTGCTGAAACAAGTGAACATGTAGGATACTGGCCGAATGAAATCTTTATGCATTTAAGAACCAGTGCATCAGTTGTACGATACGGAGGAACTGTAGGTTCAATGTCTCAAGCATCAACTCCACCGATGGGAAATGGATTTTTACCTCAACTTCAGGACTATAAAACGACAGCTTACATGAGACTAATGAAGTATGTCAACGAGGCAGGAGCATCTGTTGACCTAAACTCACATTCAGTGCGAACCCATAATGAAACAGTACCACAATGCTACGACATTATGTTTGCTGGTCAAATAGGAGGAAATTGGAGTAATACTATCGCGTATGGTGGACCTGGTGGTTACTGTAACTAGTACAATGAGAATGTAATGATATGTCGATGGAGACGACCGAAATAATAATGTTGATTTTGTTGTCTTCAAAATGGCAATAAAAATCATTTTATTGCTTTGCCCAAATTCTGTATTTCCAATGTACAATGTCAGTTTTTTTTTTTACCAACCTTCCCAAGTGGGAACTGCCCTTCCAAGAGTATGTGCCCATTGTTGGATAATTTCAACAAACCCTTGAATTGAAGGCATTTAGGCAGCTTCCGGGGTTCGACCTGAACAGAAAACTCGTTTCACCAATGGGCGCATTGAAGGAAGAGACGCGCATGTTCACTCTGAAAAGATGTCCGTAGAGATGAAGAGTCATCTCCAAAGGGTGTGATTTCCTCTTTAAATAGGAGACTTGTTTTCATTTAATAACATCTCTCAACTCTCTCTGTTTTCTTTCTTACAAGCATCATCAGAAACAAAACCAGTGTGTTCTTGGTTGGATCAAGGTCGTACAAGCTTTGAATCCAACAACTGTTGTGGGGCTTCAAGTATCCTGACGGCAATATTCAATTGACCTGTTTGTACTTGCCAATTCAATTGGGAAAGGGTCGAATAATTGTCGAAAAAAATCTTTCATAAGAGCCTTGAACCCTAATACAACATTCTTTTCTTCACCCTGTTTTACTGCCAATTTTCCAACACCCATTCATCCATGTCCCAAATGAAGGTATCCTTTTCAATTATCCAAGCACTCTAGGAAGTTAATTTTTAGTGTTATCAGCTGCAAAGGTCCCTTGTTCGGCCCAAAGGCCCCAAACGGTCCTTGTAATACCAACCACCCCTCCTCATTATAACTGCACAAAACAATGAGTAAGAAATCTGGCAGAAACAATTTAATTTCTTAGAATTGGGGTAACAAAGTGTATAAGTAGATTAGTACAATAAACAAAGTGATTCCCAAAATGCTTATCACGAAACACGTTCACATGCATTATGTAGTAGCCTAGTTAGTAATTCGGGGTACGGGTAGTAGTTCGGGACGGCATACGTACGGGAATTATACGGATTCGGATAGGTCGGATTTGGTCAAAAATCCGGTCAACGGTTCGTTGTTCGGATAATAGTTCGGAACGGCATACGTACGTGCAAATTCATTTTATAAATGTTCGGCACTTAAAATTCGGCTTACATATATGATAAATTGATAAGTATTATGAACTTATTATGAAACTAACTTTATTTGATATGATTTATAAGATGGAAAAAAACATTTTAGCGTGATTATTTAACAAGAAGTAAACAATTTAATCGCATAAATGTATTACAAAACGAGTTTATAGACTTTTAAACAAAAATCAACACATAAAACACTGGTTAAACAACTACTAATAGAAAATTTTAACTGAATAATTGTATTTAAATATAAAGTATATACAAAATCAAACAAAAACCAATCAACAAAACTCAATTCGAGAGTTACCTCAGAGAGCGAGGCCAAGCGTTCAATCCAGCCTCGGTATCATTTGATTCTACTTTCGGATATGTTCGCGAATCATTCGTGAGGTCCATATAATCCGGGAACTAGGTTCGGAGTTCAAATAGTTCGGAAGTATCATTTGAATGCGTTCAGTTCGGATACGTTCGCGAATCATTCGGGAATGATTCGGAGAATTACTAACTAGGTGTAGTAGTGGGAAATCCCACTATTAACATCCCTTAATAATTTATATAGATCTAAACATATTGAATATGAAAATGAAGATTAAAGTGCTAAAATCATAAATGGACACAAGGATTTTTTACATGGTTCGATCAATGTGATCTACATTCATGGTTCTTCACTATGATTGTTGAGGTTACATGAATATTATATTTAGAATCTCCATTAATGATTTTTTGGTTGAAATCTAGATCTGGTTTTTGAGGGGAAGAAGATGATAAAGAAAATAAAGTCTCTCTCTACAAAAATGTGTCTCTCCTATTTACAAAGTGTGTATCCCCCCCTTTTTCTCTATCCTGCCTTCTTGAATTTGATTCTTTTAACAACGCCAAATTTGATAATAATGGAAAAAAAAATCTTAAAATAAAAATTTAATATCTTTGTTTGTACTCATTACATAGATAATTTAAAGAGCTTTCCAAATATATTAATTTTGCAAAAATCCGATGTGTATTTTTAAAGATATCTAAGTTTTAATTTTTTTATCTATATTTAAAACAATGGCATTCCTGTAAAAATACAAATATTAACTAAAAGCTTAGTTAATGTGGGTATTATTGTCATGTGAAAAAAGCTTCACCAAAATACCTTTTTTCTTTATATTAGTATAAGATAGGTGTTTACATAGTGGATGACAGCTAATATATAGTGGAGTACAGCTAACACCTCAGCTCGTGTTGTGCTACGTTCTAGCGCGCGCATGCTACGTTCTCTCGCGCTAAGGAAATGAATGAATCTCGCGCGCTAAGGAAATGTGTTATGCTAGATTTTTCCCCTACACGTTATGTAAAATAACCCAATCCTAAAGAACCTTTTTCGCAAAATCCATACTGAAAATCTTGATACTAGTGAAATTTAGTAATATTTTCCAATCATAGTATCGTTTCTCGTTTTACCCAATAGCTTGAGCAACATCAATAGGTCTACCAGGAGGATAAGGACTTTGTGTAAAACCCCAAAGATTAAAAAAAAAATTGTCTAGCAAAATCCCAGAACTTACCGTCAGATTCTTGAACAGTCTTAAAGCATGGCTAAATGACTTCACTCCAAGCCAAACACCACCATTAGCTTCGAGAACTGCTAAATCCAAATTTTTGCTCGCAAGTCGCAATTGCTTGAAGTTGTATATAAGTCTTATTTTCCTGCCCCTTGAGAGATATGACTGGAGTGACTTTTCTGCAGTTTATGAGCAAAAGTCGTTGCAGTAGCTTATAGTCTAACTGGAGATAAACCAATTGAATACTAGATTAAGTTCTTTGCATCGGGACAAGCTTACCAAAATTACATTCTATGGTACCCAAAATAACAATTTCTAAAACATGATTGTTAATTGAAGAAAGTCATTTTTTTATTCAAAATGTCCAACAGATGAAGTGGAAGTGTTTAACTAAAATATCAAAGTATCTATGAGTCTCCGATCCATTAATATAAAATATCTATGGAAGTGTTTAACTAAAATATCAAAGTATCTATGACTTCTAAGAAAACCATATTTTTCACAAAAGATTGATTTTTACCACTTAGTTACTTTCAATTGACGGTCAGTAATAACTTTCTACTTGACCGACATGCTCATTCAAAGTTATCCTTAAAATCCAGTAACAGGTAAATCAGTTTTGACTTTTGACATGTTTCAAGAAATCTAAATGGTAAAAGCAGAGAAAAAAATCTACAAACCTTCCCAAGTGGAAACTCTTTCCAAGCTATGCCATAAACCATGTGAATAGGTGCCCATTCATCCATGTCTTCACCCCAAATGAAGGTATCCTTATCCCAAGCAGTTTTTAGTGTTATCAGCTATAAATAAGATCTTGTTGTTCTTGACTCAATTGTGATACCAACTAGCACTCCTCATTATAACTACACGAAACAACAAGAATTAAACAATCTGACAAAAACAATTTCTAAAATTAAGGGTAACAAAGTGCAAAAGCACACATAAGTACCATAACTGAAGTGGTTTGCAAAATGTTTATAACAATGGTGCAGCATTTCGCTTAGCGCTTGCATGCATTATGAAGGACAACCCAATCCTAATCAACATGTTCCGCAGAAAAAAGAATGTATACACAAAATTCATTATTCGCCACGTGTTGGAAGAATTACACGTGGAGGACACACAGCCTGAGACATCAAGGCACGATGTCACGTCTCAAAGGGGCATCTGTCATCTGCACATGTTCATCATCAAGCCGATCCGACGGCCAAGAACCTAGGGGCACTGAAGTATCGAGCCACTGAGAAGTATCGAAGAACACCCTAGGATCTTCTTTACCCCATCTCAAGGAAGACCCAAGATCAACAGTGGAGACTAGACTCGCTGACACGGATGTGATGGGAGCCGCAGACATCTATCTGGCGCGTGCAGGTAGCCCAACCACCCACATTAAACACTCTAAGCATATAGTACATGTCAATCAGCCCGTGGATAAGAAAGAGGTGGCCCATCGTCACCATACATGACCGATGGAGCCATCGGTCGAGAACGAAGACATCAGCTGGATCCGCACAAAGATCAAGAAGATAAGGTTGTAACTGCCTCTGATGGTAGACCCCATTTTCTATCCCTATAAATACCCCTCTCCACTGAAAGAGAAGGGGTCGACCAAATTTTAGTGAGTAGAGAAGAAGACAATAAGAGAGAGAAATAGGAAGAGTAAGTATGAGTTCCATTTCCTCATTAGCTTTGTTATTCACCCAGAGTCACTCGACTGTCTTTGTAATTCTTAAATACATAGTGAAACACAAACCCCGTGGACGTAGGCCTTAGTGGCCGAACCACGTAAATCATCGTCTCATTTACATTCAAAGACTTTACTTTCTCATTATTATTATTATGCTCGATTTATTATACATCTCGATCGTAAGAATAACTAAATTACTCCCCCACGACTAGACAGGGACGAGCCCGAAGGCTCTGAGTCGATGAGTCATCATATCAACATAGTTTTATTTATGATTCATTCTCCTTTATAAGTACGTGAATAAATGCGAGTATTGTTTGTGAACATATGGATATCATCGTTATTTCTGCGTTCACAATATGGCGCTAGAAACAGGGACTCTGTCCCGGTAAAAGATTTATCATGTCCTGTGATTTTACCTATTTTTTGGCTCCCCGTACTATTCTCTAATTAATAGTGTTCGGATTTAAGCTAACAATCAAAATCATTCTTTCAAAAACAATTTTCTTCATGTGATTAAAACTTATCGTCTCCGGATTTAAGTAAACTTATAGATTTATACTTTTCTTAGAAGTTGTCCATGTTTTCCAAGCTCAAAACTCACAGATCTATGCATTTTCTAGAGTTTTCCATGTTTCTCGAATTCAAAACTTACGGATCTAAGGCTTTCCTTAGAATATTGCCTACATTCCATGTTTAAAACTGAAAGATCTGCGCTTTTCTTAGAGTTTTCCACGTTTTTCATGCTTAAAACCGATCGATTTGCAATTCCCTTAAAAATGTTTTTTAGATCCATGAGGAGATCTATGTTTATAACCTAGAACGATCTTGTTTACCCCAATGTTGGGGCATTCGACCAGTAACAAGATAATTCACTATATTTGCATACCAAGGTGCTTGGGTAACAAAGAACAGTTGTTCATCGGGAAAGCTATCCCTTATATGAAGGGAATCATTAGGGGAACTAACAACTATCCTAGACAAGTGGTCTGCTACTACATTTTCTGCATCCTTTTTGTCTTTAATGCCTGGACAAAATAATAAAAGGATCCATATAATCAATCTAGGTTTGGTATCCTTCTTAGACAAAAGGTATTTCAAAGCAGCATGATCAGTATAGATTACGATCTTAGAACCTAAGAGATAGGGTCTAAACTTGTCTAAGGCAAACAAAATGGCCAACAGTTCCTTCTCTGTAGTGGTATAGTTCAACTGGGCATCATTCAGAGTTTTTCTAGCATAGTAAATCACATGAAGTAATTTTTTTTCTCGCTGACCTAGCACAACACCAATAGCATAATCTAAAGCATCGCACATGATCTCAAAGGGTAGGTTCCAGTTGGGTGCCTGGACTATGAGGGCGGTAGTGAGTAAGGTCTTAAGCTTCTCAAAAGCCTCTAAACAAGCATCATCAAAGACAAACTTAGTATCTTTTGCAAGCAAATTGCAAAGAGGTATAGAAATCAAGCTAAAATCCTTAATGAATCGACGATAAAAACCTGCATGCCCTAAGAATGACCTAATATCTTTTACGGTTTTTGGGACCTGTAAAGTCTTAATAAGGTCAACTTTGGCTTTATCTACCTCTATACCCTTAGAAGATACGATATGCCCTAAAACAAATCCTAAACGAACCATAAAGTGACATTTTTCCCAATTAAGCACTAAATTATTACACCTAGTCAAAACTAATGACAAATGATGCAAGCACTCATCGAAAGACGAACCAAACACTGAAAAATCATCCATAAAGACCTCTAAGAACCGTTCTACCATGTCAGAGAATATGCTCAACATACAACACTGAAAGGTCGCAGGGGCATTACATAGCCCGAAAGGCATGCGTCTATACGCAAAGGTACCAAAGGGACAGGTAAAAGTAGTTTTCTCTTGGCCTAAAGAAAAAAAAAATCTAAAAACTCTAGCCTAAGGACAAGTCCCCGGCCTAAAGACTATGTAAAACTCTAGCCTAAAGACAAGTCCCCGGCCTAAAGACTATGTAAAACTCTAGCCTAAAGACAAGTCCAAAAAAAAAAAATCTTAAAACTCTAGCCTAAAGACAAGTCCCCGTCGGCGGCGCCAAAAATTGATGTGATTTTCAATTGAGTAGTAATAGGTTCGTTGAGACTTGTGAAAGCAATAGATTTTAGACTTAATAAAACTTAAAAATAAAGAAAACTTAACTCAAAATTTGATTTCAAGATATTAGGAATAACCAAGACACTGATTCCACTATTACACATGAATGAATAAATTATGGTAAATAAGCCAAAACTCTAATTATCTTTTAAGTCCCTTATTTCTTAATTCATATATAATCAGACAAATTCTCAAAAATTAATTGTATCCCCTAAGCATAGATTATTTAAACAAAGCATAACCTATCTAATTGAATCACAACTAACGAAGAAAATTTTGCAAACAATTAAAAACTCTGCAAAAGCAGTGATTGAGTGAATTATAAATTATAAATTATAAATTAGAGAAAATAAATAATTACCAATTATTCATGCGTAAATAGCTTCCTCATTACCTTGGTTGTGAGAGAATTAGCCGCTCATCATGTTGGAAACATGCTCAAAAATCATTATTATTGCTTAAAGGGTTTACAAATGATGAAAATGGGAGAAATATAATAAAAACCGGGTTTGTAACAGTTATAAGTGTTACAAACCGAGCTGTTACAAAGAACGATTAAAGCTCCCTGTCATTGTTACTGTTGCTTTAAGATTGTCTCCTGACTACGACCCTCGACTGTGAGTCGTTATCACCGTAGCATGAACGACTGTTCTTCGTGTTCTTCAATCGTAGCAGCAGCAGCAGCAGCAGGTCTCTCTGGCGATCAATCTTTCGCCTCTGTGATGCTCTATAATCTCCCAAACTCTCCGTCCCCCGCTCGACTTCAGTAAGGCTCGTATTTATACTCACAAGACCCCCAAAATCTCCGAGTTAATGCCAAAATATTTTGTTTTAAAGTCTTGAAATTTTTATCTTCTTTCCTTCCTTGCAGAGATTTCATTTCCTTCTTGAACTGTCTGCTGATGTCGACACACTCCCAACGGGCTGAGATTACATTTAGTTAAAGAAAGACTCAGTCAATCCACACGCCATCCACCATAATTGTCGTAATAAACACGGGAAAACAGAGTTGAAAGCCCGATATTCTTGTGTCTCCTGTTCCACGTAAACCTCCTTTCTTCTCGAGTCCAACTGAAGTACCAGCTCCGTTTTGCCTTAACATGCCATTCCCAGTCTAAAGCCAAGCAATAAGTCCGTCTAAAACTCAATAGAACCCGATCCGGGAATTCATGCAACTGCACAAATATGTTCCCGCCAAAAGTTTATATTCAAATGGGGAAGATGGTGTGTGCGAATAGCACTGGGTTGCCCCTTAGTAATTGGGTGACCCCTTATCCAAATTGGGAGTCTGAATAGCAAATGTCCTCCGGGGGTGTTCCGAGAGCAACTTTTCGAGCTGAATTTTCCAACAATCTTTATTTCCAAAAAAATACCTACAAACACACAAAACACCATAATTAGGACAAAAACGAGTACTAACAATACTAAACATTGAGGACAAATTAGACACATAAATGCGTCTATCAGTAGGTGTGGCTGGCATGGTTTGCCATTGTCACAGGGGTGCGGCTAGCATGGTTGGCATGCCTTGGCGCGGTAGGTGTGGCTGGCATGGTTTGCCATTGGCACAGGGGTGCGGCTAGCATGGTTGACATGCCTTGGCGCGGTAGGTATGGTTGGCATGGTTTTCCATTGGCACAGGCGGTGTGAGAATTAGGGTTTTGGCTTGTCGAAACCCTAACTAGCATTAAAAAAAGGTACCTGGTAATTTTCTCGCAGACAAATTAAAGGGTTCAATAAATGTGTTTGGTTTGGACATTATTACTCAAGTATTGTGACGTCACTGTCTGACTAGGGTTTTACGACTTTACCCCTAATTTAAAAACCACCATCAACAATTATATAAAGCCAACACCCTTTACTGTAGCAAGGTGAAGCTGCAAAAAATATACTGGACTATTTTGCCCCTGCTTTATTCATCATTAATATACCGGAGACATTTATATGAGGGCATAGTTGTAAATGAAACTACAAATTAATATTATCACACATTTACCCCTGTCAATATATTTTTGAACATATGTTTTTTACGAAAACATGAGAGCATCAAAGTAATTCGAGGACATTAATAGGGAATCAAGTTCATCTTTATAGCAAGATTATGATTGTGATAAATCAAAGATTTCTCAAGTTCTTCTCATCAACACAAACCATCCCCAATTTGTAAAAGTAACATCTTTTACGGATCGAATTACTAATCCTCCTTCAAAAATTATATCAAGTGGTTAATTACTTTTTTCTATTTGGTGCGCTGATAGATTGGATTAAGGTGTTGGTGGTTAAGATTTTAATGAAAAAAGTGGAGCTGTGCAGTAGAGGGAGGGCAAGCAAAGGAAAAAGGAAAGGCATGAAAAAGAGGAAGAAGAAGAAGGTGGTGGAAGTGTCTGTACTGTGTACCAGAGTGACGAGTACCAGAACAATCTGTTGGGTATTAAGTTTAGTTCTTGGGCTTTTATATTAATGAATGGGCGGGATCAAACAGAAGTAAAATATACGGCTAAGATAAATTCAGATGTGTTATAGCACGCGCGGAGTGCGTGCGGTGTGCTCTTGTAGAAATACAAATAGAATAGGATACCAACTAACGAATATTTTTCCTTTTTTTCTGTTTACGTGGGGTCATTAGAGGTTGGTCATGAGACCAATTACAATATGATACCTGGCAAAAGAAATTGGGGGCCAATATTGCCACGTATCATATTATAATTAGTCCCATGACTTGAAAAAAAAGAATCACATAACCAAGTTGAATATTTGAAACATGACCATGATCTCAAGTTGTGCTTTGTTCCCTTTTGTGCAGGTGTCCAATAATTTTTTTATAGCGCGTTTGGATATAATTTTGTTTCTGGAGAAGCGGAAGTCAGAAGTTCAGATATTTTGCTTCACAAAAAGTCGACTTTTCTGCTTTTGGAAGTGGTTCTGAAATTTTACACCCAAACTGACTTCTTGCTTTTTGACTTTTAGAAGTCAAAAAGTTACTTCTATCTTTGTATCCAAACGGGCTATTAAACTGTGTGCGGTTAGAGATGTTAGTAATGTATACGGTCGCAACATGTGATCCCCTTGATTTACATGGGAATATTATTTAAGAAACCTATTATAGGGGCTCCAAACATTTGGTTTTGAGGGCTCACAAGATGACAAAATCGGGTTATGAAATAGTAATCAACAAAACCCCATATATAATTATTTTTTGTAATGGCTAAAATACCCTCCATGAATTATAAAATTAAATTTATTGTGTTTTCTTTCTCTTTTCATTCATAAATCATGATGAAGATGATGATCATATACAAAAAACTAAATCTATTGTCTTCTAATTCTCTTTTCATTCATAAATAATGATGAAGATGATGATCATAAAAAAACCCTATTATTTTTCTTTCTCTCTTCTTCTTGTCCGTCGTGATGAAGATGACGATCATAAAAAGAAAAACTAAGAAAACCCATCACTTATTTTTGCAAAAACAGCTTTCGATCTTTTTGTCTACGGTTGGGAAAATTCATACTTCCCAACCGTAGACAGTTGATCTGATTTGGGAAAATTCATATTTTCCAACCTTAGGCTGTCTACGGTTGGGAAAATTCATATTTTCCAACCTTAGTCATCTACTGGTTGGGAAAATTCATACTTCCTAATCAGAGACAGATTCGATCTGATTGGGAAAATTCATATTTCCCCATCAGAGATCTGTCCTACTATTGGGAAAATTCATATTTCCCAACCGTAGACACTTCAAAACTTGATTTTCAAAAAACCCAATTTGATCGATTCCGCTTATCCATGCATTGAAACCAATTAAATAAGATGGGTTTTTAATTTTTACCTTATTGAAGTCATTGCGGGTGGATTAAATGGTGTTAATCGATAATGAATTATTTTGAGAATTGACGATAATCGAAGAAATAAGCGATGGAGGTGATGGGGAAGAAGAAAATGGAAGAATTAAAGGAGAGGAATGAAAACGAATTAGTTTTAGGTTTTCAATATTTAATAGGTTAAGGGTATTTTAGTATTTTTCTTATGAATTAGGTCCCCTTATCTTCATTGTAGGATATTTGAATCCTTAGGAGCCCTCAAAACTCTTTTCTTGGAGCCCCTATAATAGGTTTCTTATTTAAATAACCCTCAAAATCCGCCCCTTAAAATATATCCTTATTCAATTTTTGAAATTATTTCCATCTTCTGAAAAGTGAAAGCAAGTAGCACAAGTTACTTTTTGAAGTGGACGTAACTAACACAAGTTGTTTTCAGAAATGGACACAACTTTACAAGTTGCTTCCAAAAAGTGGAAGAAAGTTTCTCAAATTGACTCCAAAAAATTATTTATTACCCCTCGGGAATATTTGTGTTAGGTCAACAAAAATGGAGGGTATTTATAACAGTCCCACTTGATTTAGATTTATCTCTTTCAGCTCCCTCCAACCCTCTTCGTCGTTGGAGAAGGTTCCTTTGGAGATGGTACGTGGCCCATGCAGACGTAATCATCACCTAACTATCACCCCCACCCCCACCCCCACCATTTAATAGGGATTGCCTATAAGGACCAAGGCGACCAAAGATTTTCGAGCCAACCTATCCAGTGGACTTATTATATCTCTTCTCGTTCGATCTCCAGCTTTTCGATAATAGATCTGGGTGTTCGACCACCTTGGCTTAAAGGAACCCTTCTTTTTCAGTTTCCACCCTTCAGCTTCTTTTAGTCTTAGGTAGTGTCTCAACCATATTTCTTCAATTTTGTTCACTTGTTTGTTGTGTGAAAAATTGGTTTTATTAGCCGATTAGAGCAACCGCAGTGGGCGACTAAATCCATTTATTTGGTAAAAAAACCAAACGTAGCGGGACGGACCATCGACCAAATCCCAGACTAAACCCAAATTCCAGACTATATTTGGTCGGGGACCAAAGACTAAACCCAAATATAATCGAGCGTTGATATAATGTTCGCCCCACAACCAGGCAAACTTAAAGTTTACGCCCCACACCACGCGGGGATAAAGTTTACACCCCACACCAGGCGGGGATAAAGTTTACGCCCCATTTTTTTTTTTTTATACTTTGATGGGGCGTTGATATAGTGTGCGCCTGGTGTGGGGCGAACATTAAGCGCACGTTATATCAATGCCCCATTTTTTTTTAGACGGGCGAACATAAAGTTTACGCCCCACACCAGGCGAACTTATAATTTACGCCCCACAAAATTTAGTCTTCTACCGTTGTGTCACAGCACGGACTAAACCCAAAATTTGGTTTTTTTTCCCTCTTTGGTCTTTGGTTATACTCGCACCACTGCAGTTGCTCTTAGGATATAAAAATTGTCCAAATAAATAATGATGTGATGTGATGTGACATGATGTGACCTTTACATAACAATTCCGCGCGTGTATCTTAATTTGAGTAAATATGGGGTAGGATCCAATGACATGGTTATATTGACATAATCATGACATGGTTTGGCCATTTTTTTCTACAAAATCCAAACGACTACGAGTTTGAAGCTAATTTTCTGGTAATATGTTCCTCTTATATAGCTCTACATTCCTACCAAAAATGAGAGTATTCCGATATACGAAACTTTACCATCCACAAAATTTAATTTCAACCGTTAATCTTTAACAGTTGATATTCAAAATGGTTGATGGTAGTCTTATACGTCTCGAAATGCTCTCATTTTTAGTAGGAATGTAGAGATATATAAGAGGAACATATTATCAAAAAATTAGCTTTAAATACATTGCCGTTTAGATTTTGTAGAAAAAATGGCCAAACCATCTTACTTAATTAAGATGGTTCTTCCTCGAACACTTGTTTACTTGTTTCCATGTCTTTAACTTTTGTTCTATAATACCAAAGTAACTTTTCCTTAAAAATGCTTAGACCTACAACTTTTGTATTTTCATTCTTATTTTCCTATCTTGATCCATCTATGGGTTTGTCGAGGATTACACTCTTACAAAAATTCCTGTAAATTCAACTGTTTTTAAAATGATCAATAGAATAATCCAATTGTACACTTGCGCAATCTAAAATCCAATAACAAACCCTAAATATAGTGAAAGCAAACGATGATATTAAAAACTCGGAGTAGATTTATAATCACAAAGGATCTAGCTA
Organism: Papaver armeniacum; assembly: GCA_023531295.1. Lineage (NCBI taxonomy): Eukaryota > Viridiplantae > Streptophyta > Magnoliopsida > Ranunculales > Papaveraceae > Papaver > Papaver armeniacum. The sequence goes on along the minus strand of JAJJWW010005691.1, from coordinate 631,643 downwards.
CTCATATTACAAATATGATGAAGAAGATGAATAATGGTGGCTTTCCCCCTAAAGGAGTAAACCGTGGGTTTAGATGTAGATGTTGTGATATGACATGTAGAGATTGATATCTTCTTTGCAAGGGCTTATACCTATTTATATGGGTTTACAATGCTTGGTCTTCAAGTATCCTAGTCGATTCCAGGACCCGACCCTAAAAAATAGTAGAGAAAGACCTAAAAAGAGTTCGTAAAATTTAGCCTTCGTAGTACACATACTCCTTGTAAAAAAAAATTCAGGGACTTTTGGTACGCATATCCAGTACACGTATCCTTCCATATTCCGACAGTACACGTACCCAGTGCACGTACCTTCCTGTAGACTTCGATATTTGATAAGTTTGTTTAGCTCGTAATCTCTTCATCCAAACTCGGAATTACCTAATTATTTTTCTGTTCTCTTCGTATTTCAGTTCTCTTCGATATGGTGATGAAAAATCTTTAATTTGAATGACTTAAACTCGGTCTTTGGCCCCTCTCTTCATTTTCGTCGCACTTCTTCCACTTTTCTTCGATTGGGGCACTTGGATACTTTGATTACTTCTCTTCTTAGCTCTTTTTATCACTTTATGACTCCTTTTGGGATGATTCACCTAACAAAAAAAAAAATAGAAAACAAGAGTAATTACAAGAAAACATGCAAAAATTATAACTAAAAAAAGTATGGCATTGACATTCAAATCGTATGAATTATGCACTTATCAAGTATCCTCATACAAATTATCCATATTTGGAATTTATACATAACCATGTGTAATTAATACTTATGAAAAGTGTATATATTTATCCTTATTAAATTCTATAAATAAATTATTCATCAATATTTTTATCCTATTTGTTTTTTAATTAGTGCTAATTCATGGAAAAAATACCAATAACATGTTGTTTTTTAACTTATGATTTTAGATCGGACTTTATATGATAACTTGGTTAAAAATTCGGATACAGTTGGACGTTTGTAAGATTATATCGTTTGACTTGGTTGTCGGCTGCAATGACGTCATTGCATTGGATTGGCTCTATAAAGATATGTCTCACCTCTTAGGCTTCTACCACATGATGAGCAGGAATAATCAAAAGACCTTGATGATGTAGTAGGATCGAGATATAAAACTTTTTAGGTTTCTTTCTTATTCTGATTCGAATCTGAATGTTGGACTGTACCTTAAGAATTATATGCGGATATTTTTTTACACCTTTTATATAAGAACGATAACAATAACTAATTACTCAAAATAGTGTGTAACAGAATGTGGTACCCAACTCAAAACCAATTGCAAGGAGTGGAGTGGCCTCTAAGCCTCTTCTACTATATTGGTTATCTGGGCTAGAGGTTCTGTTCTATGTGGAACTATTATCCTCTATATACCCCCTCCACGTGTAGGGAGAGTTTGGAGTTTATACAATGTGGGCTCTTTAGACAGGTACCTCTTGTCATGGTAGTTTGGAGTTTAGAGTCCCTGTGTCATGTACGGGTATCTGCCTCCATGGTTGGGAACGAATTTTGGGTCATGAACAGAGTATAAGTAGCCATCGTGCTTACTCGCATACGATCTAGCTTAGGTATCATGATAGAACGTGAGTTTCCAATTTAAAACCAATTGGCAATACTTGGGGCGGTGGGGTTATCCCTTCAACTATATAGAGGGTCTAGGCTACGGATTTGGTTTGTGTTGGACTATTATCCTCAACAGTGTGTACTAATGCACATTTAATGCAGATTGACATGTACCTCACTGAAGAATCAACTCAAGATTTTCTAAATTTATGCATTAATGATGGATTTAGATGCAGATATTCGTTTATGCCGTTACTTTTAAGGAACAATATATAATCTGCATAGATTACCATTTAATGCGCAATATTAACAAACTATATAAACCGAACAAATTAATGGCATAACTAAATATTTAACTCATAAACAAAACTATTCACTGTAATGGAGTATTTGAAAATGAGCTTCCTTATTATGTTCTTTGTCATAATTTTTTCTAGCCTTATCTCAACAATACACTGCGTCGGTGAAAAAAGAAACTTGTCGAAGGAAGAAGTAGATGACATAGAAATTGAGAGGAAATTAAGAGTTTTAAACAAGAAGCCAGTTAAAACCATTATAGTAAGTAAATTATGACCTTGTTCATGTTCAAGTGTTTAACTTGTATTTCTAGACTGGTAGATCACGATAGGATGACTTCGAGTATGGGTTCTTGAATTCATTATTCATATCAACTATTTCTTTCTAATATTTTTTCCTTATATTTCAGACCGAGGTTGGTGACGTAGTAGACTGCATAGACATATATAAGCAACCAGCATTTGATAACCCACTGCTCAAGGATCATAAAATCCATGTAAGATACATTTATTTTTTGTATAAAAAATCCATGTAAGATACATTTATTTTTTCTATAAAACATTTATAAAAGCAATGACATAACTAGAAATTATTGAGTGTAGGATAGGCTTGGTAACCTAAATTTTCTAGGATGGGATTAAAGTTTATAATTTATGCATGTTATTTCATTTGTAATTAGGGTGAGTTGGAAATTTTTCTAGGATGGGATTAAAGTTTAAAAAAGTAAAAAAAAAATTGGAATTAGGGTGAGTTGGACCCAGGATAAGCCATGCTCTAGTTCTGCCCATATAATAGAAGGGCAGACCTAGATAAGAATATGGAGGAAACATTTAGTCATTTTTTCGTTGAATTCGTCTGCATTTGTGATCATAAGTCAATGTAACTCATAGATTTCAACAGTAACTTCCTTTATAAAAAAAATTATTTCACATTATATATATATATATAGTGGAAATTTATGAGGAACCCAAATTTGAACTCTCTCTCTTTCGTAAACTCGTCAATAAGATGGTATATATGTCTGGCCCAACTGGACTAAATTAGCCTTTATTTAATTAATTATTTTTTTATTCTTCATGGTCTATTCATTGATTGCGTTATCTATGGTGAGCAATATTTAAGGATAACATTTCAATTTTTCTCGGTCAATTTTATTGATTCCGCTATTGATGGGCGACATTTACTCCCCAAGTCTTTCACGTTTCTCTCACTGCCCATTACATTCTTTTCTTCTTCAAGATAGAAAAGGATAAACCCTAAGACGCCTCCTGTTCCGCGGATGTGTTTAATGAATAAATACAGACGATGCAATGACACTTCTATATACTGAAGAGCAACAAGAAGAGCTTCCGTTATCATCATCTTTATGAAGAATATTATAATGTTTCATTATACAATGTGATACTATTAATTATGATACTAACCGACTTTCCGACATTATTTATGGAATTTGACATTTACATATATATATACAGATGAGTCCAAGATCAATTTCAAGAGAGACAAGAAGTAAAAATGTTTCAGCATCCTCTATTTTTCATGGGCTTCAAAGGGAACGATGTCCTTCAGGAACGGTCCCTATTCGAAGATTAACTAGAGAAAACTTAGTTAACGCTAAATTTCTCGCAAAAAAAAATCGAACAAATTCATGCAAACGGTTTTCCTAACTTTGGTTTCCGTGTAAGTTAGATACTTTATTCCATCCATTCTGATGAGCTTATTTCATTTGATTGTATAAACTTGTTAGTTTTGCTTTGTAGTTTGTCTCTGCAGAAGAAATCATTCATGGGAAAAGATATTTCGGAGGCGCAGCTTTTATGTCTTTACATAACCTTACAGTAGATCCTGACCAATTCAGTACTTCACAAATTTGGATTGTGAATTCTCCTACTTCGGATCCAATGAACGGCATCCAATTCGGAATAATGGTACATTTTTGTTTTCTCGTATTCCCATTTTACAATGTCGAATTTGATCATTTTTTTTTACCAAAAAAGTCCCACTTTATTGGGTTATATCATAAGTTTTTCAGAAAAATCCAAGCGTGGCTGGTGGTAATCTCCCTCGACTGTTTGGTTTTTGGATCGTTGTAAGTTTTATTTAGTTGTTTTTCTATCTTAATGTTTATTTAAAATGGTAGACATCTTGTGGAAATATGTATAACTCTTAGTCATTGTATATATATTTCAAAACTAATTAAGTTTCGGCTTTTAATTATAATCCGAATCCTAAACTCATTAGAATCTTAAATCCAAACTTGAAATTAACATAAAAACTTTCTTATTACTAATTTTACAGAAAAATGGACACCGGATTACTGGTTGCTATAATATGGCGTGCGATGGCTTCATCCAGACCCACCCTACTATATTCATCGATCAACCGTTTTTGTACTCGTCAATATATGGCCAGATATCATATGATGTGCATATTATGGTATATCGGGTAAGTTTGCATTTACGTAAATATCAACTTAGGCTTGACATGAAATCTTCAATACTGGAAAAGTTAAGGGAAGGAAATTCTTATAATTAATATAAGGAGGTACACTCAAAACGTTTTTGTACAATGATAGGCCCAAGATGGTGACTGGTGGTTAAAAATGGGATCGACTGCTGAAACAAGTGAACATGTAGGATACTGGCCAAATGAAATTTTTACGCTTCTAAGAACTGGTGCATCAGTTGTACGATATGGAGGATATGTAGGTTCAATGTTTCAAGCATCAACTCCACCGATGGGAAATGGATTTTTGCCTCAACTTCAGGACTTTAATACGACAGCTTACATGAGACTAATGAAGTATGTCAACGAGGCAGGAGCATCTGTTGACCTAAACTCACATTCAGTGCGAACCAATAATGGAAGAGTACCACAATGCTACAACATTATGTTTACTGGTCAAATAGGAGGGGATTGGAAAAATACTATCGCGTATGGTGGACCTGGTGGTTACTGTAATTAGTACAATGAGAATGTAATGATATGTCGATGGAGACGACCGGAATAATAATGTTGATTTTGTTGTCTTAAAAACCAATATTGATTTTGTTGCCCAAAATTAATGTAATCATTTAATTTTTAGTGCTATCAGCTGCAAAGGTCCCATGTACGGTCCTTGTAATACCAACCAGCCCTCCTCATTATAACTACACCAGAACAATGAGTAAGAAATCTGGCAGAAACAATTTCTTGAAAATCATTTTTTTTTATTAAAGAAGATATCCTCATTATAATTAAACAGTGAGTAAGAGATTTCGGACAGAAGCTACTAATTAATTGAAGCAACATTGAAAGAGGGTTTTGGGAAATTAGTTTGTTGCTGTTGTGAAGGAAATGAGACTGATTGGAGAAATTTGATTTGGGGGGTTTTGAAACCAGTTCTCATACTTGAGGTGAGTGGGGATCGAGGTTATTAGATTGATACAGACAAAGAGACTAGTAAAATGATTAAAAACAAAGGAGAGAATAGAAAAGAAATTACAAGTTGATCAAATTATATATAGATTGTGTGACATATATATATATATCAGTATACAGCTACATACTCCCTCCGTCCCACTATTAGATGACCTATTTATTTTTTAATTTTGTCTCATTAGTAGTGGATTTTATATAACTTGATACTCATGTTTATATTCGTTGCGTATGTGTTTTAAAATCCTTTTCAATGATATAAAATTTACGAATATCCGTGGTATAGTTTGAGAGATAAATCATTTCTAAATTGTGCTACTAGGTCAACTAATAGTGGGACGGAGGTAGTATGATACATGAGTTTTGGCGCATCAGAGATCCTGGCTCGTCGTCTGTATGGTCAATTCCAAGTATATGACCAATTTCATGCATACAAACAGACAACTGCACGAAATGACCAATTTCATGCATACAAACAGACAACTGCACAAAATCGATCTCATAATAAGGAGTAGAGGTGTAAATTGGGTTGTGCCAGACCACGAGCACAAATGACCCGACAAAGACGCTAAAATTTGAGCACAAAAACAAACCAAACACGTGACTTAGACCAAGATCACGACAACACATTAGTTAAATGGGGCGTCTTGGGTTTGACTAATTTGCACGCGAGGCACGACAGACGGCAGCGGCACGGATAAGCACGTGGCCCGGCCAAAGACAAAGACATTAAGAGAGCACGTCATAACATGTACAAATACACCATATAACAAGGCATAATACATCACATTTTTTGTATATTTCACAAAAAAGTCACTATTCTAGCTAGTTTTTAACATTTTATGTTGGCTTATTTATAAGAACACATATAATACCTTAATATTTGGAAAAATATATTTCAATATCGTTGTTATATAATGTCGTCATCTATATTTAACTAGAACATTAATTTACATGACAATAATCCAAATTTATATTTGATGGGCTATTTCTTTTTATTGAATAATTGTTAATTTTACTTGAAATAATTTCAAATGATATGTTGTCTAATTAAATTCTTGTGATAATGTCCGACTTAATGTATGCATTAAGTGATTTCAAATTATTTATAAAGACGTGTGCGATGCACGGCAAGACGACACGTTTATTCGTGTGGTGTGCTTGCAGTGGTGTCTTTAATGCCTAGCTTTTGACTAGTAAAGCCGCGACGGCACAACACGTTTAAATCGTTAGCCGCAGACAAGACGACACATGGCACGTGAAGCACGCGACTTCATGTGCCGGGCATTTCTTAGGCGACACGTTTTACACCTCTAATAAGGAGGGAGGTGCATAGCATGCGATCTTGTTTCGCAGCATCGAAAATCAGTAACCCATTAGTAGGTGCCGCTGCTTTAGCTGATAACAAGACATAATAGAGACCAAGAAGGCGAATCTACTAGACATTTTTGTATTCGCGAATCTACTAGACATGTCTAGCGAGGCATGCACATATGGACTCTACACTACCAAGAAACTGAGTATGTTAGTTGGACAATGCCGTTATGTCTCATTACCTACAACACCAATGATAGAAGAATGAGCAACCAAACCAATCCACTTTACAAGGAATCTATGAGAAATTGTAATGGTGGAAGAGTTGATATTTTTTTTCTTTTTTACCGAACGGGTTATCGGTGTCTTCGTCCAATCACTTTACCACAGTGCTATATGATCTTCTCTCCTCCATTTGTTCGCACCAACTGGATAAGGGCAGCTAAAAGCAAAACCAGCTGAAAGTTGAGTTGGACCCGTCTCAAATTTAAGTGAATCATGAAATGAGTTTTGAGAGAGACTAATGCTATCCCACGTGACTTTCTGGGATAGCTTCCCCCAAAAAGCTTTTACTGCAGTTGGATGATCAAATCAACTACAGATTCACATCAGGAAAGGACACCATTTTTAGGAACGGACCCACCACTTCTATTAAAGGGGTCAAATTTTGTTAGATTTGGGTTTTAGCGTGATCTAACTAAAAGAAAGCCGCTTTCTTTAAACCATCCCGCAAAGTTGTATGGGATAACACTGCTCATAGAGATCGAATAATTTAAGTTAATTGTGTGGGGTTCCTTCACCCAATTCTTAAAGGGTTCAAGGCTGTTAGATTTGGGTTGTAGCATGATGAGAATAATTTAAGTTAATTGTGTGGGGTTCCTTCACCCAATTTAATACGCTCAAATATCTAGAATAATGAAAATATCCTGACTAGTGCTAAGCTGTCAGTCACGGAGGACGGACATAGTTTTGATACGGCTGGGCTTGATCCCTCACAAAGGAGTTTGGTCCATTTCTTGTTTAAACTGTCGGAACTAGTAAACTGACAGTGTATCACGTCTTTGACCATGACCGGTGGGACCGGACTGACTTTAACTCCTCTCTTAACGGTCGGATGACCACTTCGAAAATAGGGATTATTTCGTACCTTCTCCTTTTCTGAGAAAGAACATCACTGTTGATAAATTTTGAAGAACTGAAGAGAGATTTATAGAGCTTTGATTGTGTTAAATTCGTTGCTAATCCTTCTGATTGTTAGTGTGGATTAAGTTAGAATCAAGAGGTACCTTCTTCTTCTTCTCTCAAGAGTCTCAAATTTGATTTTGATATTTTGATTTTAAACTGTGAAGAAACACAAGTTAATAATGAATTGATTGAAATTGGGTTTTATTTTTAACAATTTGAAGTTCATTGTATGCTGTAGTATATTAGGAACTCTTTAACTCCTCTCCTTTGATATATATATATCATGAATTTGTTGAAAACTGAAGTTAGGGTTCATATTGGGGTTTTAGTATAATTCGTAGAAAATTAAGGGATTGGGTGTTTATGATTTGATGATCAAGTCTATTTGGTTTAATTTGATTATCAGGTTTTCTTCTCTAGTGTTTGATCAAGTGGTTTAACTCGTCTTTATCTTTGACGAAGTGAGCATCGAGTTGCTTCTTTGCATGTCGCATTTGAGTAAAGCTGGAAGTTTTCGGATTTCGACAAAGGTCAGTTAATTCGTCTTGCTAAACTATATCCAACTGATTTCTCTGAAATAGATCAACTAGAGGTGGTGTTTGTGGCTATTTCTATGAGCATAAAATTAGAGAGAATACATGACCAAAAAATTTGACTAGCTAACATGTCTGTAATACAATCTTTCATGTACAATTTTTTTTTTTTTTTTTTTTGAGTATTTTTGTTTTGTGGTTTGCCCCCTCTTAAAATGCTGGCTACACACCTGAATGTAGGTTAAAAATTTGTTCTGGAATGTACCAAAATCCAAATAAGAATAAATATCCTAGTGGGTAAGAATACAATCAGGATTGTTTTGGTTTTATATAAATTCTAAATTTACTCTCTGAAATTTGCCTCGTACCCTAAATTTTTCAAAATTTACCCCTTCTATTCAATGCCATTTGCCGATTCACCAACTGCGGCGGAGCAGAGCAACTCAGTTTATTTATGCAAAGATTGTCTCTCTTACTCTCAATGGTATTTCAATGTCGCAACTCTTTATTTCGTGTCTTCTCGTTTTCTTTCTTTTTCTTTGCCTCTTGCTTTGACCAGCATTCATGCAGAGATTGAAAAGTAGAAGCAGCAGCAGTAGTCAAAGTTGAAGACAATTGCCAAGTATAAATGGCTTCATCTTCTTCTGGTACTAAACCTGAAAAAGACTTGATGGATTTTGTATTCTCATGGTCTATTCAAGATATATTCAACCAATACCTTTACAAAAACCAGGTTTGTCTCTCGTACTCTCAACCTACTAAATTGTGAGGATAATGTCAATCAATGCATGTCAAGGGATCCTACTACCCCTTTATGATTGCTGACATCAAAAAATATCGTACTAGATTTCTAAGCTAACTACGGTTAGTGGTCTTGGCAGGTGGAAATGATTCCAGAACATTTTAAATCAGTAAAGCATTATTTTGGGTCTTATGCATTACCTTTGATAGAAGAAACTCGAGCTGAGTTGTGTTCGAGGATGGAGGTCATATCTCAGCTGCCGTATGGTGAAATAATCTTCATAGAGGAGTCTAAGACACCTACTGGATCATTCTTTTATAACCTGAAGGTTGATTCTTGGAGAAACCAATATGGAGAAAGTAGCAAAGAGCCATACAATCCAAAGCCTTGTGACCTCTTGGTTTTGTCTGACGCAGTACCTGAAATTGCTTCCGATCTGGAACGATTCGGAAGGGTATGGACTTTTGCATTGGTCACGGATGTTATGAAAGAATCGCCTTCTTCATTGGATGGTGGCAACTCTATATCTTTTGAGGTCCGAACATCAAAGACCATCGGGGCTAAAGAGCACGGAAACTCACTTTTTGCCATATTTCTGACAAATGTGAGAACAAACACTAGCATATGGACGGCACTGCACATGTCTGGTAACTTAGAGATTATCAAAAGAGTTCTGGGCAGCAATTATGTGGTAAGATATGTGCTTATGAATTCTAAATTAACTTTTGTAGAGTATGAAAAATTGACATTTTGGTGGTGCATGTAGTATAAATGCTGCATATTTGCTTCTGGGTTTGCTTTGAGTTTTTGCCTTCACATTCTCGTTCATTTCAGAGAAATGGTGGAAGTAGAAGTCATTTTTAAGTTTTTCTTATGCTATTGCAGGTTGAGGAAATCTGTGATAACTGTTCTTTACAAAGCAAGACCATTTGTCCTGATAAAGATGATGCAAGATCATTATCAGTTCTTAATGAATCCCAAGCAGCTGCAGTGATTAGTTCCATTTCTGCTGTTCAGTGCAGCCATAATAAGTCTTCCTGTATTAAACTTATTTGGGGTCTACCTGGGACGGGAAAAACAAAAACTCTCAGTGTTTTATTATATTTCTTCTTAAAGAGAAGTTACAGAGTACTCGCATGTGCTCCAACAATCATTTCTCTCACAGAAATGGCCTCTCGCGTACTTAAGCTTGTCAAAGAGCCTTACCGAATACGGGATAAGTCATTTTGTACTCTGGGAGATCTCCTGCTGATTGGTGGTAGGACTGAATTTGAAATGTGTGATGATCTCAAGGAGATTTGGTTAGACTATCGTGTAGAAGAACTTGCAGAATGTTTTGCTCCTCAAACTGGTTGGAAAAATTGTTTCGAATCGATGATGGGTTTTCTTGAAAATGGTCTATCGGATTATCATTTGTTTATCAAGAAAAATACAACAGCTGGAGCTGAAGCAAAGGCTGAGAATGAAGCTACTGGTGGGGTTCAAGTTTCCTTCCTTAAGTTTGCAAGAAACCAATACAAAGCTACAGCAGTACCGCTCAAAAAATGCATCAATGTTTATGCACCCATCTTTCCAAAAAAATATGTTATGCAGCTTAATTTTGAGAAAATGGTTCACCTTCTTGATTTGCTCGAATCTTTTGGAACCTTTCTCTCGCGGAATGATGTGATCAGTGCAGAACTAGAGCGACACTTTGCACATTTAGAAATAGTTTGTTCTCGAGATTCCAGTAGATGTGAAGACTCTTTGGGTTGTACTTCAGCCACATTGTGCGGGATGAGAAGTGAGGTCATCAATCTTCTAAGGTATCTCAGTCATACTCTCGATCAAAATCTTCCAAATATTTTAAGACATGACTTGGTTAGGGATTTCTGTTTCCAAACTGCGTCCATCTTTTTCTGCACGGCGGCTAGTTCATATAGTCTTCATGAGGTAGATATTGTGCCACTGAAATTGTTGGTCGTTGATGAAGCTATTCAGTTGAAGGAGTGTGAATTAGCAATACCATTACAACTTGAAGGCATACAACATGCTATTGTATTTGGTGATGAGTGGCAGCTACCAGCAATGTTACACAGCAAGGTAACTATGTCTGACTTAGTCCTAGGTATCTTATATGATTTCACTGAAGTTGGCACTTTTTACAGAACTTACTTTCTTGGTTTAGGTTTCTGAAAAAGCTGGCCTTGGAAGAAGTCTTTACGAAAGATTGAGATCATTGGGTCATCCAAAGCACCTTCTCAACATGCAATACAGAATGCATCCTAAAATAAGCTCTTTTCCGAATGCCAAATTTTATGGAAATCAGATTCTGAATGCTCCAAATGTTAACTGTGAAGGTTACGAGAGACACTATCTTCCAGGACCTATGTTTGGTCCCTACTCATTCATAAGTATCTGTGATGGAAGGGAGGTACTAGATAGTCTTGGAGAAAGCCGCAAAAATATGGTGGAAGTAGCAGTTATTGTGAAAATTGTGCAAGACCTATTTAAAGGTACGCTTTCTCTTAGCTAGAGGGCATATTCAAATAGTGCTAGGTTTTTCATATATGTTTCCATTATTCTATGCATGGAACACTTCGGGAAAAAAAAAAAAAGAAAAATTGCAAATGCTAGTAACTGAATAGTACAAGAAGGCATACCTTCAAATGCTTAAGAATCAAACTGTTTGTCGAGTTCTATTTGAAGTATGAAGGGGCTAACTTTGAATAAAGCTGGTTTATGCTAAAAAAATTGAATCTGTGTTTTTGCATTTGACTGCTGAGAGTGTAACCTTCTGGTCATTCATTGTATAGTGTTAGAGAGACATCTTACATCATTATTATTATGTTTTTCTACTGCCATAAGTTTTAAATGAATAATAGTATGTTAAGTCTATGATTTCCAGATCTTCATATTTATACAGTCGATCTGTTTGGTCCTCAGGCGATTATTTTTATGCTTACTTGGCCACTAATTTTTGTACTCTGCCGACTTGCTTTTGCCGATTTACTATCTGGAGTTAAAGCTTCACTTAATATATTTGTACAGAGAAGTTTTAAATAACCTTCCCAGAAATCTTAGGAAGCAAGCCTGCCAAGGAAACCTTTTACTTAGCTTATTAAAAACATAAGAAACTTTAATGTATCTGCGTACTGCTAATTAGTGGTGGGCTGCCGATGTCTCTGTAGAAAAGTGGTAAATCATCGGGTGATGATGCTAGTGACGTGAGTTCGACTCGTCAGCATCAACTGAATATGGTCTTACTTTTGCAGCTCAGGTTGGCTCAAGTCAGAAGCTGACAATTGGTATTATATCCCCTTATGCTGCTCAAGTTGCTGCCATACAGGAGAAGATTGGACGAAAATATGATAAGCTCAGAAATTTTGCTCTGAGAGTGATGCCTGTTGAAGGTTTCCAGGGCGGTGAAGAAGACATAATAATTGTCTCTACTGTAAGATCTGATAGTGGGGGATCAATTGGCTCGCTATCTAATCCCAAGCACTGTAATGTAGCTTTGACCAGGGCCAGGTATGACTGCTCTTGGGTTTTGAAGTGGTAAAAATATGTATGGGTTGAAATGCATCTTACCTTACAATCTGCCACATGTCTATTACTTTTTCTTTTTGGTGTAGCTGCACCTGTTTAGCTATCATATTGACATATTGTCCTTGCAGGCACTGCCTGTGGATTATGGGAAATGACAAAACTTTGTCTAATAGTGGATCTTGCTGGGAAATGTTAGTCCGGGATGCAAAAGACCGAAATTGCTTTTTTAACGCTAATGAAGACAAAGAGCTGGCGAAAGTATTGTTGGAGGCGAAGAAGGAACTTGGTCAGTTTGATGATTTACTTAATGGAGATAGCATACTTTTTAAAAGTGCAAGGTGGAAGGTAATTTGCTTATACTTACTGAATGTCTTACATTGTGTTCGATGTAGGAGTTGGACAAATGGATTTTAGTTTTACTACGCAAGTGTATGTTGTACATATCCTTAATGAGTTGTCCTTTTCATTTTCTGAATGTTGTAGATTCTGTTTAGTGATAACTTCAGGAAGTCATTTGGGAAACTGAAGCCACGTCAAACTCAGAAGTCTGTTATCAATTTATTGCTTAGGCTCTCTAGTGGCTGGCGGCCAAAAAATATCAAGGTAGATTCTGGAAGCTCCTTGCAACTTGTGGAACAGTTCAAGGTCGGCCGTCTGTATGTTATCTCCACAGTTGATATTGCCAAATACTCAAGCTATACCCAGGTGTTGAAAATATGGGATATCTTACCTCTAGAGGAGATTCCAAAACTACTTACGCGTCTGGATGGCATCTTTAGGATGTACACCAATGAATTCATTGACTACTGCAAGCTGAAACAGACTGAACTGTATGTGTACTTATTCCTAATGCCTTTGTCGTACCTTCTGTTAGATGAAAGTATGAAACTCAAAGTGTCTGTTTTTTTCATTACTTTTAACTTTTTTATGCAGGGATCTAGATTTGCCAGTTACCTGGGGAGTTCATGATGATATTGTTCGGTTTAAGGACACTAACAGCGAGTCAGCGAGTACCTCTTGTTCTGGGATATTTGATGAAAGAAGTTACGTTGAAACCTCAAAGGTAAAAGATAGTCTGTTACTAATGAAGTTCTACACTTTATCATCTGGGATGGTGAATCATTTGCTTTCTGGAAAGGATGGCGAAGAACTTGACTTTCCTTTCGAAGTAACTGATCGAGAATTGGAAGTAATTCTCTACCCCAGAAGCACTTTTATACTTGGAAGGTCTGGAACAGGGAAGACAACTATTTTAACTACAAAATTGTTTCGAAGGGAGCAGCAACACTATTTTTCTTCTGAAGGATTTCCTGATGCTGAAACTGATACCCATGCGTCTTCTCCAACGAAAAACTGGATAGGAGAGAAAGCATCTGTGTTACGTCAAATGTTCTTAACAGTTAGCCCAATGTTATGTTCTGCTGTCAAGAACCAGATTTCTAACTTGAAAAGGTAAATGAAATAGCTTGATATTCTTACTTAGTAGTTGAACCGGTTCACTTATTTGTAAATCATCGTGGGTAACTATCGTTTTATTTGCTCAATGAAAGCAACATATTTCTCCCAAAAAGCAGTGTTGTGTGTCCCAACGATGCTGGCTATAACATTTTCATATTCTAGCTGTCCATGCAATTGAATCAGCAATACCCAGTTTAGTTAATATGCATGATTTAATTGTATTTCGTTTTCTTTTGCAGTTTTGTACACGCAGGAAAGGAGATACCCAGCTTAGTTGATATGTATGATACAACGGAATCAAGCGATACCCCTGATAATTTCATAAATATTCCACAGGAAAGCTACCCGTTAGTCGTCACTTTTCATAAATTCTTGATGATGCTTGACGGGAGTATGGAGAATTCGTACTTCGAGAGATTCAATGAAATTAGGGAACTCTCGCTGGGTCACAATGGAGTCTCCAAGACATTTGCCTTAAATGCTTTTATCAGAACGAAGGAGGTGGATTATGAGCGGTTCAGTTCATCTTATTGGCCCCATTTCAATGACCGTTTGACCAAGAAGCTGGATTCTTTGACAGTTTTTATTGAAATAATATCTCATATAAAAGGTGGGATAATTTCTGGCAGGGTACTTGATTTTCAACTCAGCAGGGAGGATTATGTGTTACTATCTGAGGGACGACTGTCCACCATAAGTAAGGAGCAAAGGAAGATGGTTTATGATATTTTTCTTGATTATGAGAAGAAGAAATTATTGAATGGTGAATTTGATTTGGCTGATTTAGTCATTGACCTTCATCGTCGACTGAGAAATGGGAGCTATCACGGTGACGACATGGATTTCATTTATATAGATGAAGTCCAGGATCTGACCATGAGACAGATTAGTCTCTTTAAATATTTATGTAAAAACTGCATGGAAGGATTTGCTTTCTCGGGTGATACTGCTCAAACTATTGCCAGGGGGATAGATTTCAGATTCCAAGACATTCGGTCTTTGTTTTATAAAGAATTCCTTTTGGAATGTGGAAGTAATGGCAAGGGTAAATTAAAAGAGAAGGATCAATCATCTATTTCAGATGTTCTCCACCTGAATCAAAACTTTCGCACTCACTCTGGTATTCTCAAGTTGTCTCAGAGCGTAATTAATCTTTTATATCACTTCTTCCCACTCTCTGTTGACATCCTAAGTCCTGAAACTAGTTTTGTATATGGAGAGGCGCCAGTGTTGCTTGAATCTGCAAGTGATGAAAATGCAATAGTAACAATTTTTGGCAATAAAGTAAATAAGGGTGGCAGTATGACCGGCTTTGGAGCAGAACAGGTTATCTTAGTACGTGATGAATCGGTGAAGAAGGAGATAATTGAATATACAGGAAAGCAAGCGCTTGTTTTGACTATAGTGGAGTGCAAGGGCCTTGAGTTTCAGGTGAGCAATTGTGGTATTGGTTTTCCATTTGAACCCTTCTAATTTATGAAATACCTGTTTGTTGTTATCTATTAAGACCCTTACCCACGTATAAGCAATTAATATGATTTTCTTACTATACTTTGTCTGGATTATGGCGACATTCACAGGATGTCCTATTATACAACTACTTTGGAACATCTCCTTTAAAGAATCAGTGGAGAGTACTTTATGAATATATGGTAGAACACAAGTTACTCGAGCCCAATGAACAGATATCTTTTCCAAGTTTTAGCAAGACCAAACACAAAATACTCTGCCTCTGAACTGAAGCAATTGTACGTGGCTGTAACTCGTACTAGGCAAAGATTGTGGATCTGCGAGAACAAAGGGGAATTTTCCAAGCCTATATTTGATTGCTGGAAGAAGTTATGTCTTGTTCAGGTTAGAGAAGTTGATAAGTCACTTGCACAGGCAATGCAAGTTGCAAGCAGTGAAGCAAATTGGAGTTCACGTGGGATCAAGGTTTGCTTACATTTCTCCATCCTAACAGGCTGAAACATGATCTTACATTATGCTTGTCTTAGTTGTCTATAAGAGTTTGAAAAGTGTATTTTATGATTTTTCGTACTTACTTATGACCGTGCAGCTATTCAACGAGGGTAACTATGAGATGGCAGAAATGTGCTTTGAAAGAGCTCAAGATTCTTACAGAGAGAAATGGGCAAAGGCTGCTGGACTAAGAGCTTCTGCCAACCGCATGAGAGGTTCAGATTCGGAGCTGGCTCGTACTTCTTTATTAGAGGCTGCCGAGATTTATGATACTATTGGGAAGGCTGAGTTGGCTGCCAGATGTTATATTGACTTAAAGGAGTTTAAAAGAGCAGGTCTGGGCCATTTCCCCTTATAATAAGCATATTACTTAGATGGCGTATATGCATGATAAATTGATAATGTTTTCTATCTAGAATCTCTGAAATATTCCCTTGTTAATTTTACTGTATTTGTTGAAATATGAAGTGCTTTTGGTTACTGTTGGATTGCAATCTTTCAAAATGACAGGGTTTCTCTTTAGTAGGCCTTGTTCGTTTTTTATTTGTGGTAGTCGTAACTTTTGACAGCTTATGTTTATTTACTTTTACCTCCCAGGCATGCTTTTTTTGGAGAAATGTGGTGACTCGATGCTTGAGGATGCCGGTGACTGTTTTTCTTTAGCTGGATGTTGGTCTATTGCAGCTGAAGCATATTCCAAGGCTAATAATTACACAAAGTGCTTGGCAGTATGTACCACTGGTAACCTCTTTGAAACTGGTCTTCGATACATAGAAATCTGGAAAGAAAGAGCAGATGCAGATTCCGGTGCCACACTCGAGCATCAAGAACTGAAAGAAACGAAACAGCTGTTTCTTGAGAGAGCTGCAATTCACTATCACGAATTAAAAGACACCAACAACATGATGAAATTTGTTCGAACCTTCAATTCTATGGACTTAAGACGCAAATTCTTGAGGTCTTGGGGTTATCTTGATGAGCTCATGTTCTTAGAAGTAGAATCTGGAAATTTTGTGGAGGCTTCCAGCATTGCAAGGCTTAAAGGAGACCTTCTTTTGGAGGCTGATATGTTAGGAAAGGCTGGGCTTTATAAAGATGCCTCGCGTCTTATTCTAAGGTATGTTCTTGGCAACTCTCTTTGGACAAATGGGAGTAAAGGCTGGCTGTTAAAGGGATTTTCCAACAAAGAAGAACTTCTGACGAAAGCGAAGTTGATGGCAGAGAATGAAGAACGTCTCTTTTACGAGTTCATTTGTATGGAGGCGTGCTCGTTATCAAGCAAAGAAAGTAGCTTATCAGAAATAAGAGATTGTTCAAGTTACCTAGATGGATTAAAAAATCCCGGAGATGAAATTATTTATTCCTGGAAAATTCTTGATTCCCATCTTGCTTTAGGGCTCGCCAAATTTGAATGGGAAGACGATGTGGTTTTGAATCCGAAAAAGCATGCAGAGAACTCAATTTCCCAGAACAAGGTGTCCATTGGAACATTAATTTACTTTTGGGATTTGTGGAAGGAGCACATACTGAACATATTTAAATATCTTAGTTCGATTGGGACAATGCATGAGAAAGAGTACAATGACTACGAGGAGTTTTGCATGGGTTACTTTAATGTTTGTAAGCAGGAACGAGATAACAGTTTCATCTACATTTTGCTGAATGCAGGTGCATATTGGAGAACAAATACTGGTGATAGGCCCCTTGAGTGTAATGGGGACTTGATTAGCATGGATATTCACCAGTTTGTATCTGCTTCTCAAAGTTACTGGGCTTCTGAAGTATGTCGTGTTGGTATGGAAGTATTGGAGAAGCTCGAAATCCTTCATAAATTTGCTGTGAAGGGTTCTTTTTCAATTTTTCGCCAAGGAACAGCTATTCTTCACATTTTCGAAGTCACAAAGTGGCTTATGGACTCTGAGATGCTGAATAAGAAATTTCTTAGGGCACTACAGAAGTACTCAGCTTCTTCTAGAGGTCACTTCTTGGAGATTTTTCGCCCTGCAGACCCAAAAATGATGGAGGAAAGTATGGTAAATCTGACAAAAACTGAGCTCTCTAAGAATCTAATTAGGGAAATTATTATTGAAAATGTCAGCTCCAGGGGAAAGTTTAAACATGGCCAGTTTTGGAGAGTGGTGATGCTGGTATTCACGTCTGTGGATCTGACTGATGAATTATATCAGGAAATTAAAAAGCACTCTGTTCACATCCCGAAATGGGAATCATTCCTTAAGGAGCTGAGAAAGTACATGGATTCAGGATTGGTTACGTTATCTTTTGCCAGGAAGTTTAACGAGGCATTACAATACACATTCGACGCCAATTGGAGGAAAGAGTCCGATTATATCTCGCCAACCTGCTTTATGTATGTTCTTGAACGCCTCCAGTTTATGATATCATGCACCGAGGATGCATGTGTTTGCGTTACAAAATCCTCTCTCATTGAAGTTCTTTCAACTGAAAACTGGAAATGGAACTCGAGTACCATTCAAAGAGATGATTTGTGTATATTTATGGCAGACTCTTTCGATTTTATTTCAGACGTGGTGAATCAAATTGTTGTCAATAGGAAGGCTGCCTTGGATTGGCTTGCGAAGACTGATATTCCCGCCAAGAAGTACTATCCCACAATGGTATTGAGGGTATTTATCTTGATTGCTTTAATGAGTTTAAACTACGGTATATTCTTTTTTTCTGCTAAAAGAGCTAATGAAAAAGATGAAATAACTTCCTTATTTCCACGGAAATTTTATAAGATATTTTCTGAAGGTAGTAAAAAGGATGTCACACCTGTCATCGGCGAAGCACTTCGAGCAATTGGTGATCCTATGGTGATCTTGTTTTCAAGTAATAGTCGTCCGCAATTTTCCTGCCCCGAGGGTATATTTATAGAAATGGATGCTGTCCAGTGCAGAGAAGATATGTTTCGAATGCTTTCCCTAGACAACCTAAATTGTGACAAAAAGAGGAGACAATACACCCTAGTATAGTATGTGATACTGCTGGCTTTATGGTACACCCTCGTATTTCTATTCCACCCAAGGAGGAAAATGAAGTATCGCCTGTATTGGATATCGAATACAGTTACAATTTTTTTTGGTATACATTTAATATGTTTGGGGGTGGGGGTGAACCAATGATAAGTTCTGTTGACAAGCTCCAAATAATGGTCAGTAAAATGTTTTCTTTTTTGGATTTTATATCATCAATTCAGGAAAGTAGCTAATAGTTCTCTTTTCTACGTTCATTTAGGCTGCCATATGGGAATGCATCTGTGTTCTTCGTGCCGCAATCACAAAACTGAACAAGAATGGCTCTACTGGTCCATACAATGAAGCCAAAATCATGCTTGGGGAATTAAATCAACTCTCTGCTGCTTTAAGTGTCAGGTTAGTTCTAAAAGAATATACCCCCCTTTATGGATGTTTTTGCATGCAATATCTACTCTTTGTTTATGGATGTTTTTGCATGCAATATCTACTCTTTGTTTACCAAGGAGCTCTGCAAGTAAATAGGGATATAAACTGGTGTAGTAAAAAAAATAGTGCTCCTTCTCCCAAACTAAAACTAAACTTCATTGTTATTTACGAGTACTTTTTTGGCGCAACTTTCATTCTGAGTATTAGTTTCTCGTAAGTTCACCAATAAAGAGCATTATGTATAGAAGGAGGATCCAATGACATGGTTAGAATGACATTGGGTTGACATTTCGGCGTCATTTTTCTTGTAAAACTCAAACGGCGATGAACTTGAAGCTAATTTAATTTTCTTATAGTGTATTCCTCTTATTTGAGATAGTAATTACTTTCTTTGGCGTTTATTTTAAGTTTATATTGTAGCATTAAATGACAGTATGTAGCATGAGCATAAACTACCTCATTTTGAACTGGTATTATCACATCTTCCTCGATTTTCAGTAACGTTAGTTGCTATCCTTGCAAAATTTCCTAAATCATGCGTACGTGTGTAACCTTATTTAAGGATCAAATATTTGCTCATGTGCATGTTTTGTGGTTTTGCTTCAGTGACGAAGAACTGCAGCATAATATTTCAAGAATTGCACATCTTTTTAAGAAGTTGAACATGAGGGAACCAACGTTACGACCGTCGTTGGACTCGGTGCTTCTGAATGGCTACTCAGGAGGCCAACAACAGTAAGAAGGAAAGTCTTAAATTCAATACGAGCAAGAAAAATGGCCAAGGCAAGAGGAGGCAGAGAACATCTAAGCTCATTTCCCAGTGAGACGTTAATGTGATATTGTGCCTGTTCTTATTTTTGGTGGATGTATATACATTAGTGTAAATAAAGGTAATTCAGTAGAAATTGGATGATCGGTAAGGCAAGAGGAAGTAGAGAACATTTAGCTTTTTAGCTTGAATTCCATGTCCTGAACAATGGTGATCTTTCTAATATCCCTTGGACAATTTTCTCTTATGTTCAAGACTGTAGAAACGGGTTAACTTTGTTAGGTAGTTCAGTCTGTAAATACGTTCCCCGTAAATGAAATGTTGCAGCAGATATTTTCGGGCAAGTTAGCTAGGAAATCACTGTAAATTCTGTACTCTGTTTCAGTTTGGGTTTTAATATAATGCTTCTATTTCAGAACTATGTATTTCATCAACATCAGATGGACAAATGAATGCTTAATTCAGGGCCTAATAGATCTGAATTCAACTGGGCATTGCATTACCCTACCAATACTATTTAAGTAAAGGTAGAGCTTTCAATTTTCTATAAAAACAAAACAAGATAATAGTGAATCAATAAACTCAAGCATATATTAAAATATAGTATACTTAAATCCGAAATCCAAAGTCATTTTCAGTAGCAAGTACCGGGTCGACTAGAGAAAACTCTGAAATCCGAAATCCAAAGTCATTTTCAGTAGCAAGTACTGGGTCGACTAGAGAAAACTCAGAAATCCGAAATCCAAAGCTACATTTAATATTCCATCATCTTAATATTTAAAAGTCACAAGTCTCAGACCCCATGAATTACGGATGCGCTACATTTCAAAATTCTAATATGGTATAATACCATAGACACAAGCAGGCCAAACTAAAATGGAATCATTGAGAAATTTGATGAAGGCTTGCATCATCATGCATTCAAAAGCATTTGGTCAAAATGCCATACACCTGCAATTTCACCATTTGAAATTGATTAAGAAAAACGGGTTTCACTAAGAAAATCAAAAGGCTATGAAACCATGATATGAGTTGTCAATCTTACCATGCCCTTTGCCGATCCTTCTCAATTGGGCAACAAATTCAGAGATCTTCTTAATGGCTTCCACCTAATAAGAGAGAAATGCAGACAATCCATTAGTTAAACCATTCAAAGTACATTTCTTATGACTTAAACAACTGAATGCAACCGGCAAATTAGAATACAATAAAAATAAATTAATTTCACCTGCTCTGCCAAGAATGTGCTTTCAACAAAATCGGCTAATTGCACATCACTGTTAGCATCTGCTACCTGTTTTTTGTTAAACAAAAAACCATAATCTCAATATATAAGCCGATGACCATTGTACCGAAAATACATAATTCTTATTTTTAAGTTGGACAATGAGAAGGTAAAAATTGAAAGGTGGGTTCAAAACTTACACTATGTAACTGGAGAAGCTTCTCGTTTGTTAACTTCTCGAGAGATAATGCAAGTTCCATGGCTGAGTCACGAAAACAACCATGCCCATTTTCAACCGATGATAGTAGAAGAGATACAAATTGTATTAAGCGTATAAGCTAAGTTCAATCAAGTACAGCATGAAGAAAGGAAAAACCATATTGCAGGCAAATCATCATAAACAGTTCTAAGAGATTATATTGCAGTTAGCGACAACAAAAGACCACAGGTACATGTACAATTTATATCTAGCATCAAGTATCAACATGAGAATATGTCATGAAGACATAACACTAGCTGTGGGGTCATGGAACACAATTGAAATCAGAGACAAATGTTTAAATATGTATCGAGTTGCATACACGATTGTAATCGAAAATGTCAACCCAACAATTTTGCAGTTTATAAGTTGCAATCACGTATACTAGCAGCAATTGCTCAAACAGTATGACCAAACATTTGACATTGAACACAAATAAAATCCGAATTCAAGAACAAACAACTTACCATACAATGCATCTCCTTTCTCAGGGTGATCAAATTCAGACAAGGGCATCAGTATAGATTGCAGCTTGACTTTACCCCCTCTTCTATTCTATAACAATTAGTAGTAAAACAACATCCTTAATTAGCAAAATCGAACTGAAAAACAGATTAATTAACCAAAATCATTTCAACACAAGCAATTAAGCAAACACCTGATATTCCATAAGTAGCTCAGCATGTTCCCTTTCCTCTACACTAGCTTCCTTAAAGAACCTAAAATCCAAACAACACAAAATTCAACCAAAAATTCAACAAAAATCAAAATTCTGATAGGGTTTTAGATTAGTAAATTACTTAGCAAATCCTCTGAGAGCCACGTTATCCCGGTCGAAATACGCGTACAGAGCGTGATACACATACGATACATTGTATTCCACACTGATTCAAAATCAATCAATCCGATTTAGCATCAAAAATTCAAATCCAAAATCAAATTAAAGATTTACTGAAAAAAAGAAACAAAAATCAACGAAATGAGATGAAATTAGGTCAACAAAAGAGGTAATTACTTGATCTGTTCATTAATGGCAGCTTCAGAATCATCTGTAAACTTATGGCGAGCAATAGATTGCTGAGGAAGATCTGGTACTAATTGAAGTTCTTTCTTAACTTCTTCAAATGGTTCAAAAACAACACCGGTCACCGGACTGCGATTATTCGATTCGCTTTTCGATGCACTCATCACAAATCCATCAGTTCTTTGCGATGAAAAACTCACAGAAGAAGACGATGAAGGGAATTGATTCACGTTATCAGCTACAGCTGTTGATAGTGAAAATGCGGCCGTCGATGGAGATGCTCTCAGAAGCATGGTGGCGGCTGTAGTTGCTGTGCTGGTGGTGGCTGCGGTGCTGCTCCGGTGGTGGTGAGAGTGGATTAAGAAGGTTTCTCTGTGTGTGGTGAGGAATGAGGAATACCTTCTTGGAGAAAGATTATATAGAAGTGGGGTTTTGTTATGGGCCGTTGGATTGAGTGACAAATGGATGGTAAGGATTAGGGGCGTGTGGTGAACCCGTGCTTCTCTGTAAATATCTGTTTTTGGGTATATACTTCCAAAAGTTTGGGTTTTGGGGCAATGGTCCTAGAGAGTATTTGTGTGGATAGCATTGAAAAGTGAGAAAGGAGAGGGAAATGTTTTGGAGTTGCTTGTTTGAATTATTGTGGTGGTGATTGGTGGAATGGAATTTGAATTTTGAAATTTATTGTGGTCATTGGGACCGGAATGTGATTAGTGAATTTTATTTATTTTTTTTCCTTGATTGGAAGAGGAAATTTTATTCAAGAAAAGATGAGAAATGTACATGGGTTAGTATGACTTCTCTTCCCAAAAGTTGCTTCCCAAGAGGTAAGAACCCAAGTTTTGCATATGCACTAGACTCTAAGTCTGTTTTACCGCTGTAATTTTCTTCAAAAGTGCGATAATTCTTTTTCTTTTCGTATGACCCACTGCTGCTGGGATAAGTTTCCTGGCAACTTGACCGGAAACTGATAATCGATTGTGTAGCCAATCAAGAATGTGCTAAGGAAGTCGGTGTTTCTGGAAACACCCAAGCCCAATCGCTAAGGATAATGTCACACCAGATTTTGTGATTAGTGACAATGAAAATGGTTCAATAATAAATTTTCTTGATAATCAACAGTGGTTCTTTTTTTTTTTTTTTTTTTTTTTTGAAGCATGAGATTATATTTAAGATTAAGCGGCAATTACACGAGGGTATGTTTTACCCAAAGAGTCATCCATTACAACTTTGTTAATGCAAGATGGGACTATGTGATCCCACGCCAAGGTTGGAAGGTTTCCTAGGTGGTTGTAGTCCGCAACAAGGTTCGTCTTCCCGTCCACAACTTGATTACCTTCCCTTTAGATGTGTGAAATGGTGCACGGGGGGAGTTGGCTCATGATTAGCTTAGTTTCTGAGATCATCCCCGAAATGCACCAAGGCGGCTCAACATCTGAAGATAGGAATCGAAGCAGGTTTTCCGAGTCAGTTTCAAATTTAACTTGTGCCCAACTTCGTTCTTTTGCTGTTCTAGATGCTATAAACATGGCACAAGATTCATTAGTTAAGGCAGTGGTGATTCCTAGCGGTTGTGCTACCTCTATCAGGGTGTTGGCAGATGAATCTCTGTATATGAAACCGGCTCCAGCTATTCCGAGATGTCCACTCGCTGCGCAATCTGTGTTGATCTTGATCCAACCCGAATTAGGTTTTTTCCACTCTATCATGATTGTCGTGGAGACTCGTGTTACATTTTCATGGTTGATAGAAGCTGGAATTCCAGGTAGCATGGGAGGGAGGTTCGTTTGTGCCCAAGAGAATTCTTGTTGAAGACCAAGAGCCATATGTGCTATGTTTCCCGGGTGTGGTTACTTTTGACGATATATGTATTCATTCCTAGCTATCCATAAGGACCAGAAAAGGAAACAAAATGCAGTATTGATAGAACCGTGTACCTTTAGCTGTAGGATTTGTGAGATCGTCGTTCGAGTGTTTAGAAGGTTTTGAATATTTTGGGCGACACTTAAATGATTAGGAAGACCCGCAATGAGAGTGCTCCATGCGGATGCAGCTGCTTGACAATGAAGGAGAATGTGATCAGCAGTTTCTGGATGAGAATTGCATAGTGTAACACTCACTTTAATTATGTTTAAAATTTCTCTCAAGTAGAATAGTTATAATCACTAATTGTGGCATTAAATTCTATACACTGGTCACCAAAGTATATATATCACACCTTCGTTAATATTTTTCTTTTTTCTTTTTCTCCAAGATAAAAAAGACTAAAGAAGTAATTTCCCTAGCTATTGAGACTCGTCGGTACTAGATGATGCATGAAAAATGAGTCTCAGGAAATAATTGGAGCATGAAAGTTAAATGAATGTCCATGTTATTGAGACTCATGTGTGCTAAATGATTCATGAAAGCGAGTTCTATCACATACATGTATATAAAGTGGGGTAGCGATGAAAATCTCTAATTACGCAAATCGAAATCAGATAGGTTAGCGAAAAAAAGAGATGACACTTGTTATTGGAATAAGAATATATCAATCTGAATAAAATTCTAAGATGTTGGAGTAAACTAGAAAAACAAAAATAATAAGGAATCTTGGTTCTTTGCGTTATTTTAATTGTTGATTCAAATTCATTTCTTGTATTTCAGGATGAAGATGCAATGGTTTGTCTCCGAGTAATATAGGAGGATATCACATGACAAAATAGTTTTCTCTTTTATGCTTACTGTTTAGATGGATGGTGTTTTAATCGTTTTTTTTTAATGATCGGTCGATAAGAAAATTCATTGAAAAGAGACACTTAAAAGGGGTACCTAAACCCAATGATTACAACCGAACAAAAATGGGAACCGAAATGGAATTCAGCTACCCAAGTAAAAAATCAATAAAAATTACAGAGACCGGTAAAAATAATTCCATAAAGAAATCACCATATTTACCGTAGACCCTAACATCTTTGTGTTCGATTCAGAAAAAATGCTTTGTAATTTGATATCTCTAATGAGGCTTTCCACACCATCCCAAAATACAAAATATCCTTATATATTTGCTAAATTTTACTATAAACTCCTTATCCTAGCGGGTGCAGGTGTCCAATGATTTTAGGACTTGCACCCATACCCAACCCAATTAATATAGTTGGGTTTTCGGATAATCACCCATGTCCAACCCACACAATGGGGTTGGGTGTCCACCCGCAAAAATGCGGGTAGATTGGGTTGGTTTGGAAGGATGGACGATCCATGCTCAACCCTACTCGTAAGTCGTGTTTGGGAGCCTTGATGTCGTAACATAGGTTGGGTAATCTCTTAAATAACCATATATTGTGTTTGTGTGGGTGCTTATTTCATGTCAAGAAAAGAATAGTGTATCCTACCAAAAAAAATTAACCATTGTCATTGCCATGATAATCTTGGATAAATCCAGGAATACCCAAACCTGGACAACGTATTTCATATCCCATCTGTCAAACAGACCCGCCAAATTAGCAAATTAAAGCAGACCCTGAATTTGTCTGAACTTTCTTTTCTTATTCTTTACTCTCATGATGTAAGTTTCACTCAAATACCTAACTAAGACTAAAACCATGTTTGTTTGTATTTGATTCATGATCTCTGTATCTGAGTCAACCCCTGACTCGTCGTGAGTCAGATGTCAGATAATTTATTTTTAATTTTGAGTCAGAGCTTACTTGACACCTGATTCAAAATCAACTCTTGACTCGGACCCATTTGAGCCAGGTAACAAAATACTCTTAACTCATTGGACCAAGCCACTAACTCATATCTTTTTGATTCAGTTGAGTCAGATGTGACTCAGTCATGTAATTTCTCTCAGATCTGGACGATTCGGCTAGTCAAATGTAAACAAACAAGGTGTAAGATTTTCTAAAAGGTAATATAAAGGTGGGGTTTTGGTTTGGGTTGTTGAAATGAGTGAAAAATGGATGGTTAGGATTTGGGGCGTGTGGTGAATCCGTGTTTATAAGTAAAAATATTTGTTTCTGTGTATATACTTCAAAGAGTTGGATATTTGGGGCAATGTTCCTAGAGAGCATTCTTGTGGATAGCATTGAGAAATGAGCTAGGAGAGGAACAGAGCTAGCAGTCAGTTGGGACAAAGAATTGTGAAGAGCTAACTTAGACTTCCAAGCAGAGGATGATGCAACTCTAAAGGATCTGGAGGATGAGTACAAGTTGGAGGTACAAGGAAGACTCAACCTTAGATACTATCAAATGAAAGGTGAAAATTTTGAAGCGGTTTATTTTTCCCAGGGAAAGTTGATCCAAGATCACCAAGGATTAGAACATTCAATTTAGCTAGCTTAAATATGCATTCCAGTTACTTAGATAACTTTAATCTGAAAGGTCCAAATTTAAGGATTCAATTTAATTTCACTAATTTTCCCTGGTCTTTAACTGTCAATGGTAATGACATTGATCGGGACTATCCTCAAAGGTTTATGCATGATGTTGGAGGCATCTCTGTAGACACTACTTATAATGGTTGGGACTCTACCTTCCTCTCCTTTTATTCTCTCCTTGATCTGTTTTTTTTCTTTTTTGTGACTACTTTTTTAGTTTTGAATCTAAATTCTCTATAACCGAACCTCTTTGATCTTGGTTCTTTAGTTGTTTTAAGCTTACTAATAGCTTATGTGTTGGTTCCTGATCTTTATCAAGTATCATTTTCTTCCTTTCTTCTTTTTATTTCTTGGTTTTTAGTTCGGATTTTTCTTTTTGTTAGAGCATTTCTCGGTCGAACTTGCATGCGTTGGTATCTCAAGCATGTTTGTCAATGTTAGTGATCAAAACTATAAGTCTTGATTTCTAGTCTACTATTAGCTAAGTCTTGGACTAGGATAGAAAGTGTAGTTGATCTCAAGACTCCATGGCAATCATCATACAAGACGAAGAACTACTCAAGGAACTGGTGAAACTTCATCGACTAAAAGGTATGTGGAGACTTGAACTTATCTATCACTCAAAAGTCTATCTATTATATCTCCTATCTTGAGACAAAGTCGTTTTGATATATAGACTATGATTATATACATTGCTATTTTGAGCAGAGTTTATCTCGCTTATCTATTTCTCGAAATATGTGTTGGTAAGCTTTCGCTTTAGCCAAGTTCATCTTTACTAGTGACGAAAGTCATGTTATGTTTCAATCACTTGAAAATGGCTTTGACGAAAAATGGTTTGTGAATAAAAACTATATAACGTCCTCTGAGAATGTTTCAATGATTGAAATGAGAGTTTAGATTATATAACCATGGAAGGATATACACATTGTGTGGTAACACATATGTGTATAAGTCCATATTCCTTGAACCAAAGTATGCGTACTTTGCTGCTCAGGAAAACCGGAACCAAGTCCGCGTACTATCGGAAGTTCTCGACCCGAGAAAATCTGCTAGAGTTTGTGAACTAAAAACAAACTTATTCCGGGTACTTAAGTCGCGTACCAAGTCCGCGTACTTAAGTTGGTTATTTTCTAAAAACGATTATTCGTGAACTTAAACTTATATAAACTAAGGAATGCAAGTTTGCAAACCGTGGCTATAAAGTTCATGAATCGATTCGAGTGAATCAAATCGTTTTTGTTTCAATTGTGTCTATTATAAAGATCTAAGCAATTGAACAACTCTCTAACTAGTTCATTTGAGTCGTTTGAACTAGTTATGGTAAAAAAGAATATGGTTGATATGAAAGTGCTCGTATGGCTAACTATTTGGTTAACTACTGTTGAACCAACTAAATGTACATGTTTGGGTACGGTTACACAAACCTAAAACGTGCATTTCATTTGTGTAACAAGCTAAGTTTCGATCTAATGGTTGAAAGATATTAGCTTGAATCTAATCAGGCTTTCATCTAACGGTGAATATTGAATGCTTTGTTACCAAGCTAACATTGATTGCAAATCCTAATTTGAAAGACTATATAAAGGAGAACTCTAACAACTGGGAAACCTAATCCCCACACCTCCTGTGTGATACTAGTTGTATAAGCTAGAGTCGATTCTCCGTTAACCTTAGGTTTCTATCGAGACCCTATACGTTAACGACTTGAAGACTTCATTGGGATTGTGAAGCCAGATCGATACTACTTTCTCGTAGTTGTGTGATCTGATCTTGCTGTTTCTATCGTAATAAGTATAATCGTAAAGATTGGCTTGAGATTGATTTCTCTGATAGGCAAGATATAAAAGTAATCACAAACATATTCTTCTCATCGTTTGTGATTCCACAATATCTTCTTTTTAGCCGCGTCGATTAAGATTATTGTGAGGTGATTGATAATACTAGGCTGTTCTTCGGGAATATAAGTCTGGGTTATCAATGGTTCCTGTTTACCTTGATTTATCAAAAGAAAGAACAAAACTCGTAGGTATTTCTATGGGAGACAAATTTATCTATTACCGTAGACTTTTCTGTGTGATACATATTTGTTTATTAAAGTCTTGACTTTTGGTCGTAGCAACTCTTAGTTGGGGTGAGATCAGCTAAGGGAATCAAATGTAGTATCTGTTGGGATCGGAGACGTAAGGAGCGCTGACCGTACCTTGGATCGGTGTGAGATTGATTGGGGTCAACTCAGTCCAGACCGAATTTAGTTGTAGTATGCTAGTGTCTGCAGACTGCTTAATAATGTGTGTTTAATCGGACTAGGTCCCGGGTTTTAAATTGCGGTTTCCTCGTTAACAAAAATTAAATGTCTCATGTTATTTCTATTCCGCATTATATTTTGTTATATAATTGAAATATCACAGGTTGTGCGTTAGATCAATCAATTAGAATATCCAACCTTTGGTTGTTGATTTACATTTATTGACACTTGTATATTGGTCTTTGGCACTATCCAAGTTATATCTCTTGTATTTAATTAGACTCGCATATTTCTATTTGCTTGAGTAAGAATTAAATCGAGATACTATAACTCTTTGATATATTTTAATAAGATTGAGTCTAGTTGATTCTCTTAAAAGTATATTGGAGTTAGTCCATACAGATTGCTAAGCTAAAATATTGGGTGTGGTTGTTGTACCACCGCTTTTTCACTTTTTTTTTAGTCTTAGGTTTTGTTGGTTTGGGTATTTGAATTTTCAGTTGATTTGTTAAATCGTGCAATTATTTGTTTGTAGATCAAAGTCGTGTTTACTGATTAGGGTTGGTATTTTTATCAAGTTTTTATCGTTCTTATTGATTTTTCTATCCAATAGCTCAGTCTCTTCTCTGCAAAGGGAGACAAAACCACTTCAAGATTCACCGGACAATATTAATTAGACCAGCAATCACGATAAAATTTCTTTCAGCAATTTATCCAGGCTTCATGACTCCTCCTCTGGCTCACACATCAACAAAAAGAAGTTACCCAAAGACATATAATACACAAGACTCTGCAAATACATAGAAGACACGGGATACTATAAAGACACCGAAGATACCAACTATAAAAAGATCCAGATTGATGTAGAAGAAGACCCAAACTGATCCCGATCGATTCAGTCCTATGAAAACCATGTTAAATTATACTGGCTACTTGTGTTACTGTTACTATAAGAAAATCATTAGCAAATGGTTGGATCTTTGGATCATTTTATACCTATGTCATGTGTTTCGATATCATATAGGCTCTCAGTAAAAACCAATTACGGGAAAAATCATAATAATTGATGGAAGCAAGGAAAACAAAAATTTGTTCCATGGCAAGTGAGGTGTTTGGTGGAATCTATCACACCTGTACCAATAATGCTAGGCCTCGATCTAAAAATAGAGAGAAATCAAAAAAGTGTATCATTCCTTGAAATTGTGTCATGAATGTTGAACAAACCCTTGAGAAATGGTTGGATTTATGAATCTTAACACCTCAACTAGTTGTAGTTTTGTTATATGGTTTGGATGTGTTACTTTTGATCTAATCAAAGCCATTTGAACTCTTCATGTTTCTTTGGAATCGGTGGAGAATGGTAGGAGCTCTTTTTCAGATTCGGTCGTGTAACTATGTTGTTAATTATTTCGAATGTTTTTATTGTCTCGTAGAAACTTCTGTAAGTGCTGGGAATTTTAGGATCAGCTCTGTAATCACGGCCGACATCGAATCAGAGTTCAATGATCGGTACATTTGAGGCTTGCCTCTTTTCTAAGAAGAAAAGACTTAAATAAGATAATAATTATTAATCATGGCATTAAACTCTATACACCAATCACCAAAGTATATATTACACCTTTGTAAAAACCTCTGGTTAACAATAATTTGTTTTTGTTTTAACTCAAGATAAAGCAATGTGACTTAAGAAATAGTTGCCTCTCGCTACCGAGAATCATGTGTACTAAATGATGCACGGAAAATGAGTCCCATGAAATAATAATTGGAGCATGAAAATTGAATGAAGGTCTATGTTATCGAGACTCATGTTTGCTAAGTGATTTATGAAAGTGAGTTCTGTCTCACATACCCCATATATAAAGTGGGGTAGTGATGAAAATTTCTAATTACACAAATCTGGTTAGATATGTTAGCAAAAAAGAGATGAAATCATTTATTGAAATAAGAATTAATTTAAATAAAATTTTAAGATGGTGGAGTAAACTGGAAAGAGGAAAATAATAATTGTAGGACCTTGATAATAATATTAATCTAGTTACCACTTCAGATTAACCTTGTGAATATCAGGACGAAGATGACATGGTTTATCTCCGGGGAATATAAGGAAGATGCTCGGGATATCAAATGACATGTACATTTTTCTCTTTGGTGCTTATTGCTTAGATAACTGGTATTGTGATTCCAGATTTTGTGGATTTTTTGCTTGTCCATTCCTTGTCACTTTTTGTCACTGTTTTAATGATTCTTTTTGAATAAAAATTTGTTTTTTCTGCATTAAAATAATGGAAATGCTATTCACAACC
>JAJJWW010005690.1:0-77995 GCA_023531295.1 Papaver armeniacum | reverse complement strand
ATAACATAAAGACACATTAAACGAGATATAAATTGGCGTGGCTAAATATCACATAAAGCCACGCTATATGGCGTGTCTATAGGTTCTCCGATGAACGGCTCCCAACGTTACATGTGGACGGTGAACGTTACATCTGAACGGTCAATATTGCATCATCTTAAATGAGATCCAACGATTCCTGATACGGCCACGTGGATCAAGGTAATTGTAAATTGGCGTGGCTAAATATCACATATGGCCGCGCTATATGCGGCGTGTCTATAGGATATCCAATGAACGACTCACAACATTACATGTGGACGGTGAAGGATGCATATAATTTAACGGTCAATATTGCATCATCTTAAATTAGATCCAACGATTCCTAATACGTCCATGTGGACCAAGGTAATTGGAAATTGGCGTGGCTAAATATCACATATAGCCACACTCTATGGGGCGTGTCTATAGGATATCCAATGAACGGCTCACAATATTACATGTGGACGGTGAAGGATGCATATAATTGAACGGTCAATATTGCATCATCTTAAATGAGATCCAACGATTCCTGATATGGCCACGTGGATCAAGGTAATTATAAATTGGTGTGGCTAAATATCACATATAGCCACGCTATATGGGGCGTGTCTAAAGGATATCCAATGAACGACTCACAACATTACATGTGGACGGTGAAGGATGCATATAATTTAACGGTCAATATTGCATCATCTTAAATGAGATCCAACGATTCCTAATACGTCCACGTGGATCAAGGTAATTGGAAATAGGCGTGGCTAAATATCACATATAGCCACACTCTATGGGGCGTGTCTATAGGATATCCAATGAACGGCTCACAACGTTACATGTGGATGGTATTCAACGGTTCCTAATACACCACGTGGATGAAGGCAAGTGAAATTGGCGTGGCTAAAACATAACATATAACCACGTTAAACCTATATGGCGTGTCTATCGGATAACCAATGGCTACACCAAAAAGAAATTTGCGTGTCTAAAGTGAACCAAATAGCCACGCCTAAAAGCAATTTGCGTGTCTAAAGTGAACGCCAAAAAGCAATTTGGGTGTCTATAGTGAATCAAATAGCCACGCCAAAAAACAATTGGCGTGTCTAAAGTGAACCAAATCGCCACGCCAAAAAGCAAGTTGTGTGTCTATAGTGAATCAAATAGCCACGCCAGAAGCACTTAGCGTGTCTATAGGGAACCAAAGAGCCACGCCAAAACAATAAATCGTGTGTCTATAGAGTACCAGTACTTAAGTTTTTGGGACACTATATAGCAACGCCTATATGGCTCTGGCGTGTCTATCTCATGCAGAAATAGACACGCAAGGCAAGCGTGGCTATAAGCTACATAAAACCACGTCGTGTTACCTAAAACCACGCAAGCAGAAGTCACGCCAAGTCCAAACCAAATTGGCGTGTCAAAACCCCTATGGACACGCCAATTTGGCGTGGCAAAAGTGTCTGTCTGTACTAGTGAGGGTTATCTCCAGGTGCAGTTTCTTTCTGTAATACCACCAATTGGATATTTATTTCACGTCAAAGAATAAAAAACCCAAGAAGAAAAGCGTGTGGGAGACTTACCAATTCATTCGTTGGCCCACTGGAAGAGTTAGATCTCTATTACACGCAGAAGCGCTTTTCTCATCACCATTGGATCCCGAACTTTCTTCTCCTTCATCCTCGCCTTCAGAAGACTCAGCATCGCCGGATTCTTCTTCTTGAAGCGCCACCTTTTGGCCACGGGCAAGTCTGGCAAAGGCAATACTCCCCCCTGGGTTTTTTTTTAAAAAAAAGTGAGATACTCGGTGAAATTAGCAAAAACAAAAAATCTGGCTGGTCAGAAAGATTCGCGTACATACCTGCATATTTGAAGAGTTGAAGACCACTAAGGCTGTTGAACATGATCGAATACCATCTGCCCGACTTTTCGACCTATGCTCCTTTTTCTGGGGACTGTCTTCACCTTGGTTAGAAGGTTTTCGTTTACGCGAAGGGAGCGGCTTCAACAGCTTGTGTTTTTCTAAGGTCTTAGAAGAGGGCTTTCCACGAGGACTCTTCACGATGTTCTGCACGAACTGATTAAGAGCGAGAAACTTCTCTTGCCAAAATTCCTTATACTTGGGGGTCATCATGGGTTTTCTTTCTGGGGGAAATAATGGGAGACTCTTCTTTGTTGCGAAAACGCTACTATCAAAAACAGAGACGACAAAAGATCGTCTGAAGGCATCAACGGATGATGAAACGGGATTCCCTGGTCGAAGCCCATCTGACGAGCAGCTCTGTCAATATTATAAGAAACCACTTCAAAAGATCCTCTGAAGAAAGATGGGACATATCCAGGTATGCAGCTTCGCATGAACACGATTTCCCCAATGCTCATGTCCTTTCCGTCAGAATGCAGCGTTATGCCTGGAGCGGATGCAAAAGTATTACGCTGGACTATAGATGTGTGAATTGGTGCCCAGGGACGAAAGTCAATTGCATACATATTGTCAAGAAAATCGACGAGCCTTAATCCAGGTCTTGGACGTTTCTTCAACCAACGAGGTATCCTAGCTCCTCCAAATGTGCTAGAAAGTGAAGTCGCTGGATTAGGAGCATAACCTTTGAAATGTTCCCATAACCATGATTGGAGAAAGGTAATGTAAATGTATGAGTCCACCTTCATACATCCGTTGGAGGCATACATATCCGTTGTTAGACAATCTAGATGGGTATATAAGGAACCAAGGAACAAGTTGCCTATGGGAGAGCAATACCTTGCGCCATCCTAATAGCAAATTTGACGAGCTTGTGTCTTATTTCCTTCTTACCAGAGCCATCATCAAAAACATCCCTAGATAGCCACAGGGATAAAAACGCGCGACACTGAGCGTATCATTTAATACCTGATCCGGTTTCGGTTTTGCGGGGAACCATTCAAACACCCACCAAGTATAGAAGCATTTCTCATCTTTCCCCTGCCGATTATATTCTTTAGCCTTCTCGATTATAGTAACATGCATTGTTTATTCTTCCTCGGATAAGCTAAAGTCAAGATTTCCTACAACCGGAAGATTCAACATAATAACTACACTCTCCAAAGTGATAGTCATCTCACCCCATCTACATATGACCGGATGGGTGGACATGTTCCATCTATAAATGAAAGTAGTCAAACCTGCAGCATCCTTTCTAATGCAAAGTGTTGCAGACGCCGTGATAGCATCCACATTTTGCGCCTTTATCAAATTGTTCTTGACAATATCATTACTCATCATGTATTTCATCCATCCATCATAAGTGCGCAATGGGTTATGGCAAATTTTGAAGTCAATGGGAGAGGCCGGATACTCTTTCCTTTGAAGACAAAACCTTATCACACGCTCCGGAGAAATCGATTGAGCAGTCTCTTCATTTTCTGAACCAGTAAGGAGGGTCATTACATGGCTGGGGTGTGTTCTTGCAATTATGAAAGACTTGGTGAAGAATTCATCATCCACATTTGGATTATTTTTCTAGCCGTTAATACTTCCTAGTTCGGCCACAGAAGCATCTTCAAGTGACATCTTAACAAGAATCTCTTAAGTTCGCTTTTGAATAAATACAACGAACAAGATAGAAAAGGTCACTACGTCGGCAAAACCATATGTGTAAATTTTGTCGAAACATAATGTGATCATTAATGGTCGGGTTTACATGAGGTAACATAGAGATCATGCGCCAATGGCAAGGACTTCTACATGGAAGAATAAAATTTTGATGTAGGAATTATACCCGCGGCCGAAAACCTAAAACTAGGTTTCTAAAAAAGATGAAGAAGCAGCAGCGGCACTTACCTCTAATTCCCGCTAGCCTTGTTGTGATCTTACTGCCACTTTGTTACTGATGTTCAACTCCAACACTATCAACAAAGAAGATCTACTTGGGATTAAACGAAGTTTCAGAAGTTATAAAAGCAGCCAATACAAGAGTTCACACTTGCAAAATGAAAAGAAGAGAAACAAAGTGCTTACCTTGCTGCTGGCGGAAACAACCTTGTTGATGGAGCTGTTGATGGCGTCGATGAAGGAAGACCACCTACCACAGGTGGAGCACTGCGTATTAAAAAAGAGAGAGGCACAGACGGGCGGGCAAATAAAACAACGGAAAGAGATAGGGGCGACCCCCTTTTATACGCATAGATCTTTTGGAGTTTGAGTGGCAACGGGTTTCCTTTTTGTGCCACGCACGGAGAAAGGAAGTTGGCCCCGCGGTGCCATCGCTCCAAGGTCGAACAAACAGCGCGCCAAGATCACCGCTCCAAGGCCGAACGAACAACGCGCCGCGATCACCGCTCCAAGGGTGGTCAGACTATTCCTGCTAATCTCTACATGTCTCGCCTTTTCGATTCTATCTTCATCTGTCACCATCTAGTGCTTACCCCGCAACAATGTCATTGTTACGTGCTAAGCACGGGACTTAATGTTGATGGTGATTTTTAGTTCAGGGCTAAAATTGTAAAACCCTGTGTTTAATGCGATGTCTGTAAAAGGACTGAGCCATTTAAAAGTAATGAGAGCTCGGGACTCTCTACTCATACGTGTATTGAGCAACTCAGTATATTTATTCAGAATGGTGCATTTAGCAACAATCACAAACATTCTGTAAACTCTCGCCAACATTACTCATAAGTGTATGGTTTATTAAGTATTTTCCTATGCTATGTTGCCCAGCTGAACCCTTAGTATTGGTATGACATGACAATTAGTGTTCACTCGCAGCTGAGTAGCATGAATTTCCCGAAGTATCAAAATTAAGGTCTGCATGAAAATGCTCAATCAGAAGACGCGCTAACTGCTCTCTGAGAATAAAAGAATTTTGTGTCAACACACAGAATTTGTTAAATTTGTTCAATTTTGTGATAGCTCACAAGATTCAAGTTTTCAGCCTAATTAATTTGCAAAAATTAGGTCTTTTACACCTTGTGCAAATATCTAAACCCTATTGGTCGAGGCCAAACCTAGGTAAACTAGGAAACTGATCCGCCATGGAGCTAGTAGGAACAAAGTCCTACCAGAAAACAAGAACAAAAGAGGAATTGTGGCAAATAAAAATCAATGACGAAAGAGGCGCGGCCGCGCCACATAGCCGGCCAATCCGCTCCAATAGGCGCCGCCTGTGGTCGTTGCCCACATTCCATGTTTCTCTTGTCGTCCCCCTCTCCCATCAACCAATCAGATCACTCGAAACCCGCCACACACACTTTTAATAAAGTTGGAAGTTGGTTGGTCGATGCGCCTAATTCCATTAGGAACCTAATCTAGACGGCCAAATCCAGTCTCCAAAAAATAATCACGGCCGTGCGATTTGGCCACTTGATTTATTAAATTTAGCCTCTCCCCAATGCGTCCAAATAGGCATCACCATGCCACCACAAGCAACGTGCCAACACCGTTGCTGCATTCAGCGCACAAGTGTTGGGATTGCCTACAAACCATCCCAAACCGCGCCTGGTAATCATCACAGGCGCCATGCCAATTGGCTAGCCAACCTGCCAAATCGCGCCAGTATGCCAATTGGCAGGCCATGCCATTCCGCGGTAGTAATATGCCAATGGCTTTGGTCAAACCAAAGGGAAACCCCATTTTCTAGTCATGGTCCAATTACGCCACTCCGGGCCCACAACATGCCACAAACCATGTGGGACCCGGGAGACCCTAAAGAATGGCGCCCCGCACCATATTATGATTACCCATGATCGTCCATGGACATGCCCACGTTATGGCCTTGCCATGGTTTCTTTGATCAAAACGGCCAAGGCAGTATTTGCCAAGATGCCGCCATGCCGCGCCACCTAGCCGCGCGCGCCACTTAGGGTTTTGACATGCCAAACCCTAATTAGGCCAGGGACATTATGTCGCCCCATGCCAAATAGCACCACCTGGGCATTAAGTTCGATGTGGCAACTAGAGCTAATATCATTAAGCCATATTTGGATCTAACACCAATATGCCAAGATGTAGCAGGCGCCACTTTGACCGTTATGCCATTGGCAGGCGCCACTTTACCACTACGCCATTGGCAGGCGCCACCTTGCCACTACGTCATTGGCATTCTCCGCCTTGCCACTACGCCATTCGCAGGCACCACCTCGCCACTTAGCCACTAGCAGGCGCCACTTTGCCACTGTGCCACTATGCAGGCGCCACTATGCCATTATGCCACCTAGCTTGCGTGTGATTGGTCAGAATAACTAGGTCTTGCACATTAGACCCACTCAGCAACTTGTTGCACATTTTTCCACCAAAACACTCGAGACATCAAACATGTCACAAAATGGGGGATACTCATCAGGGTATTTGTCTGGCGGTTTACAGCGTGCGGCGTGTAACGCGCCCATTACAAGAAAGTGTCAGGAAAGAGCAGATGGTTAAATAGCAGTAAGAGAACAGTGGGTGTAAGGCTGACCAGTTTCCCCTCATAATGGGAACGTGATGGTGAACCGCTTCTACACAATCCC
This sequence comes from Papaver armeniacum, assembly GCA_023531295.1. NCBI lineage: Eukaryota > Viridiplantae > Streptophyta > Magnoliopsida > Ranunculales > Papaveraceae > Papaver > Papaver armeniacum. Next base: position 71,500 of record JAJJWW010005690.1, on the reverse strand, counting down.
ACTTCTCCACTACTTAACTGCCTCCACTTCCAACGAGATCAGGGGTGCTCAATGACTTGTATAAATAGGCTTTCAACCTATTTCGACCAACAACAGAGGTTTGGTTAACAACAGCACAATATCCAGAAAAATACCAAGAACTGATAGCTTACATTCTGCAAGCTAGTTCCATATTCTGATACAAGACATAAAACAACCACACCTTCAAAATTCAATTTTTTAATCTCAACACCTTCTTCGCTTCCCTCCCTAAGATCAACCCTTCTCCTTCACTTTGTGACCGAAGCAAGTATGGAACGACCATTTCTTGGGTTAGTCCAGAATTGTACAGATTGATCTCTCGAATCTAAAGTACTCCCGTGCAGTGCATTTGTTTAGGGTTTAGATTCGTTTCTCGTCGGCACACCCAAATTTACCAAAACCGGCAGAATCAGTTTTTACCCCAAAACATCAACATAACTTGATTGTGTTGTAAGTGCATCCTCACCAAGGAATGCCCTGCTATGTATACGGTGATGGAAGCACGAGAATTAGGGCACATATATTATGTTCGGTAAGGCTGTAGAATTCGATTGGATTCTTCTAAAAAGGTATTCTATAAACTTGAGCAAGATTTGTGTTTTTATTTGCTTAGAATACTTATAATGATCCATGTACCATGCTTATAGTTAATTTCTACCTAACTTGATCTATGTTTAAGGTTCTTAAATGTTTAGGTTTGAAAATAGTAGTTCGGATGTTTGGACTTCGCGGTACACATACCAGGTATGCATACCATCATTTAAAATCAAAATCCATGGATTTTAGTACGCATACCAGTTTGCATACTGCTCCAGGTCATGAAAATTCGTTTGCAAACCGGTATGCATACTTGACCGTAGACGTCGATATTCGGTAAACTTGTTTTGGCCGTAACTTCTTCGTCCAAACTCGGAATCACCTCATTCTTTTTGAATTCACTTACTTTTTGAATTACCTTCAAAATGGAGATGAGAATTATTGAATTTGGATGAGTTAAGATTGCTCTTTGTCCCGTCTCTTGTTTTTGAGTGTTGTGCTCCGTTTCGTCGCACTTGTTCCACTTCTCTTGGACTTGGGCACTTGGATTCTTGGAGTACTAATCTTCTAATCTCATTTGTAGCTTTTACAAGAATGTTGTTGGTGAATCACAAAGAAGGAAGTTCAAGAATGGGCAGTAGTACGCATTTCTATGGGATGTGCACAATCATCTTATGTGAACTATGATGCATGGTCTTTATTGACTTTGTATGTTCTTTTTTGTTAAGAAAATCTTTTTTTACGCCTTTGGTATCCATTCTTGGTGTAAATCCATGCGAAAAATATTGATTCTACCTTCTAAGGACAAAGATTAATTTTGCAGTATTAATCTTTATGGTTTCATATATTGCAAATTGTTATGGGATATGTTGTTTACGTCCGTGAACCTTGACTGTCCCATATACGCTCACGAGTTAACTCTATTACATGTAGGTATGAAAATATTGATAAAAGATAGAATGAACTTCTGATAAACAAAAGTTAAGCCTATTATGTCATTATGCAAATATTGATGGAAGATAAGATGAACTTTTGTTTACAAAGATTAAGTCTATTATATGTCATTGTGCAAATAGTGATGAAAAATAGAATGAATCTTTGATTATTCTGCAATATTGTTCTTTCCCCGATCTACATCTTTGTGTATGTACTGTGTTGCTCCATAAGTTTTCTTATGTTGATCATGACAAATTGAATTGATCATTTTCCTTGTGGTTAATTCAATTGAGATTTTTGGATACAAATTCATGTTTTCATGTGATTTGTTGATGTCCAAAGAAATCCTTCTTTTCTTGTAAAAGTAAGGTCGCTCTTGTTGTTCTTTCGGTAATGACATTTTATGGGGGAGAGTTCTTAATTGAACTTGTGCTTAATTGCCAAATCTTTGTGGGGAGTGCGGCTGCGAAATATTGTAGGAGTTATCTTGTATCTTTATAAACTCCTTGATGAATATACTAAGTTTCGACTATGTGAAATCATCGAAACAAGTTGGTATGTGGTTCTCTTTTGGTCATGAAGTATCTCTATGAAAATTTCATTAGGATCCCACTAGTTTTCGTACCTTTGCCAATTTATATTGACAAAAGGGGAAGAATTAATGTGTAGTTCACACTACAAATACATATGGTTTACGAATCATTATGTAAGGGGGAGTGGTTTTCATTGTGAGATGAAGTATTGACTAAGGGGTGATACATATCACCATAGTATTGTTGTCAAAGTTGTGATACAATTGAACTTTGATGATGTGTAATAATACTATGACATTGTATAACAATGATTGAGAGCAACTGTTTCTCATTGTTATAGCTACGGATCTTCAACAACTATGATGCTGAGTTGAACACATTTAGAATCATTGGAGAACTCGGAAGTGACGAAGATTTCGAGTAATGTTGAAGAACCAAGGAGATCAAGCATTTGGATGAGAAGCTACAAAGTTCATTTATTTTGTAATCCATATGTATTGATAGTTTTGTAACTAAAATTGACAAAGAGGAGATTGTTAGAGCACTGCTCGGTCGAACTCGCAAGCGTTGTTATCTCAAGCTTGTTTGTCAATGTTAGTGATCAAAACTATAAGTCTTGATTTCTAATATAATTATAGATGTCTCGGACTAGGATAAATTGTGTAGTTGAGATTTAGACTTCACGGCGTTCATCAATTGAAGACAAAGAACTACTTAGGAGAGCTTGTGGAACTTCATCAACAAAAGGTATGTTGAGACTGAAACTCATCTATCACTTGGAAAGTCTATTTCTACTCTATCTCATATATTGAGACATAAGTCGTAGTGCTATATAGATTTCTATTATGCACATTTGATATTTCGAGCTGAGTTTAACTCGCTTACATATTTCTCGAAATATGTGTTGGTTAGCTTTCGCTTCAACCAAGTTCATCTTATATTCTTGACTAAAGTCAAAAGATGATCATGTGAAATTCGTCGAGTAACATCTTACATGGTTTGTGTGATACAATCATTTGGTGTAGACTTTAATATTTGGTTATGATTATTTTAATAACTTGAAAATTGTTGTGATGCTAATAATGTGTGAAAACGACTATTGTCATCCTCTAGGAAAGTTTCAATGATTGAAATAGAGTTTAGAACACTTAAACAACATTGGATTATAAACATGTTATGCACTTTTGCATATATGTAATCCATGTCCGGGAACCATAGTATGTGTACCTGTCGATTTGTGAAGTCCGTGAACCTAAGTACATGTACCCGTACGCGTACTGGCGTAAGGTTCAGGTCCGGGAATTTCTGCTGGGTTTGGAGGTATGCGTATATGTTCGCATACTGGCGAAAACCAAACTTGGTCCGGCTACTTAAGTATGCGTACACGTTTGCATACTTGAGTGGTTAAAGTTCTAAAATCGGTTGTGACATGAAATAAATCATTTATATAATAAGGAATGCATTCTTTGCAAACTGTGGCTATAATGTTCATGGATTGATTCGAGTGAATCAAACAAATTTTGCTTCAATTGTGTTCTTGTATACTTCCATGAGAATATAGCAATTGAACAACTCTATAACTAGTTTCACTTGAGTCATTTGAACTAGTTGTGGTGAAGATGAATAAGGTTGATATGAGAGTGTTCATATAGCTAACCTCGGTTAACTACTGTTGAGCCAAAATAGTGTACACGTTTAGGTACGATTACTCAAACCTAAATGAAGGTACATTTCATTTGTGTATAACAAGCTAAGTTCGATCTAACGGTTGAAAGATATTAACTTGAGTCTAATCAGGTTTTCATCTAACAGTGAATATTGAATGCTTTGTTACCAAGGTAACTTAGATTGCAAACCCTGATTTGAAAACTATATAAAGGAGAACTCTAGCAACTGGGAAACCTAATCCCCACACCTCATGTGTGATACTAGTTGCGACCAGAGTCGATTCTCCTTTAACCTTAGTTTTTTCACAAAACCATGTAGGTTAACGACTTGAAGACTTCATTGGGATTGTGAAGCCAGACCCAACTATTTTCTCTGTAGTTGCGTGTTCTGATCTTGCCCTGTTCTATCATATTGAGTACTATCTTCTCTAAGATTTGCTCGAGATTGATTTCCGATAGGCAAGATAAAAAGAAGTCACAAACATCTTCATGTCATCGTTTGTAATTCCACAATATCTTGTTTCACTACCATATGATTAAGATTATTGTGAGGTGATTGATAATACTAGGCTGTACTTCGGGAATATAAGTCTGGTTTATCAATTGGTTCTTATGCACCTTGATTTATCAAAAGACGGAACAAAACTCATAGGTATTTCTGTGGGAGACAGATTTATCTATTCCAATAGACTTTTCTGTGCGAGACAGATTTGTTTATCAAGTCTTCGACTTTGGATCGTAGCAACTCTTGGTTGTGGGTGAGATCAGCTAAGGGAATCAAGTGCGTAGAATCCTTTTGTGGTTCAGAGACGTAAGGAGCGTAACTGTACCTTGATCAGTGTGAGATTGATTAGGGATCAACTACATTCCAGTCCGAAGTTCATTGGTAGTAGGCTAGTGTATGTAACGGCTTAATACAATTTGGTATTCAAAGCTGGATTAGTTTCTTGGGTTTTTCTGCATTTGCGGTTTCCTCGTTAACAAAATTTCTAGTGTCTGTGTTATTTATTTTCCGCATTATATTTTGATATATAATAGAAATATCACAGGTTGTGCGTTAAGTTCAATCAGTTCTTGAATCTGACCTTTGGGTTGTTGATTGAATTGATTGACACTTGGATATTGGTTTGTGATACCGTCCAAGTTATTTCTCTTATTCAATCGGGCTCACAAATTCCTATTTGTTTGATTGCAGGTTGAATTGAGAAATTGAGATATAACTCTTTGATATAATTTTCTGTAGATTGAGTCTGACTGTCTAGTTGATTCTCTTGAAAGTACATTGGAGTTTGTCTATTCAGATTTCCGAACGAAATATTGGGTGTGGTTGTTATACCCCCGCTTTTTCACACAGTATGCGTACTTGTATGCTAACTGTTGCAAGTTATTCCAAGTCCGGGAACCATAGTATGCATACACGTATGCGTACTGGTTGGTAAGTTGAAGTCCGGGAACTTAGTATGCATACACGTATGCGTACCGGCATAAGTTCAAGTCCGGGAATTCAACTGAGTTTGGTGGTGTATGACAGTATGCGTACACGTTCGCATACTGGAGAACCCAGACCAAGTCCGGCTACTTAGGTATGCGTACCCATTTGCATACTTGGGTAGGTTATGTTCTAAAATCGGTTAGTTCATGAACTAATACATTTATAAATTAAGGAATGCAATCTTTTGCAAACCGTGGCTATATTGTTCATAAATTGATTCGAGTGAATCAAAATCGATTTTGCTTCAACTGTGTCTTGTATACTTTTATGCGAATATAAATAATTGAACAACTCTATAACTAGTTTCATTTGAGTCATTTGAATTAGTTGTGATTAAGATGAACAAGGTTGATATGAAAGTGTTCATATGGCTAACTTCGGTTAACTATTGCTTAGCCAACAAGGTGTACACGTTTCTGTACGATTACTCATATCTAAATGAAGTCACTTTTCATTTGTGTGTAACAAGCTAAGTTCGATTTAACGGTTGAAAGATATTAGCTTGAGTCTAATCAGGTTTTCATCTAACGGTAAATATTTAATGCTTTGTTACCGAGGTAGCATTGATTGAAAACCCTGATTTGAAGACTATATAAAGGAGAACTCTAGAAACTGGGAAACCTAATCCCCACACCTCCTGTATGATACTAGTTGCGACTAGATTCTATTCTCCTTTAACCTTGGTTTTTCCTAAAACCATTATTATAGGTTAACGACTTAAATACTTCGTTGGGATTGTGAAGCCAGACCCAACTATTTTCTCTGTAGTTGCGTGTTCTAATCTTACTTTGTTCTATCGTATTGAGTACTATCTTCTCTAAGATTTGCTCGAGATTTAATCTCTGATAGCCAAGATAAAAAGTAGTCACAAACATCTTCGTCTCATCGTTTGTGATTCCACAATATCTTGTTTCGCTACCATACGATTAAGATTATTGTGAGGTGATTGATATTACTAGGCTGTTCTTCGGGAATATAAGTCTGGTGTATCAATTGGTTCCTGTTCACCTTGATTTATCAAAAGACGGAACAAAACTCATAGGTATTTTTGTGGGAGATAGATTTATCTATTCAATAGACTTTTCTGTGTGATACATATTTGTTTATCAAGTCTTCGACTTTGGGCCGCAGCAACTCTTAGTTGTAGGTGAGATCAGCTAAGGGAATCAAGTGCGTAGAGTCCTGCTGGGATTCAGAGGCGTAAGGAACGCGACTGTACCTTGATCAGTGTGAGATTGGTTAGGGCTCAACTACATTCCAGTCCGAAGTTAACTTGTAGTAGGATAGGGTCTGTAGCGGCTTAATACAATGTGGTATTCAAATCTTAACTAGGTCCCGTGGTTTTTCTGATTTGCGGTTTCCTCGTTAACAAAACTTTTGGTGTCTGTGTTATTTCTTTTCCGCATAATATTTGTTTATATAATTGAAATATCACAGGTTGTGCGTAGTTCAATCAATTAGATAATCCAACCTTTGTTTGTTGATATAAATTGATTGACACTTGAAAATTGGTCTTTGGTACCGTTCAAGTCGTTTCTCATGATAATCAGGCTCACGGATTCTATCTGTTTGATTTGCTGATAATATTGAGAAACATAGATACAACTCTTGGATATATTTCCATTGATTGAGTTTGACTGTCTAGTTGATTCTCTTGGAATTATATTGGAGTTTGTCCGTACAGATTGCCTAAACGAATCCCCGCTTTTTCAAAGGTAGGAATTGAATTTTATAAAAAAATTGAATAATTATATAGAATTTTTTTAACATCTATTGGATGAGGAAACACTAAGAGATGTAGATATGACAGAGCGACCAAAACTATGTCGCCCTGTACCAAGCGGTCTAGACTCTACCTCAATGGGCAAAGTGGCTAACTCTCCACTTGACCCTCTACCTCAATGAGCAAAGTGGAAAATTTTCTACTTAGTCAAATATGTGGGTGAAAACTCCATAGGAACCGACATATACTACTGGAAATTAATTGCAACAAGTAAAATTAAAACTTGTCTTTACTTTTAACGACATGGATGGAGCTACACTAGATCTGGGTAGGACAATCCACCCCCCCTATAATTTCCTAATTACTATTCTTTAAAATTTAAGTATTTATAGATCTGCCCCCCTTATCTTTATATATTACTTAAAGAGTCTTGATGCGTGTAAGAATTCTTATGTAAATTCCACGATTTGCTTTAAAATCTACCGATAATAGGCATTTATCGTATAAAACTCGGCTTAAATATTTTCTTTTTAAAGAAACACTTATGCCTGTAAATCCTAAGAGGAGTATAAACTAGATCTACTGGTAAGCAGATTACCACTACTCCTTTGATTAGTGTTCTTACAAGTCATAGACAAATTACAATTTCCATGTTTTGAAGTCTATGGATCAAGGTTTTTAAACTCGTACGAGTCACGAGTTGACTCGTACGAGTCACGAGTTGACTCGTACGATTCGCGTCATTTAATAACAACTCGAGTTGAATCGTGCCTCCGAATCGAAACACCACGGAATCGTAATTTTTGACTTTTTCCTGAATCGTTGACCATGTCAGCCTATTCATTTCCACTGAAAATTCAGAAATTAATGTTAGTAAAAACTTAAACGTTGGAGAGAATCGAACCTGAACCTTCGTGGGTGTTGGTACACAACATTTACCACTGAACCATGTTGGTTGTTCGTGATAATGTTGAGCGTATTCTCAATTTATAAGACCAAAGGTCAAAACTTATAAGTTCTCACCAACCATTTTATTTAGTTTAGTAATATTTATAGGCATACATATTAAAATATAGCGATCAATAATCGACCATGAATCTACGTTTCACAATTCAATATACGATTCGATTCATAAAAATAGAAAAACGATTCACGATTCGATTTACGATTTAAAAACCTTGTTATGGATAACTTGAAGAAGAGCACTACATTGACAGGGCCCAATACAACAACAATTGATAACTCTCACGGAACCGATTGGCCCTGTCTAATTGACAACTCTTGTGGGGTGCATACTTTTTTCTTTTTTCTCTTTCTTCTTTCTTTTCTCTCCCTTCTAAAAAACCTAGAACCAGATCTGAGCAAGGATTTCTTTTTCTTTTCTAGTTTTAGGTAACAGTTTATTGAATAATATGTTTCTACATCATTTTTGTGTCTTTTGACATGTTTCTTTACCGTTTTGGGGCGATTTTTCTTCGTAATTGTGGGGCGAGTTCTTCGATTTAATGGCTGGTTCGTGGCTTGGTACTCTTGATTCAAAAACATCAACAATTCGATCTACAAGTTTATGGGTAAAATACTCCTTCCTTCCAGGAGCATCTCTTTTCAAAGAAAAATACAATCAAATCAAATGGTCGGAATTATTTCCGAAATATACAATCATCTCTCCCTTATACATAATCAAGAATTGGGTATCTCTGCGGTTTATTGATCTTTCTTTTCGCGATATACTTGTAGTTAATATCCTTATTTGTATTAGGGTTTTGATTATCTTGATATTTTTTTACGTATTTTGATGTTTTTGTTAATCTTGTAAGCGACCATGTAATCACTATTTTGATTTGAATGAATTGAAATTTGTTGATTGACCAAAAAAAAAAAAAACATTCAATCTACTCTCATTATCTTCATTGTCTTGTCTTCTAATTCTTTCATGGTAACTGAGGTGGAATCTTCCTTGGACTGCATTGTGATATAGCATTGTGAAACAGACTAGAACTTCCATGGATTTATCATGAATTTTGCCATTTGTGTGCTGGAATCCCTTAACCCAATTAAAGGTTAATTAATAAGTCTGATCCCCCTGTTGCTCCCCATTCTCCAAGGTGTCATGAATATCATCTAGTCCCAATTGTGTGTCCTACAAAATCTAGAGTTGTAATTGGATTGAAAAATAAAACTAGGGATTTTGGGTCCTGCAAAGTGCATATTTTAATGATTATCCCAAATGCCGCTCTTTGCACCGTACTACTTGGATAATAAAGAGCAGTATCAGCATGATCAACCCCGTCTTCATAGTCCTCATCCTGAAGAACAAAATTAAGAATATGGTCCTGCAAGTGGTGAATTCTATCATAATTACTTAGATGTTGTTGGATACTGAGAGTGGTCTGCCTAGTATTCAGCTTAGTGTGGTTAAAGATGTAAGCACATCTAGCTTTCCCGATATACCCGCAAGAAGTTGCATAAATGTTGCTACTGGAGTGGTTAGCTCTAGAATCAACCTAAGAGTTTAACAATACAGGTAGTTTGTGGTGGAATCAAACTTTCCATGGGATTTTCCAAGTAGCAAATGCCAAACCGAAGTTGTAGTAGAGCAATTTAGGAACATGTGAGTCATAGTTTCCTTCCCACTTTTGCAAAGCTTCCAAATCGGGTTAATATAATTGAGATCGCTAGCAGTTTTAGCATTTACGGGCAGAATTCCATGAGCACATTTCCGAAGAAATAAAAAGGATCGATGGAGCAATATCCGTACTATATAGAGCTCGCCAGTTGCTGGTCTGAATATCATTTATGTACAAAGTATCAATCTTATCTCTCTGGAGGGCTTTCATTGTGAAGTCTCAAGAGTTCCACATTATTTGATCATCTTCAAATGGATGAGTGGCAGTGTCCAGGTTAGCCTTGCTAGTAATAAGAGTGGATGAATCTTTAATCAGAGTTGTACTACGGTCACCATTGTGTCGGAGGTGTTTAACCATGAGAATATCATAAGGGCAGTTAGCAAGTTTAGGGAGTTGAGTTGTGATGGTAAGCATCCAGATATCCTCCCAAATTTTGATGTTCTTGTCGTTGCCAATTCTCCAGGAGCTATTTTCTTGAATGTTATTGATGCCTTCCAGGATCGCTTTCCGTATCCATGAGTCTTCCTCTTTGGGCTTGGTATCCATACTGAGAACATTTCTACTAGTTAAGTATTTTGCATCCATGAGCTAGTACTAAAGGGAATCTTTGTCTTTTTCTAATCTCCAGCCAATTTTGGTGATCATAGCACTATTGAAATGTTTCATGTTCATGAAACCAAACCTCCTAGATCCTTTGGTTCACACACAACATGCCAAGCTTTTGGGTGGTAGCCTTTTGGGTTGTCTAAGCTTTTACCCCAGAAGAAATCTCTTTGAAGCTTGTTCAGGTCTTGACAGGTTTGCTTTGGGAGTTAGAAGCAATTCATCTGGTATATCTAGTAGTGGAGGTAACAGAGTTAACGAGGACATACATATCAGCTGGGTTGAGGGGGATATTTTTCCAACTAACTAATCCGAGCTTAAGGTTATCAACTCCAGGTTTGAAGGTGGTAATTTTGCTTTTATAAGTGTGAGATCCAAGATACTTATCATTCAACTTAAGGACTTGAACTCCCATGTTGTTGCTAATAGTGATGCTAAGGCTAGGATCAGTATTGTTGCTGAAAATGACTCCAGATTTGTTGAAGTTGATTAACTGACCAGAGGTCTCACTGAAGATCTGAAGAATATCCATTAAGTTTTGACTTTTCATTTTGTTGGTTTTGCAGAAAACCATACAGTCGTCGTCAATCAGAAGATGGTTAATGGAAGGAGCATTCTTGTAGATTTTGGTACCAGATATGAGGCCCACATTTTCAGCTTGGGTAAGAGTTCTTGAGAGAGCTTCCATACAAAAAAGGAAATGACAAGGGAAGAGAGGATCATCTTGTCTTAACCCCTTAGAAGGTTTGAAGAATTTGTAGAGGGTCCATTTATGAGCACAACAAAAGTGATTGTTAATATACATTGGTAGATTTTCCTACACCACTAATTAAAACTACATAGGAAAGAAATGAAAAATATCAAAAATTATTAAGTTCAACCATTAATTTAAACGTGCTGGTATCATGGTGACACCATTTGAAAGAAAAACAACAAAATTAAACACCTGAAAAAATTTGGGGTAACAATAAATCCTGGCTACGTCTGTGTTTAACAAGACATAAGCTAGGAGGTTTTTGAAAGCTAAAATATATACCACGCCATTGTTGAGAACTAAAATATCTATCTACCCTTCCAATTATGCGTACTCCTACGAGGTAGAAAACTTATACAACATAAAATGTCTATAAGTTTCTCCGGGATTCACAATTTGTGAAGGAAAATTAGGGTGATTAACTGCGTCAGGAAAACCTTGAGTTTCTAGACAAAGACCAGCATGAGCTTTATAAACAACACCATCTTTGCCTTTAACATTGTCCAACTTGTTCCCGGTATAGAACTGTAGTTGCAGGATATCCCACAACACACCCCTCATCATATTTTGATAATAATTTCTAGATCTAAACTTATTTGATAATCAAAATAAAGATAAAAGTGCTAAAATTATAAATGGAGACACAAGATTTTTTACATGGTTCGATCAATGTGATCTACATCCATGGTTCTTCACTAGTGATTTTTGTAATTACATGAGTTTACATTTAGAATCTCCATTAATGAGTATTTGGAGCTTTTTAGATCTAGTTTTGAGGAAGAAGATGATAAAGAAAATAAAGTCTCTCCCTAAAAATATCTCTCTCTTACTAAAAGTGTTTTTTTTTCTCCTTTCTCTCTCCTGCTCTCCTCTTTATATAGGTGTTTACATAGTGGATGACAGCTCATGTACAACTAATATTTCCCTTAATTTCGGATTTACCTTGCGACATTTCGCAGGTCTACAAATGTTAGTCTTCGCAAGTCTTCTTGACTCTTCGCAGAATCGTCACACCTTTCTCATATTTAAGCTAATGTCATTTGTTGCGTCGTTTCTAATATTTCTTCTGCGACATTATTATGTTGCGTCGTTAATAATTCGCAAGTGAAGGTTGTTGCGATATTCTGCTCCTACAAGAACTGTAGTCCTGGCTTATTAGTCCATAACTCCAAAATCCTGCCAGATTTAGGATCACGTACCTTGGCTGCTTTTCGTATAATCGAATTAATTGGACCATTGAGAACATAATTTATGTCGTATGCAGATGAAAGTTGATCAATCCTGCTTCCAATTACTTGAGGTTTCAAAAAATCGTATGGTGTGTTTTTCACGGATGTGGCTTCACAGGTTGGCAGTAACTTTTCGTCTACTGGCGTAATTTGAGATCCAAATATTTGGATTTTGTTTTGCAAGATGTTGCCGCTGTTATGTCCCCCGAGATTCCAATAAGTGTGTTGAGCTAAGTTAACTGGCGTGGCTTTGTTTAGTGGTTTGGCTTTCATGATTACAGCCAATTTGTTATATTTCATCAAACTTGTATGTTACAGAAACAGATAGATCACCAGGGAATCCTACAAACATTACAAGCATATTCCAAATGTTAGACTCTCATAACATTATTTGTCTGGGTACATGTAAACATTTGTAAACTACCTTGTTCACCATCAAAGCTATCATAGGTCAATGTGATATGGGGTTATGCCCATCTTTTTGGTGACTTTTGACAGTCCAAAAGACATCACTGAATCCTCTGTGCCCACCTGAAATTGGATTAAAAATTAAGAGATTAAAAATAACATGTTCATGTGCGTAAAAGAAAATTGTAATTGTCATTTATGTACCATGGAGTGTATTGTTGCCTTCATTAGGGAAAACTTTGTAAGTTTTTCCATTGATATCAAAACGAGCACCACTAATCCTATTTGCAACTCTACCAACTAAGGCACCAAAGTAAGTTGTATCATTCTGTGATAATTCAACAAAAAAAAAAAAAATGGCAGATAGTTAGTCGGGGGGGTTCTTAAAGATAATAGATTTTCCGTCTGTCAGAAACAACCCAAAGTCGAATCTCTAGTCTTACAGTGTACTGTCCAATAGATCGAAAGCCAAGAGCAATGTCAGCTATGTTTCCTGCAAAACAACAAAAAGTAGTTCGCACCAAAATCAAAATCAAATTCTGAAAGGGGAAAAAATGAAAAATCTAATCAAGAAATGTAGACTGTTGTTGATACCTTTATTATCAGGGACCTTGACAGATAGAATGGTAGCACCATAGTTAGTGACTGTAACAGAGATATCACCTTTTTTAATCTCATAATATCCCACAGATTTCTTTGTTGCTACTGCAAAATCTATGAACAATGCAGAGATGAAAAGAAAACAAAATACTAGAGAAAACTTAACCATGGTTTTGATCGAAACAAATAAGATTATTATGGCTGTTGATCATGTGATGGATATATATAGAGGAATAAGATTTTGGATAAAGATAAATACGAATTTTAGATAGGCAACACAGATAAATATTAGCTAAATCTTTATAACTAAAGTCTGGAATCTGGATAAACCAAAATTCTTTTAATAAAGTCCGGGATCTGTACTCCAAAATTTTGTATGCCTCAAAATAGGATTCTTTCGTTTCTTTCGGTCTAAGAGCATCTCCAATGACACATCCTTGTCCTACATATATAGATGGATAAAGTAAACATCCTTTGCTGATTTGTACTGAAAATTTCCTTAAATACAGGAAGTTCAAGAAAATCATCTCCAACCGATAGAGTCTAGTTGTATTTGGGAATCTAGTTGGAACTATTTTATTGGCTACCATTATATTTTTTTAATTTGAAAAATATATTTTTTGGAAAAAATAACTGATTTTACTTTTTAAAAATCTGAAAAGATATCTTCACATCCTTAAGGTGGTCCTCTGAAACCAGAGGTTTTGTTAGAGGATGTTAATCTAACTACCTGCCAAATCATCTTCACAATATCACTACACATTCCCATTGGAGATGATTTTTAGGAAAAAGTAGCACAAGCCTTAAAAAAAGGAGCCTAACATCCTCCCATTGGAGATGCTCTAACTATTCAATTGTTTAGCCTGAGGCCAATGCTATCCTTACATACTCACGATACTCTTGTTCAGGACCTTCACGTAACTGTAGAAGAGAATTATGCAAGCCTGAAAAGTGTAAATCATGAGTTCATCCAACTTGAGCCAATCCATCAGAAGAAATGCAAGCCAGCAAATCCATTTGGTTTCCTAAAAAATTTGCCCGAACGTTTTTAAAATGTAAGTTATTCATTTTGTAAATAAAAGTTATGCCTCAAAAAAAAAAAAAAAAAAAAAAAAAAAAAAAAAAAAAAAAAAAACTTATACCAAATGCGCGTAGATCTTATTACCTGGCGGCGACCAACTTAAACACTAGGTCTCAGGCCTATTTCTATGCACATGCCAAAATCTGATATTTGGCATATATACACCCACTATAACTATAAGTATGCTAGACTGCCAAACCTATATACATATATGTCAGAAATAACATGTAGACATACACGATGGAGTTTCCAGCGAGCGATAGAGTGTCCATCGCTTAATGGTCATAATCACGCTCGCTGGTCTTTAAAGCGCCAGCGCTAGTCAAGCTGTCGCTCGCCAGTCTGATCATCGCCTATCAGATCTTCATCCAACGTATACCATTTTTCCACTCTATAAATACCTAATTTCAATCTCATTTCAACTCACACCAGAATTTCTAAATCTCTCTAGAATTTCTCAATCTCCAACTCTTTTCATCACTCTTCCAATTCCTCAGAGAGCATGGCTGATAATGTGAACATGGTTGAGTTCGTAGCAAACAAACATGCTGCCGAAAATCATAGAGTTGTTAATCGTGCCAATGTGCAAAGTGAAATTAGGAGAAGGCAATTTAGGAGGCGAAAACCAAAATTCACTATTGCCGAAGATGAATGTATTTCGGAGATGCATTACATCCCCATACATTTTGGCAAAGGATTTTTGGGGAATTTCAATAACAAACAATGAACCTCGACAATCGTGATGTTACAGAGTTGAGTCAGCGCTTCTCTACAATCTATCAGGAAGTTACTAGGTATGTTTTTTTACTTCGGCAAGAAGGTCGAAACATGAGGAGTGGTGAAAACATGATGGAACCTCAACAACGTCTCGTGCGGAATATCGTCGCATCTACGGAAAAAGACTTCGAATTTGGAAGTTGTTTCGAGATTTTAAAATACTTGCCCAAATATTGTCCAATATTTATGTTTTAATTTCTTAATTGTCCACATAGTCTAAGTCATAAGTTTTTAACCAACTGGGGTTCGCCCAGTTGGCTAGGGGTTGAACTCCCAAGTTATACGTTAGGGGTTTAATTAAAAAAAAAAAAAGTCATAAGTTTTAATATTTGTTTAAATGTATCTCTAATTAAAATTTAAGATTGGATTAAGAATATAATTAAGCTTAATTTTCAACAATAAGCGTCAAATTTTCGAATTCAAACTTCGAATTGATCATTAATAGTCATTTTACAAGACATAAAACTAAACAATAATAATTTGAAAAATAAAAATAACTAGACTTTAAAAATAAAAATTTGGGACAATGTTCTTCATCTTGTTTATCTTCTTCACTTCACAATACTTCTAATCAATGCGCTCATGAACGGGGTCTCCTTTGTTTATCTTCTTCTTTGGCATCAAATTTGTTTTGCCTTGATTTTCTTTGCCTTCAACTTTTCTTTGCCTTTTCTTAGTTGCGGTTCTGACTTGGTTAATATCCAAAACTTGAAGACTTCTTTGCTTCTTACCTATTTCTTTATAACTATCACATATCTTCTTAATGGCACCTTCAAGCACTACTCCGGAAAAATCAATTTGTGTTGCTGAATCAAGTTGGATCAATTGTGTCATTTGGAGAAAATAGAACAAATAAATTAGATTGAGAAATAGAGAATAGATTGAGAAAAAGAGAAATTTTTGTGTAAAAATTTTGGGGTAAGTTTTGAGTTTGAAAGTTACATATTTATAGCGATAAAAACTAGTCGTTGGCGCTAGAGTCAATAACGATGGCGATAAAGTCATTACCTCTGGCGATAAAGTTATTATCGCTGGCGTTTTTATGAATATCGCTCGCTAGAAAGTCTGTCGCTCAATGGTTTTCCTACAGTGGCGCAATTGGTTTGCCATGCTACCAGGTAAGCCAAATCAGTTTTTTTCGGCATGTGCATAGGAATAGGCCATTAGGCCTCACTAGTTAAACTAGTTTAGGTTGGGAGTTAATCATTCTACGAATTTGGGATATTTAGATGGTTTGGAAAACAACAATTACTCGACTGGCATTCAAGTATATGAAACGGATAATGGTCGTTCCACATCGGTTTCGATAGTTATTCGACAGATATTAGAGCTACCGTGTCTGTTACTTACATCAAGATAAACGATATCGTAGTCTAATTACAAGATGGGCATCTTTCTGAACGACTGTCCCTATTCTATAAAAAACAAATCGCTAACTTTAACACTGAAATCATGACTGCCGGTGCAACATCTCAATCTCTTCGGAAAAGCCGCCATGCAAATGTCGTCATATCCCTGAGCACTAAACGTTGTTGGTTTGTGTAACCTGTATTTAACCACTTCTTTTTTCTCGGTATCTTATTCACTTTTGTTTTTGATTCTAAGATTTCAACACCAAATTAATTTTGACTAACTTGTCATATTTTCTTTTTCCCCTAAAATTATCAACACGTTTCATAAAAAAATAATATCCGCATCCCATATCTAAAACTACGAACTGGTCTCGGCTTCTTGGATGATTTTGTATTTTGAACCTTCTTGTTGTAATGGTTGGTAAAAAATATCTGGTTTATGTCTCTTGACTAAGCAGTATACATCGTTGCAACGTAGGCATTCTGTATATTTAAACATTTTGCAAATGAAACGAGAAGAAAAGATCAATGAGCAAAACTATTCAGCCAATCACCTCTAAAACTTTAAATTTGAATTTGAATTTGGAATTGTTTTTCTTCGAGATTTGGACAGGCTCACGACAATCCATGTAAAAGTCTCAACCAGAAAAATAATGTATAAATAGATATCTAAGTTTGATAATAATGGGAAAAAAAATCTTAAAATAAAAATTTAATATCCTTGTTTATACTCATTACGTAGATAATTTAAAGAGCTTTCCAAATATATCAATTTTGCAAAAATTCGATGTGTATTCTTAAAGATATCTAAGTTTTAATTTTTTTGATCCATTTTTAAAACAATGGCATTCCTGTAAATATACAAATATTAACTAAAAGCTTAGTTAATGGGGTATTATTGTCATGTGAAAAAGCTTCACCAAAAGAAGGCTTCACCAAAAAGGGGTCTTTTCTTTATTATAGTAATAAGATAGATTGGTTTTATTGTTTTAACTATTACTGAATTAACGAATAATCAAAGAAAATTAAGAGTCAATTACTTCTGAGTCAATTACTTGGTTATGCTTCATTTAGACTTCAAGCACAAGTATGGTTAAGGTTCTAGGAAGGTGCATTCGAACCTCGGTGGCTATTAAAAAGTTCAACATTGACTATTGATTTGAAATTGAGATTAGTCGGATATGATAGATTGGATTCAAAATGATAAGAGCTAAATCTGCCAAACTATAGTCTGAGGCATACTAAGAAAAATAGCTTAATTTTTAAAAGCTGGGGTGCTGACTCAGTCGCTTGCTTGGAGTTTCCATCGTTGCTACATGGGTTATTAAAAGAAGGCTATTATTGGGGCGTCACATTCCATTAGAGGGGCGTCACCTAATAGGACAAAAACGGTCACCCGTAAGTAATTTCAAAAATCTCTTATCTCAAATAATTGTGTAATGACCAAACAACCCTTATTTATTTAGTTAATTTTACGGATGGAAAATCAACTAAACCTAGGCATAAAATTGGAATTACGCCTGGAAAACAACTAAACCTAGGCGTAAAATTGGAATTACGCCTGGAAATCAACTAAACCTAGGCGTAAATTGGAATTACACCTGGAAATCAACTAAACCTAGACGTAAAATTGGAATTACGCCTGGAAAACAACTAAACCTAGGCGTAAAATTGGAATTACGCCTGGAAATCAACTAAACCTAGGCGTAAATTGGAATTACACCTGGAAATCAACTAAACCTAGACGTAAACCACATGCAAATCAAAGTTTACGCTTGAATTGAACTAAACCTAGGCGTAAGTTCTTCAAAAACTAAATTACGATTGAAAAATCTAGTACCGTACCCAGGCGTAACACTAGCAGAAAGTAAATAAAATCCTAATTTTACTTCGATTTCATTCGATTTAAGCACAAAAACGGGTACAAAAAGATGGGTTTGTTTGATTATTACCTTACATACACCATGGGTTGTTGTTGAGGAGTTTGAAAACATGATTCTTCAATTGATTGAATCGGTGGAATGAGTTGAGGTTGATCGAGTTGTTGATTACCATCACTAGGATCAGTTTGCTTCTTCCTCATCTATTTTTAGTAGTTTTAATTGAAGGGTAATTTTGACAAATTGCTATGGAATCAAAATATCCCTTAACCAAATTTTTGGTCACCAAATATCCAAGTGAAGCCCCTCTAATGGAGTGTGACCCCAATAATAGCCTTCTATTAAAAATAGCTTAATCCAATACGTGTTTGGTAATTCTCACTCAGCCCGTTCAATTCTCACGAAACTTGATCATCTCCCATAGCATTGATGGAAACTTCGCATAAATGAATTTTTTTTTTTTTTTTTTTTTTTGTCTAAAATGTCTTTGTTTTCTTAAGAAATTGATGATCATGGTCAACAAGTGCACGAGGGGAAAAAGGTGTGCGATAGGATTTCTTAAATAGTTTCCAATGAAGTGTACAAAGCAAAGATGCTTGCGCTATCTACAAGAGGCGGAATGATAAAATACCTAAATAAATTGAGTATAATTATTGGCCTCTTCGGAAATATGATTGCCGCATCAGGTAGAAATGAGTAGTAGCGTAGAGAGTGCAAAATACCTTTATGAATATGTGTACAAATGCCCGAACTATGTTTCTTTTCAAACGCAGTCGGAACAGGATAATGACAAGACAAAGAAGTTTGTTAATGCAAGATGGGTTTGTGCTCCAGACACAATGAGGAGGACGATCTTTAGCTTTGCTCTTTATAAGGTTTATCCATCGGTATAGAGATTATAGATCCATCTTCCCAACCAACAGAGAGTCACGTATTATGATCACCAAGCGATCGATGATTTTTTTTTCTTCTGATGGACGAATTTCTATGTGGCTAATGCTCGCAATTCTAGAACGAGTGAGTTGGTATATCGTGAATTTCCAGAGTGCTATTGTTGGAGAAAAACAAAAACAAAAAGTGTGTGGAAAATAATGCAAAGTACAAAAAGGACTGGTTTATATAGCACCCTCAGCTGGAGAAGAGGCGTGCCTCTTAATATACATTCCAAACCACATTAAAGGTCCGACGTATTTTGATGATTTATTGATAGTTGATGGAGAGAGATGTCGGACATTTAAGAGAGTTGTCGAAAAACTAAGACTCTTAGAGAATGATCAGACTGTGAGAGCATCTTTGGCTGAAGCAATAACCGTCAAGATATCGTCTGCTTTGAGAAGACATTTTTCCTCTATCTTTGTCTTTTGTAGTCCGTCTGGCATGAGAAAATTATGGTATGAATTTTTTAACAACATGGTCGAAATTATTCGAGTTCAAGTAATACAAGCTCGACATTCTTATCAAATCGTCTTCTTCAAGCATTGTATTTGATGCTTAAGCAACACGTCAAAGATACATCCATGTATGACCTTCTACCTACTCTAGGCACATTGGTTGAGGACTTTGAGATCTTAAGTATGATTCGAGAAGAGTTATTGATTCCATATCGGAAGAAAATATATCGTTTGTCCATAAGTTGAACGGATACCACTCAAAGGCATACGATACAGTCATGGGAGCAATTGAGCGAAAGGAAAGCAATGTCTTCTTCATAGATGGTCCAGGAGGTACTGGGAAGATGTTTATGTATCCTGTTAATTTGTAAACTATCAGGAAAAACTGTGGAATTATCATTGCAACGGCCATGTTGAGAATAATTGTTATTATATTACCTAGTAAGAGGACTGCACATCAAGGTTTAATCTTCCAACGATACTGGCATCAAGATCTACGTGTCGTATCACTATACAATCTCACGAAGCTAAACTTTTGACGCATGTTATTGTCATTATGTGGGATAAAGCTGCAATGACGCATCGTTATTCTTTGTAGGCATTTGGTCGTACAATGAAAGACATAACAAAGATCGATGAACCATTTGGTGGCAAAATTATTGACATGGGAGGTGATTTCTGCCAGGTGCTACTAGTGGTTCCACGAAGTACAAGGGGACAAAGAGTATGTGCATGTTAAGAATGAATATTTCTTAAACTATGATAATTAACTTTTATTAAACAATCAACAGAGCTTAATTAATCACCTTTGTGGGAGAAAATACATACTTTGCATATGAAGAAAATATGTGTGCAACTAGGGATGCTTCATATTCTGAGTTTTTGATTCGTGTTGGTGATGAGGATGAACATTTGCGTTGCTAAGTGTTATGATTAAAGGCTTTGTAGGAGATGGTCATACAATTGGTTACTTAGTGATGACTCAGTTTCTCAGCTTATAAATGTAATATTTCCTAACTTGGTGGAGAATATCAAAGATAGAGACTACATAGTCAACAAGGAAAGGATCACGCCGAGTATTGGGAAGCTTAATGATCAAGTAATGTCATGTTTTCTTGGGAAGGGGTTATATTCTACTCATCTGATTATGTTGACGATGATACTAGCTCACAATCTTTACTAGAAAAAATACTTGAATAATGTTGCTCTAGGGAGTTTACTATTACACATTTGAAAGCAAACTCGGTGCACCTATTATGTTTTTGAGTAATATAGTATGTAACGATTCCGGGTTAATAATCAAAGAGTTTTCTCTTCCCAAATGTATAGATGTTGTAGTTATTAGTGGGAATTTCATAAGTAAACAAAAGTCTTCATTCACAGGATTATACTTGAGCCATCTGAGAATCAGAAGCTACCATGTAACTTTGTATGCAAATAGTTTCCGATATGTTTGTGTTTCTCTTTTACACTCAAATAGGAGCAAAGGAAAACAATCGCATTCGCAGGTCCTTATTTTCATGAACATGTATTCATCAATGGTCAAATATGAAAAAGTGGGGGTCTAACAACCACACCCAATATTTCGCTTAGCAATCTGTATGGACAAACTCCAATATAATTCCAAGAGAATCAAATAGACAGTCAGACTCAATCAATGGAAATATATCCAAGAGTTGTATCTCTATTTCACAATGTAATCAACAAATCAAACAGATAGAAATCCGTGAGCCTGATTATTATGTGAAACAACTTGAACGAAACAAAGACCAAGGTTCAAGTGTCAATCAATATAATCAACAACCAAAGGTTGGATTCTCTAATTGATTGAACTACGCACAACCTATGATATTTCTATTATGTACCAAAATATAATGCAGAAAAGAAATAACACAGACACCAGAAATTTTGTTAACGAGGAAACCGCAAATGCAGAAAAACCCCGGGACCTAGTCCAGATTTGAACACCACACTTTATTAAGCCGCTACAGGCACTAGCCTACTCCAAGTGAACTTCGGACTGGAATGTAGTTGAGCCCTAATCAATCTCACACTGATCAAGGTACAATTGCGCTCCTTACGTCTCTGAATCCCAGCATGACTCTACGCACTTGATTCCCTTAGTTGATCTCACCCACAACTAAGAGTTGCTACGACCCAAAGTCGAAGACTTGATAAACAAATCTGTCTCACACAGAAAAGTCTATTGATAGATAAATCTGTCTCCCACAGATAAACCTATGAGTTTTGTTCCGTCTTTTGATAAATCAAGGTGAACGGGAACCAATTGATATACCGGACTTATATTCCCGAAGAACAACCTAGAAATATCAATCACCTCATAATAATCTTAATCGTATGGTAGCGAAACAAGATATTGTGGAATCACAAACGATGAGACGAAGATGTTTGTGACTACTTTCTATCTTGCCTATGGGAGATTAAATATCAAGCCAATCTTAGAGAAGATGGTACTCAATACGATAGAAAATGCAAGATCAGATCACGCAACTACAGAGAAAATAGTTGGGTCTGGCTTCACAATCCCAATGAATTCTTTAAGTCGTAAACCTACAGGGTTTCGTGAAAAACCTAAGGTTAAAGGTGAATCGAATCTAGTCGCAACTAATATCACACAGGAGGTATGGGGATTAGGTTTCCCAGTTTCTAGGGTTCTCCTTTATATAGTCTTAAAATCAAGGTTTGCAATCAATTTACCTTGGTAACAAAGCATTCAATATTCACCGTTAGATGAAAACCTGATCAGACTCAAGCTAATATCTTTCAATCGTTAGATCGAACTTAGCTTGTTACACACAAATGAAATGTACCTTTTAGATATGAGTAACCATACCTAAACGTTTACACCTTGTTGGCTCAACAATATTTAACCGAAGTTAGCCATATGAACACTTTCATATCAACCTTATTCATCTTAACCATAACTAGCTCAAATGCAACTAGTTCTAGAGTTGTTCAATTGTTTATATTCTCATAGAAGTATACAAGACACAATTGAAGCAAAATCGATTTTGATTTACTCGAATCAAGTCATGAACCTTATAGCCATGGTTTTCAAAAGATTGCATTCCTTATTATTTTAGAATATTAGTTCATGAACAAACCGATTTTAGAACATTATCCACTTAGGTATGCGTACGGGTACGCGTACCTAAATGGTCGGACTAAGTTTGGGTTTCCCCAGTACGTGAATTGGTATGCATACCTTCCAAACTCAGCAGAAATTCCCGGACCCGAACCTTACGCCAGTACGCGTACCGGTTTGCATACCAGGTTCCCGAACTTTCTCAAAACCAACAAGTACGCATACGTGTATGCATACCATGATTTCCGGACATGGATTACATATATGCAAGTACGCATACTATGCTTAAATCCAATTGTTCTAAACTCTCATTTCAACCATTGAAACATTATTGGAAGACGGAATAGCTGTCTCGCACAAACTATTAGCTTCAAAGCAATTTTCAAGTGATCGAATGATCAATACGAAATATTCCGAGTTTACATCAAATGACTGTCTCACACAAATCATGTAAGATGTTACCACGTGATTTTCACATGATCATCTTTTGACTTTCGTCAAGAATATAAGATGAACTTGGTTACATCGAAAGCTTACCAACACATATTTTGAGAAATATTTAAGCGAGTTAAACTCAGCTTGACATATCAAATGTGTATAATTGAATTCTATATAGCGATACGACTTTTGTCTCAAATTGGAGATAGAGTAGATAGACTTTTGAGTGATAGATGAGTTCAAGTCTCCACATACCTTTTGATTAAGTTCCACAAGCTCCCCTTAGTAGTTCTTCGTCTTCAGTCGATGAACGATGTGAAGTCTAATGCTCAACTACACTTTCTATCATAATTCGAGATTTAGCGATAAGTAGACTAGAAATCAAGACTTATAGTTTTGACAACTAAACTTGACAAACAAGGTTGAGATAGCAACGCTTGCGAGTTCGACCGAGCAGTGCTCTAACAATCTCCCCCTTTGTCAATTTTAGTGACAAAACTATCAATACATATGGATTACAAAATAAATAAACTTTGTAGTTTCTCATCCAAATGCTTGATCTCCTTGGTTCTTCAACATTACTCGAAATCTTCGTCACTTACAAGTACTGCAGTGATCCTGAACGTGTTCAACTCAGTATCAATGTTGTTTATGATCCGTAGCTATAACAATGAGAAAACAGTAGCTCTCAATCATTGTTATACAGTGTCATAGTATTATTACACATCATCAAAGTTCAATTGTATCACAACTTTGACAACAATACTATGGTGATATGTATCACTCCCCCTTCGTCAATACTTCATCTCACATGAAAACCACTCCCCCTTACATAATGATCTGTAAACCATAGTATTTGTAGTGTGAACTACACATTAATTCTCCCCCTTTTTGTCAATAAAAATTGGCAAAGGTACGAATACTAGTGGGATCTTAATGAAATTTCCATAGAGACACTTCATGACCAAAAGAGAACAACATATCAACTTGTTTAGATGCAATCATATAGCCGAAACTAAATGCATTCATCAAGGATTTTATAAAGATACAAGATAACTCCTAAAATATTCCACAGCCGCACTCCCCACAAAGACTTGGCGATTAAACACAAGTTCAATTAAGAACTCTTCCCCATAAAATGTCATTCCCGAAAGAACAACAAGAGCGACCTTACTTTCACAAGAAAAGAAGGATTTTTTTGGACATTAACAAATCACATGAAACATGAATTTGTATCCAAAATACTCAATTAAATTAACCACAAGAGAACCCATGATTAATTTAATCGGAAATGCTCACATAAGAGAACTTACGGAGCCACACAATATTTACACAAAGATGTGGATCTGGGAAGACCAATACTGTGGAATAAACAAAGATTCATTCTATCTTTCATCACTATTTGCATAGAGACATAAAATAGACTTAATCTTTGTAAACAAAAGTTTATCTTATCTTCCATCAATATTTGCATAATGACATAATAGGCTTAACTTTTGTTGTCAAAAGTTCATTCAATCTTTTATCAATATTTGCATACTGACATATGAAAGACTTAACTTTTGACATATATGGGACAATCATAGTTCACGGACGCAAACACACATATCCCATAACAAGTTGCAATATATGAAACCATTAAGATTAATACTGCAAAATCATCTTCCAAATAAACTTTAGAATTTAAATAAATAAATCTAAAAACATTGCAAGATGAAAATCGTTGGAAATAGCAATGTGTACTCACAATAATGGCTATTCCAAACCCTAGTTATCCTTCTTAAAACACAAGAATAAATTCTCATAAGAAGTTTCCTAGACATTAAGGCATCTAAAAAATTCTTTATCGTCCTCAAACTTCTTGTCGTCAACAGCCATTGGAACATAAGGTTCATGAAGAAAGGAGTTAATTCCAACCAACCTTTTAGACTGATGCCGAACCAGGGCCTTCTGAATTTCTAGAGTCCTAAAAACAATAGCCTTTATTTCTTGAATATCCTTTCTTGTTTCCTTCAACTCTTCAAGAACCCCAGAGAACTTCTATTGATTAGACGGAACAACTCTTGGTTTTCTCACATTCCTCCTTTTTCTTTTCAAAGTTGAAGGTACAAGAGATATATCTTTTTTCTTCATGATTGATGGCTTGACAATCATATTAACAACTTTTCCATCAGAAGACATAATGCTTGGATTCTTCATACCAGTATGAGATTGTGAGAGGAATTCACAAATCAGACTCAACAAACAGTCTTGTGATAAAGAAGTTTTTCAGAGAAGAAAAAAGGAATGTAGAGTTACAGAAACTTTATACACTAAAAAGGATCCACGTACGCACAACTCACAACCCTAAAGAAGGCAGAATTGTCGATATTAACCCTCTTTTATTATTCAAACTGAGTAAACCCTTTTCAATATCAATTAGATATGAAAAGATGGAAGAATTCCAAAAAAAGTGAAGACAAGACTAAAAGGAAAAACTAAACATGAAAAGAAATCTTTTTCTCTTTTCCTAAAGCCTGAAGTGTGTAAATCCTTGTCTCTTTTGAATCAGGCACATGAGACAAGATACACATCCAACACATTTAAGTTGTGCTGGGGTGAACAATAATTTGTTCACCATAACTTTCTTGAATGGAATTCTTAGAACCATGTTTCACAAACTGTTTAGACCGTATTCTTTTCTCTAGTGGTCTAGAGTTTTCTTTGGAAATTAACTTCTTTGGAGAGGAGATAAGATTAAATACCTCAATTGACTTCTAAACAAATTTGAGCTTGTTTGCTAATCGATTTGCTCTCCGTTGTAGTTTATTGATATATCTTATCTTATGTTTGTACTTGAAACAATTGGAGAGTTCATGACCCTTGAAAGTACAATAAGAACATGTCAATAGAGAGGATGATTCATGCGCCATGTCTGTGCAAGCTGCTAGACACATGGTAGAATCTGAAACATTAGAAGAATAATTTCCAGTAATCAAGGAGAAATCCATTTTATCCTCCAAAGTGGTTGAAGTCTCTCCTGGAAGAATATCGAGGTTGATGTACGTATTGCTACAATTACCAAGATCAATATTTTCACAGAGGAGTGCAACACTTGATTTTTCGTCTTCATTAGAATCATAGTGATCAAACATTTCATCAAGAGTTGCAGCAAGACCTTTGTTTCCAGTGTATTTTTTACGATTTGGACACTCATTTGCAAAATGACCAAATCCTTTACACTTGAAGAACTGTGGCATAACCTCGTCATCAGTATCATCAGTACCCTTGTTTTTAGGAGGGACACGATAATGAGGTTTAACTGATGACTTAGGTTTGTATCTGGTGAGCCGTTTACTTCTCTTCAAAAGAAGATCTCTAAACTGTCATGTGATCAAGGAGACTGACTGGTGAAGATCTTCATCTGATGAATCAGTCTAAGAAGGATCATCTTCAGAGATGCCAGCACTCTTATTTTTATCAAGTAACTTAGTGTTCTTTTGTGCCTTGAAAGCAATATCCTTTCCAGATTTGGATGTATGCTCATGATCAAAGATCTTTAACTTCCCAACCAAGGTGTTTTTGGAAAGAGTGTTAAGGTTATTTCCTTCAACGATGTCATGCTTTTTAGAATTGTATTTGGCTGGCAACGATCTAAGAATTTTTATCACAATGTCCTTTTCAGGAATAGTCTTACCCAATGCAAAAGATACATTAACAATTTCAGACACTTTGTGATTAAACTCATCAAATGAATCCTCATCATCCATACGAAGGTTTTCCTAATCAGAACATATAGGTTTTGAAGCCTAGTTTCTTTCTTAGAGGAATTTCCTACGAATACAGTTTCTGAGATATCCCACGCATCTTTAGGTTTCCCAGTTGCTAGAGTTCTCCTTTATATAGTCTTCAAATCAGGGTTTGCAATCAATTTACCTTGGTAACAAAGCATTCAATATTCACCGTTAGATGAAAACCTGATTAGACTCAAGCTAATATCTTTCGACCGTTAGATCGAACTTAGCTTGTTACACACAAATGAAATGTACCTTCATTTACATATGAGTAACCGTACCTAAACGTGTACACCTTGTTGGCTCAATAATAGTTAACCAAAGTTAGCCATATGAACACTTTCATATCAACCTTATTCATCTTAACCATAACTAGTTCAAATGACTCAAATGAAACTAGTTCTAGAATTTTTCAATTGTTTATATTCTCATAGAAGTATACAAGACACAATTGAAGCAAAATCGATTTTGATTTACTCGAATCAAGTCATGAACATTATAGCCACAGTTTGCAAAAGATTGCATTCCTTATTATTTTAATGTATTAGTTCATGAACAAACCGATTTTAGAACATTATCCACTTAGGTATGCGTACGGGTACGCGTACCTAAATGGCCGGACTAAGTTTGGGTTTCGCCAGTACATGAACTGGTACGCATGATTTCCAAACTCAGCAGAAATTCCCGGACCTGAACCTTACGCCAGTACGCGTACCGGTTTGCATACCAGGTTCCCGGACTTTCTCAAAACCAACATGTACGCATACGGGTATGCATACCATGGTTCCCGGACATGGATTACATATATGCAAATACGCATACTATGCTTAAATCCAATTGTTCTAAACTCTCATTTCAACCATTGAAACATTCTTGGAAGACAGGAATAGATGTCTCACAAAAACTATTAGCTTTAAAGAAATTTTCAAGTGATCGAATGATCAGTACGAAACATTCCGAGTCTACATCAAATGACTGTCTCACACAAATCTTGTAAGATGTTACCAGGCAATTTTCACATGATCATCTTTTGACTTTCGTCAAGAATATAAGATGAACTTGGTTAAAGCGAAAGCTTACCAACACATATTTCGAGAAATATGTAAGCGAGTTAAACTCAACTCAAAATATCAAATGTGTATAATTGAAGTCTATATAGCTATACGACTTTTGTCTCAAATAGAAGATAGAGTAGATAGACTTTTGAGTGAGAGATGAGTTCCAGTCTCCACATACATTTTGATGAAGTTCCACAAGCTCCCCTTAGTAGTTATTCGTCTTCAACCGATGAACGTCGTGAAGTCTAATGCTCAACTACACTTTCTATCCTAATCCGAGACTTAGCTATAAATAGACTAGAAATCAAGACTTATAGTTTTGGCAACTAAACTTGACACACAAGCTTGAGATAGAAACTCTTGCGAGTTCGACCGAGCAGTGCTCTAACAAAATTTACATTGCTCTCTTAAGAGGAGTGTTAAGTAGTAACACGAAAGTATTAGTGACTAAAGGCAGAGTTGAACTAAAGAGGGAATGTTCACGAAATCGTTGTATTTAAAAATGTCTTTTTGTACAATTCAAAAAGAGAAGTTAGATAAAACTTATATTCCTTCGTCTTAGTTTACCGAAAGGTTTATGTGTTCTCCCATAGATTAAGAAAACGAAGAGCGATTAATATTTTTTTTCCAAATATATCCCTTAACAATATATATTTTTTTTTAAATCTTCTAGTTTTTTGTTCCTTGTTTCTAATGGTTGATTTTAATGCAGGGACCAGTCATGAAAAAAGTGAGAAAACATGAAAAACTTCATCTATTTTGGGACTAAAAATAGATCCCTAAATCTTTAACTAAAGTAAAAACTATTAATGAATCCAATTACAAAATATAGTGTGTTAGTTTGGTCCAATTGACTTGGTCTAATTGCTATAAGGTTTTTTTTTTTTAAAATATATTATTAGCATGGCCCAAAATTGTTGTTTGGCCCCAGGATGAGTGCTACCCATGTGGGATGATGTCATCATCTTTTAAACAATATAAAAAATATATAATTACTAGTGGATTGCCCGTGCCATTATGGCACGGGATTGAGGGTGGCAAAGTGACGCTAGTGATTGTGGTGCTGGTGCATCGTGGTTAACATTCACCAAAATGGCACAGCATTGTTGTAAAAGAATTATAATTTTGCTGGGGGTGACAGTGCTAGTGCGGATGCCGGTGGCGCTACATATTTACCTCACATTTTTTTACCAAAAATTCAAAAAAACAAATATGCTTGTATTACAAAAGCATGATAACGACACAAAAGAAAAATAATAAAAATTTATCTTGCTTATCCTTGCTTAGTGAAATCGGATGGATGCTAATCTTGGCTTTGTGCCATTATGACCTATTTGATGTGCAAACACGCGCATATCGCATTTTTGGAAGATACCCGATCATGTGAGGGGTTTGTGAAGTCAATACAATGCACTCTACTCTACGGTCCATGTGTGACAGAGACCATTTATTTCCGCTTGACACATGTTTTTGTTTGGGACGCGTTGGCAAGGTGTTAATTCCGTTTGCCTCTTTCATATTTGCAGCCACACATTACCATCGTCTTTCTCCTTGCTTATCATGGGCATGGCTATCAATATCTTCCATAACGGCCACTACTACCGCTAACAACATTTCCCATTCCGTGACGTTGTAATAGTATATTGTCTTGTTATTTGCAGTCTCTATTTTTTTTTCAAAATCTTACAGCCTTACAAGCCCCACATCTCAACCGAGCAGCCTCATTTTCCGTCTGTTGTGCAATCTATTCGATTGGAAATGGAAGTTAATGTTTATGTATTCGATTAGTAATTAACTTTCTACCCCATGGTCCCCATCAGATTTGTTATGATCTCTTTCAGATTTTCATTCTCTTGTTCTTTCTCGCAATAACCCCTATCACAAATTTTATCAGAAATTTATGGTTTTTATTGATTAGGATCGAAATAATGGAATTGACGACGATGATAAAATTGCAGTGAGATGTTAGTTAATTGATGAAGATCGATGGAACGGAGCAGAATCGGGGAAACTGATTTAAAATAAAGAACATGTGTTTACCCCTGGATTGAAAAATATTAACGAAAAATAAAAGGAAGGAGAGTATGAATTGAAATCGGAACTGGTGGTGAAATTGAATTAGGTGGATGGTGGTGACGGTGGAGGTGTTGGCGCCGTAGTGGTGGTGATGTTGCTTCCGGTGGTGGTCATGGTGTCGTCGGTGGAATCGAAGATGGAAGATCTCGATCGAGAAGAAAGCAATCAAAGGGAAGAAAAGAGTGTTCTGTTCTTGGTTTAGAAAGATATGTAGGGAATAAATGATTTGCCCCCGGCTTTAGAGATAATGACGAAAATGTATGTTGTAGTGTTGAAAACACGGAAGGACAGTTTGGTATTTTCCTGTGTGACGGTGGAACCCGAGATTTTTCATTTTCGTTTATATTATAGATTAGTTCCACCTATTTGCCACCCACATATCTCCTATTTGCCACTCATCTTAATTACCACCTCTATTTATCATATTTACCACTCACATATTTTATCGTATACTTAAATACCATTCTTTGACCTAATATTTGTACCCAACACTAAAACCACAAAATCATAAATAACGAAAAAAAGCTAACCCTAAAACAATTATTCTTCTTCTCCCACAGCCGTCTCCTTCTTCCCGATCTCTCGGATTTGTGTGTCATCCACTCGAAACACCGCTTCTTCGCACTTCCATTGAACAGGTTCCGTTTATATTAGCCAGTAAATGCTTCTTAATTTGTAAATCCATGGATTGATTGAGACTCTTAAACGCTGTGCTACTCCATTGTATATTTGCAGAATCAATTAATTTGATGTAAAAAGTGATCATCACGCTGAGTAAAGAGGGACCTAATGAACAGAGTTTGGAGATTACAATTGTTTAGTAACCCTTAACACATTCGTCAACCATTAATTAATTAAGTACAGATGATCATGTGATTCACCAATACCGCTGCTAAGGTGGGAATTTCACCCACCAACTTGTTTTATCATATTTTCCTCTTAACAGTAAGGTTGAATCTTTAGATTTCTATATTGCTAATCACTCTGGACCCAAAATCTCCCCATCTCTCCCACCGAAAATACTACTTCAACTGATTATGGTACACTTATGATTAAAAAAATCATAAGCTTTTGATGAACAATCATGTTAAATAGAATTCTAATTTAGGTTTATTAACAGTTCTTAATACTACTTCAACTGATTATGGAGATCCATTGAACAAGACAAATAAAAGGAAAGGGAGATCCATTAAAGTTATAGTAATTATATTTGACTTTTCATGAGTGGTAAATAGGAAAAACTATAACCGAAAGTAAAACTATTTTAAAAAATTGTATATATAATTTGAGGAGAAATTGCTGGCATCACATTGAAAGTTAGGCCAAAAACTTGAATTCTAGAGCTCCTGGCCCCCTACCAATAGAAATCGTGGGCTACCAATCTACGGTACTACAAAACATAACCTATCACTCCTCCCTTCCCTCCTGTATAACGTGGTAAAGCCTACTAATAAAACTCTAAAGAAAACGCCGAGATATATAACTTGCTCCAACGCCATCGCTAACAACAAATAAAGCCTCTCATGATCTCTATTTGCGTACAAAAAGAATCAGAGACAAACGCCCAATGCATCTATCATCATCTATCAGCCAAGGTTGTTTATAAATCCAAACTTGGGTTTCTTTTTTCGCTTTGCTTTGTTGATCATATTTATTTCACATTCTTGTCAAACTTGGGTTTTAACTGAAAATGGTATGTAATGTTTCTTCTTAGATTTAATGCTTTTTTAACCTTAAATGTATATTGGTGTTGTAGTTTTGGAAAAACGCTTTGCTTTGTTGATCATATATTACGTCTTATAGGATCTGTACTTAATTGATCACGTTTTATGAAATGGTATGGTAGATTTAATGCTCATAACTTGAGCACGTTTTCTCATATGCTTTGATTTTTTTTTAAAGTTCCCTGTACTTGATGGGTTAAGCTGCGTATTCTTTTTGGATTGTTATCTAAATGGTAGATTTGGATTGTTTATCAGGATTAACTGTTCCTTGATTCTAAATGGTAGATTTGGAAGCCACTTTGTAAAAAGGTACGATATACAACCTGCCCCTTCCTGTAATATACAAGTACTAATTATCTTTACTTTCGTTCCCTTCTCTCTTCCCTCCTGATACTCCGTAGAAAATGGTGAAAAACGTCGAAGTGTGCCGAATGCTGCTACGCCATCACTGACAACATATAAAGCCCGTCATAATCGATATTTACTTGATAGCAAGCACGGTTTGTTCCTTAGCTATATTTTGTTCTGTTTTGATTTGGATTTTGTGTTTTTTCTGATTCATCACCTAATGAATTTTAATGTTTGCTCGATTTTTTGGCTCAGGGATTATTTTCCTATCTCAAAGGATCTTGAAAGGAGGAGGAGGAATTATAACAATTTTTCTTGATCCGGTCTGCTAAACTTTCGACCACTAATTAGATTTTTTTTGCTTACTATCTATATACTGGTATTTTGTTGCAGAGTTTGTAGTTAATGTCCAAAATCGTATTGCTCGATAGTACCTCAGCCTAGAGGGGAGAAAGAGGGACCAAAATCCTTGATCAGGTTACCTTCTAAGAAATAGTACCTCAGCCTTTTATGGCATTTAGTGGTGTTATTGTTCTTAGTTCTTACACTATTTTTGATCCCATATTATCATGTGTATAGAAGTGGTGCTGGCATCTATTATCTTGAGCACACAAGGCTATTTTGAATTTTTGGTTCTTTCTTATGCTTTACTTATGTCTGAGTAGAAGTAGCTATCCTTTAGCAACGATGCTGAACTCTGTTAATAAGATACAACACTCATTACTACTTAACTGTGTTAAAGGTTATTCGAAATTGAGAAAAAAGCTTATATTGGATGAACGAGGTCTAATGCAGGAATAGCATTTTCTTTCAAATGCATCTTTTAATTTAAAATAAACTAAGCAATGTATTATGTGCTCTATATAGTTGCTGCCACAAAGATTAAAATTGGGTACGATTTCAGAAGATGGTTAATGTACTTTTTGCATAATTAGTGATTATGAATTTTCTTATTGAGTTGGTGTGGTGGACTTACTTTTTTTTTTGGTGATTGTTGTGGAATTTTTAGGTGGTACACCGTACATAAGATACAATCTGGTGGAAGAAACATCTAAAAGATAATAGATGGCAAGTGGAATCACGAAAGGTTAGACTTGGAAGAAATGCAAGTGACAAATCCAGAGAAGAGAAAGAAAAAGATGTAGTTGAAATCCATATTAATGATAACCATATGGTATGATAGTGCATAATTTTACTTCTTTCCTTTTTAAAGTAATTATATTATCACTAAAGTATATAATACTAAAGTATGCTTGATGGGTGATAGACCACCGGTAACATACATTTTTGACTTATAATAAAAGTTTGATCTGTGTCGACCGAGGGAGGATAAGTTGTAAGCTAAAAACACAATTTGTACGAGTAGTGAGGGAGAAAAGCCTATCTCGGTAGCAGCTCGAATAAAGTTTTTATGGTGTAAGCAATGCCATCTGATTTGGAAAGATAGTTAGTAATTTATAAGAATCACCTCCTCCTTTGTATTAGAAGCTGCTAACTGTCTCTTGGAAGATCAAGGGAAGTTACTTTTGAGGGGGAGAGAAGAATTTGAAAGAACTAGGAAAATTTCAAGACAAGCTCTTATGTTGCTGGAATACCTAAGTCGCGACTTCCAGGAAATCTCTTGAAGTTATGACTTCTAGATATCAGGTGAAATCTCTTGAAGTTGCGACTTCTAGATATCATAAATCTCTTGAAGTTATGACTTCTAGATATCAGGTGAAATCTCTTGAAGTTGCGACTTCTAGATATCATGTGAATGTCATGGTGGAGGATGCCATACTGAATGCAGGTATTTATCCTTTGTTCCATCCATTATTGTGGATGTATATAAAGAGTTCCTATCATTATGAATCAAATTCACTGTGGTTAATATTGGATTGTGATTGATATATTCGTAGTACTAAGGGCATGAGAGAAGAAGGAGGATTCGACGTGATAAAAAAAGGCTATAATTCAAGGTGAGCATCAGAAAAGTCAGAACCACATCACCGGACTTGGTGATAGAATAGTTTGTTCTATTAAAACAAGGGTCGCAACTTTGTTTAGGATATACTAAGGTGGAAAATCTAATATGATTAAAAATTGTTTTCTTGAGACTCATTAGTGTCATTTTCTGAATGAACTTATAAGATTCTCCAATATTTTCGATGCAAAAATTTATTGGGACCATGTAGTTAGAAAAATAGCTTATTAGAAATGCATCAGCATGCACAAGTACCATATATATGTTGAAAAATATGGTTTAACTGGGAGATCCAAACACGAGTACCAAAGTGTTAATGCAAATTCAGAAAGTTTTCTTAAAACTTAAAAAATTTCAATAACAACAAAATATGTCGAATACTTTCGTAGGCTGTTATATGTACCCATTATTGTAGTTTTTCCCTAAGGTTGGTGTGGTGCAGGCTAAATTTATGTTGCGCGTCAATTTAAAATTATTTGGTGGAATTACTGAAGTTGATGAGTTTGCGTGGAAGACTTAAGAAGTATCCAAGTCAAAAATAAAAATATTACCCAACATAACTGATTTTTCTTCAGGCACCGAATCCATCTAAAGGTGAAGGAAAATAAAGAACCGCAGCGTTCACTGTTAAAGGTCTTAACGCTGAAGCATATTGGAACACGTCAAAGAAAACACTTCAATGCCAAAACATGCTGATTTATGAACATATTATATGATGATTAGTTTCAAAGAGAGAAAAAATATTTCTTTTGTTCAATTCATATATTTATCGTTCATTCAAAAGATTGCATTAAACAGGTTTGTAAATTTGTTTTGGGTTGGTTGTCGACTAACAAATATGACAACCAATTTAATCACGTGCAACGCACGGGCAAGACACTAGTCTAATATAGGTTGCAAATAGTAAAAGTATGGGTGGAAAATAGGTGGAACCTTTATAATTTGGCTTATTTGTAGGATACTAAGTCTGAACCCGTGCCGTAACGGCACGGGCAAGGATATATGTTTCAAATGTATCGATCGATTCATACATGTCGTCGTTGTAACGAGAACCCTCAAATCTCTTAATATTGTGTACGTAAGTGATGTATTGTGGATGTCCCATATCGATGCCATCCTAGAATTACTTTGAATATGTAAACACATAAGGCTAAAAGAAGTTAGTTTTTTGAGTTTTAGAACATTTGTGTGAAGAATGAGAGGTTCTCTTCTTTCAAACCTAATTGTTATCTCTAGGGGGAATTAGATTATCTAATTCTAGAGATCAACTAGACGGTTTCCAATTTAATTGGGTAGAAATTGTAAGTTATTTGAGAAGAATCTCCAAAGGTTCTTCCTTTATTCCAAGGATATATGTTTCAAATGTATCGATCGATTCATACATGTCGTCGTTGTCTGAGAAGAATCGAACTGATCGATCCAGGTCTAAATGTTTTGAGGAGTTAGTTAATAAACATGTCCTTATCCTCAAATCTCTTAATATTGTGTACGTAAGTCATACAACCCTTCGGGACAAACATAGTTATCGTTAGAGCAAATCCTATGAGCAATAGAACGTTACTTCGTTTACTACTTCAAAAAAATATCATCAAAGGTCATTCACCAAACTTGTAACAAAACTAAAAACACCTAAAATTACTTTAAAATCAATTAGATTAATCTTGCAAAATCTGTTAGCATTAGAATTTAATTTTTCTCTTTGACATAAATTGTTGGGTTCCCAATTTACATAGATTTGTGTTTATTCATTTTCCTAAAATTTATAATAATATTTAATTCTTGATCCATTTCTTTTCTTGTCTCTTTATCTATTATCATGAACTATTTCTCAAGCATGCATAATTACACGAAGTTGGGGAGAAATGACAAAAACAGAAATCATGACAAAAAGGGGGAATAAAGAGAGATGTGAGAAACTAAATCGATTACAATTAATTCACGCGTAGCCTTGCATAATCCCATGAAGTAGGGGAGAAATAATGACAGAAACCATGATAAAAAAAAGGGAATAAAGAGAGATGTGAGAAACTGAACCGATTACAAGTAATTCGCGTGTTGCCTTGTGTTTGGTCAATTTTTTTATAGGTTTCATTTTTCTTCCTGCCCCCTACCCGACAAATCTTAAAATCACAACATCTTCTTTTTGGGAAAAATCTGGCCTTTAAAAATTGTTTTAATTTTGAAAAATAATAAAAAAAGTAATTTGAAAACTAAAATCAAATTAAAACAAAACAAAGAAAAATTAACCAAGGGTGATTAAATAATTTACTTATCTTAGGACACCTTTTCTCACCCTATTACCACTACTTCTTCCTCCACAACATTATCGTCACCACTCCACC
This sequence comes from Papaver armeniacum, assembly GCA_023531295.1. NCBI lineage: Eukaryota > Viridiplantae > Streptophyta > Magnoliopsida > Ranunculales > Papaveraceae > Papaver > Papaver armeniacum. The sequence continues at coordinate 35,061 of JAJJWW010005690.1, read as the reverse complement.
AGTCTCACCAATGTTACCCACACCAAAATCCCCACCGGCGATCCACCACCATCACAACCACCATTAGTGCTTAATTTACCTATCTTAGGACCCCTTTTCTCACCCTACTACCACTACTTCTTCCACCACCACATTATCGTCACCACTCTACCAGTCTCACCAATACCCACCACTATTATCCCCACCACTACCCACCATCACAACCACCATTAATGCTTACTAATATGGTTAATATCAAATAGATTTATTATGTATCAACAAAAATATATTCATATGATTAATTAAAGAAACATTTATTATTAAATATTAATTGAACATTTATTATTAAATTTTAATTAAACGTGATAATTTATAGCGATAAATTTATGTTCTGCAAGTATAAATTTGATCGTTCTTTATCTAGCCTAACTTGTCCAAACTTTGTTTTGTATTCTGGAAATGTAATCAATTTTATTTTAATACTAAAAATCGTGATTTATTCGATCGGGTACTATAAATAGTTGGGATCCCATTTGGGTGATCCATCAGTCATGACCATATTGTCTTATATGATTTAGTATCCTCCTCAAAATATTTGTGTTTTGTCCTTACGAGTTGTGCTAAAAACAGCGAACTACATCTATCACAATAAAATGTTTCCCATTTTGTAAAGACACAAAACTATTATTGTCCATTCACTATAACATCCACCACCGTACGTAAAAACCAGCCACACCCACTATTTTTTTCACCACCAGTAATGTTACCACCTGCACCACTCACAAATACCCGTCACTGTTTCCACTGCCCACTGCTTCTTTCACTACCACCATTAAAAATTATTAATATAATTCTTAACCGGGGTCACTGTAGTACAGTGGTAAAGTCATTGGGTGATGATGCCAGTTACCTAAGTTCGAAACTTGCCAGCACCAAATTCTTTGCCGATCAATATATATATAATTTTTAATAAACTTATATATATTAATAAAAATATGTATTTATTAAATTCATTAAATGAACATTTATCATGAAAAATTAATTAATCATTCATCATGAGCAATTAATAGGACACTAATTAATAAAGTATTTATAATGGTTAGTTGAAAAACCACGGCCGTAGATTTATCCCTCCTAGACAAATCTCGACCGCTCTTTATCTAGCCTAACTTAGCCAAGCTTTGTTTTGTATTCTAGATCTCTCTTCTCTCTCTTCTTTTCTCGCTAATTATAAAAATAAAAATAAAACTTAGAACTTAAATAGATTTTGAAATATAAGTCAAAAAATAATAAATTTTATTATTCGGAAATTTGTCGACGAGATCTTTAAAACGAGTACTATTTTCATTATATTTCAAAACATTAATTTTTTATGTTATTTTTAAGCTAACATTCAACTACAAAATGAATTATTATGGAGTTTATTCTACAAATTGAACTACTAGGATGAACTAATACAGGAGTTCATTATACAAATGAACTACCATACGAGTTTTTCCACAAAATGAGCTATATGAAATGAAGTACCATATGAGTTCATTCTAAAAGATGACTACTATAATAAACTAATACACGAGTTCATTCGACAAAATGAACTACCATACGAGTTCATTCACAAAACGAACTGCTAAAGATAAACTATTATGCGTTTCATTCTACAAAATGAACTGCTAGAAATAAACTATACGAGTTCTATAAAATGAAATATCATACCGCTATAATGAACTACTATATAAAAAGTGTTCATTCTTGAATATGAACTACCATTATCAATACCCGCGAAGATTAAAGCTTCGAAACATAGTATAATGACTACTCATTGCAAAGATCTCGTCGAGGGCTTTCCAAATATACAAAAAATTTAATTTTCGACTTATAGTTTGAGATGCTTGATTATTATGTTCTTTTATTCTTTATTTAAAATATAGAGAGAGAGAAATAAAAAGAATAGAGAAAAAATAAAGAAGAAGAAAGTGACATGAATAATATAAAGAAGAGAGAGAAAATAAGGAAAAATATAATGCAATGATAAAAGAGAGAAAGGATAATTTTGAATTATAAATAAAATGACTAAACAAAAATCCCCTAAATATGGATAGGCCAAACTGAGTTGGGACGATTTAAAATATAACCAAACCATAATTTCCCCTTAAATAAACGGGGGTCGGGGAGTATCATTTAGTTGATTGTATATTAGATTGTGAATATTTGGTAAAGAGTTATGGCAACTTTATTTGTTTTTGTTTTTGTTTTTTTTCTTTTGGGTCAATCAATATATTTCTATTTATTCAAATCAAAATAGTGATTACATGATCGCTTACAAGAATAATAAAGACATCAAAGTACAAGATAATCAAATCCCTAATATAATGGAAGATATCAATTACAATTAAATTGCGAAGAGAAAGAACCATAAACCGCAAAGATATCCATTTAATTTTGTATATGTAGTAGGGAAGGATGATGGTGTAAACCGGAATCGATTCCGACCATTTAATATTATTTTCTTTTTCTTCAATAAGAGATGCTCCTAAAAGAAAGGAGGCTTTTGCCCTAATATTTTAGATCCAAACGAAATCAGAGCCTTAAATCCCTTGGATTGAATTGAATATGTATTCAAAGCAATACCGTGTTGAATAGTCGATCTTCTTGAATTGAGAATAGCAAGTCACGAACCAGCGATCAAGGTTTAAATTAATCACCCTCAAAGCGAAGAGAAACTCGCCCCAAACAACGAAGAAAAATCGCTCCAAATAGCAAAGAAATTTGCCAAAAGACATCAAAAACAAAAAAAAAATTAATTCTATTCAATTAAAACTTAAAAAGAAAATAAATCTTGGAAAAGAGGTTAATAGAGGTTAATAGAGGCTAGTTTTTTTTTTTTTAGAGAAAATGGGTCATTTGTCCAAAAAAATTTAAAACATGGTTCAAATGGACGAGTAAAAAAAGTACGGGTGAAATAGCCAAAAAAAAATAGCAAGGATGAAACTGGATTCATCCTGGCTTATACTTAAAAAATAGCAAGGATGAAACTGGATGCATCCTGTGTAAAATAAAAATAAGAAAAAATATTTGAAAATGTACAGGATGAAACTGGTTACATCCTGCCTATTTTTTAAATTTTTGTCCATTTAAACAGTATCTTTTTAATTTTTGGCTATTTAAACAGTATCAAAACCTAAGTGTCTTTTTCACCCAGGAATTATTGATTTTGGTCTTTTTGACCAATTTTGTGTTTTTTTTAATACTATATTTCTTTCTTTGAATGAAGTGGAACCGGAAAAGAGAAGAGAGGGAAAATACTGCACCATTAGAATCCGTTTCTAAAATTGCGAAATGTATTCATTATATTTTGGTGGATTTCAACTTCCAAAGAAATATAATAATAATATTATTAGATTAGCAATCAATAATTCAATTTCCTAAATGCTAAATGCAAACTTGAAAGTACCTATGAGATCATAGATGACGTTTATTGAGAAAACTCATAAAAGTACAAATCTAAATTACTTGGGAATTTATTATTAGCATCAAATCTTTTGGAGTGGGGAACAGTATATTGCTATTAAAACAAAGACACGTTTCAACGTTCAAGAATCAGAAAAGTCAAATGGCTAGATTTGTTTTTTTGAAGGAAACCGATATTAACTTGTATTAATCCTCAAAAGAACTGAGACGTTGCATAATACAATAAGGTGGTTCATCATGAACCCATCATCTGTTTTGAAAGTTTAAAATTGCAAATTGAACTAAGTCATGAGCAATTGAATTTGCGTCTCTAGGGACTGCCGTGAAACTAATGTCACTAAAATCCTTGACGCGATCTCGAATAGAGAGAACAGTGGAACGAATACTCCACGGAATATCATTCGTGTTCCCTATAATAGCTTTTGGAATGTCTTCAACATCCCCTTCAATAATGATTTTAGAACCTTGAATTCTTCTCGCCAATTGAGTACCAAGACCATACGCCTTTGCCTCTGCAACCATTGAAGAAAAAGAATCGAAACAAAAAGCTTCACTGCCCAAGTGCTTACCATAAGAATCTGTTACTACAGCACCAGCCGCCGCACCTTTTCCATCTCGAGTAAGCAAGATCAACATTGATCTTGATATAAAAGGGAGGAGGAACTTGCCAATGGATTGCGAATGTTGGTGACATTGAACCGAAGAACAATAATTAAGTGCATGATGTAAATCAAAGTTCTTAAAATCTTACAGAGCTTTATGAATGCAAAGAGGAACCGACGGATCCATATTGTCTAAAACTTTATCATTTCTAGCTTTCCATATATTCCACAAGATGCATGAACCTAGGTTTAGCATAATACCTCGATCGATTGGCCTAACGGAATTGTATAATATCCATCGAGTATTTCCCACTTTGAAGATTAATACATAACAGACTAGCTTGAAAAACATCCCTGGAGAATTGACATGAGAATAACAGATGGCGCACGTCTCTCTCACTGAAGTTACAAAGTAAACATACATTTTGAATACGCATGTTAAACTTTGATAAATTCCCATAGACCGCTAAGACATTGTGCAAGACCTTCCAGATGAAAGTATGAACTTTTAGTAAAGTTTTCATCTTTTTCCAAAATTGTTTCCAAGGAAATGATGAAATTGTTGATGTTGTCGCTATACCATCTGCCAGGACTTTATAACACGATTTTGCAGTGAAGACTCCAGACTTTGTTTTAAGCCAAATGAGTTTATCTTCAATCGATTCATCCTAAGGAATATAAATGCCAGATATTGCTTCCACATGCTCTGCCGGAAATAACTGCGATAAAAGATCAATATTCCACATTCTCTGACCTTGAATAAACAAGTCTGAAACAACTTCTACCTGCACGTTTGACTGATCCAATCTTGTTGGTCTGAATCCCGGAATGTTTGGAACCCAAGGATCATTCCATATGTGTATTGAGTCACCAGAACCAATAAACCAGCAACAGTTATTTGTAAAAATATCTTTTACTGACAACATATCCTTCCATGTCTTTGAATCTCCAGGATTTGGTTCACAATCCCAAAAAGAAACAAATGAAGATATTTGGTTTTAGACAATTTAACCCAAGCAGCATCATCAGATGTTAAGAACCTCCAAACTAGTTTGGAAACTAATGAAATATTCACTTGTTCCATGTTTCTCGGACCGAGACCTCCATATTCTTTTGCTCTTGCCATTTTATCCCAATTAATAAAATGACATTTTCTTGTATGAGTATCACGACCCCACCAGTAAGCACGTTGGATATGAGAAATATGATTGATCACACCCTTTGGTAATTTGCTGGTACCCATTGAGTAGATAAGAATAGCCGAAAGAACATTCTTGGATAACACTGTTCTCCCTGTCGAATTGACAAAGAAAGATCTGTAACCTACAAGCTTACTGTCAAACTTTAAAACCAATGGTTCATGAGTTTCAATGTTATAATCAGACTTCAGTGGATAAGATCCCAAGTATTTCTCACTAACTTCCATTTCTCTAACTCCAAATTTTTGAATGGTTCTCCATTTATGAAAAGTAGAACAACCATTGTTGAAATGAATAGACGATTTAGAGAACTTAATGCGCTGACCTGAGAAAGAAGAGTAAGAATCTAGAATTTGCTTCAGTTGATTGACATTCATCTCCGAATTTTTCCCAAAGAAGAATAAGTCATCAGCAAACATAAGATGACTAATAGAAGGTCCTCTGTTGTTAAATTGATACCCACTATATAGATTCAAATCTTCAAATTTTCCCATGAGGAGAGACAAACCTTGAGAACATATTATGAATAAAGCTGGAGATAATGGACAACCTTGACGCAGACCTCTCCCACTTTTAAAGTTCCCATAATGAGCACCATTCAAAGTGATAGAGAAAGAAGTAGTGACACGGTTCATTATCAGATTATGTGAATGAGCATGGATACCCATTTGATGAAGCATGAAACTAAGGAAGGACCAAGAAACTCGATCATACGCTTTTGACATATCTAGTTTTAGAGCAAAGTAACCTTGTTTCGACTTTGATTTATGCATTGAGTGAAAAATTTATTTTGCAATCACAATATTATCTGTGATCTGTCTCTTTTTCACAAAAGCATTTTGATGCCAAGATATAAACTTATCCAAGTAAAGACATATTCTAACAACAATGATTTTTGCAACAAACTTGTACAATACATTGCATAAAGAAATTGGTCGAAACTGCATTGCACTGGTAGGAGTTTGAACTTTAGGAATTAAGCTAATATGCGTATGATTTAACTTACTTGGCAGAACGCCTAAGTTGAAAATTTCTTGAATGAAATTTATCGTGTCAACTCCCACTATGGACCAGCATTTCTTGTAAAAGATTATAGGGAAGCCGTCCGGACCAAGTGAACCAAAGGAGTTCATATTTTTAACAACCTTCCATATATCTTCAGATGAAGGAACCGAAGATATAATATTATTTGTTGTTTCATCCAGCACAAAAGAAGGATCTTGTAGTTCAGGAGGAGGAACGATGTTTGAATCTTCTTGAAACAGGTTTTTGAAAAAAGAACTTAACTCTTCTGCTATTTCACTTGGATTTGTTAACCATTGTCCATCAGTTGTTTGAATGCTAGAGATGTTATTCTTCTTTCTTCTTTGTTGCACTGATAGATAAAATTGTTTATAATTTTTGTCGCCTGTTTTCAGCCAAGTTTGTTTCATCCTTTGTTCCCAGTATGTATCTTCCATTATTATGTATTCATTCAACTAATCTAAAGTGATTTTATCTTGTTGTAATTGTTTCCACAGTTGAATTGAGACCTTGGAGATGAAGTAACTTCCTTTTAAGTTTACTGATTGAGTTTTTAATGCAGCCAATTTTATGTTTACTCCAGCTTTGAAAAAAACTACCCAAACATGTCAGCTTCCAATTAAATCTCCAGATAAATTTATATTCCAAGATTCTAACACCACCTTGAGAAAATCCGGATGAGAGCACCAATAAGATTCAAACTTATAAGATGGTGGATTCCGTGGGATAATTCTGCAAGTGTTGAGTAAAGTTGGAGAGTGATCACTTGAGATTCTGGGAAGATGCAACACACCTGAATTTTCAAACATCAAGCACCAATCCGGAGAAGCTATAACTCTGTCTAGGCGTTGCCTTATTAAACCTTGAAATTGTCTCCCATTTGACTAAGTATAGGCCGGACCATAGAAGCCCAAATCTAGAAGATGATTGTCTCTAATAAAATTATTGAAGTGGGTTATTGTGTTGTTCAAATATTGATCGCCTCCAAATTTTTCTCTTACTGATGAGATTGCATTAAAATCACCAATATAACATTTAGGGCCTTCAACATGTTGAGAATAAATTGAAAGACTTTGCCAGAAGTTTCCTCTATCCAATCTATTTGGAGGCCCATAAACACACAACAGATTCCAACTTCTGAAGGCACCATTCTGATTTCACTTTGAGATGGATTAAGTTTTTAGAAGATGAGATAACCTCAGCTTGAACATCATCCTGCCATAAAAGCAAAAGTCCACCACTACGTCCTATAACAGGTACAATACAATGATAAGAATACCCAAGCTTACGAATAATTGGACCAGAAGCATCTGCAGATAATTTAATTTCTGATAGAAATACAATACTAGGTTTTGTACTTCTAAGGAGTGATTGTAGGATTTGAATTGTTGGGTCATTCCCTAACCCCCAACAATTCCATGCAAACACTAACATGGACCGTGCGGACAATTACGGCTAGCCGCCACCGCCCATTGATCATCTGAATCCTCCTCGATTCTTGTATCCATCTTTGGTTGTATGGTTATATAATTTCAACATGGTCCATCCTGCATTCGTCTAATACTACCTGAATCTCTGCTGGTAGTTGGTTCCAAAACAGTGGCAATGCGAAGTTCTCTAGCCATCGATTTCCACTGACGCTTCCTGGTAATCTTGGTTGATTGTTTGGGATTTTATAGAACCCGTCGAATGTCACTATTCTGTGGTTTATGGTTCGACCTGGATAAAAGTTGATGAAGATTCTCATTGATGGATTTGCTGGAAACTTCAGTTGATGAAGACTTTAGCTTTTTAGTAAAAAACTGAAACGATTCTGCTACTTGGAAAGACTTTGAATTATTAAAATTAAGTTGAGTTGAATCTTGTTGTTGTTGAGCATCGACCGATTTTCCTTTGATCAAATCTGAGTTCAATTGTTGTAAAGCTGGGATAGAGAATTCCTTTGAAACTGAGAGTTCATTAACTGAAGTATTTGGAGAAGTTACGGATGAGATCGAAGAGAATTCCTGATTGGATACCTTTGATTTGTAGTTTAACTGCTCTGTAACCGTAAAGTTTTTGTTATTCAGCATGGCTTCACGATTAGATAACCTCTTTTGCAAGTTATCTCCAATATTGAGGGACGGTTCAACTAATGATGTGGAATTCAACTGCCCCGTCATTGATGAGTTGTATAGGTGACTCATCATCCCTGTAATCTTCGTTGTCTCTGAACTTCGGTTTACCAAACTTTCAGTTATTTCATCTTCCTGGCCAATATCTTCTCCAACTTCCTCAAGATTATTAACGTAATTCTTCACAGAAGCATTTATTGATCTCTGGTATTTTGGGACTATAAGATCATAAGCCTGTTGTTGAAGTTCTGGGGGAAAATCCTGATGAACTTTATCCTTAAGTTGATGAATCTTAGGACACATTTTCATTAGATGGCCTAGGAGACCACAGAACAGACAGAATCTTGGTAATCTCTCATACCTGATTTCAGTAGTTATTTCGTGTCCATTTGATAATGGAATAGAGATAGAATCTCTGAGTGGTTGCTTGATATTAACTGGTAAACGCACTCTTGCAAATTTCCCCCAATTTCGAGATTCTTGTGTGGAAATGATTCTATGACTTCCAACATATGCTACTAACCCTTGAATGAATTTTCTATCCAAGTAGTTGACTGGTAACCCGTGTAGTTGAGCCCAAAATTCAACCTTATCAAACACATACTCATGTGGAAGTTTATTAAGAACACATCTCTCTAGAGCCAGAAGATCGTCTCTTGTCACCCATGGAGATGATTCCATGATGAATTCAGAGTCTGAATGTGATTCGAATTTTATTAGAAACGTTTCAGACGTAAATTCAGACACATAAAATTTTTGATTGAAAGAACTCCATAATTTGTGGAGAAGTACCCTGACATGGGAGATTTGAAAGGATCTAGGCGAGATAATTAGAAGAACCAAAAAGTTTTGGTAATTCTTTGATGGGTTTTGTAAAGGAATGTTTATAGAGATTTTCTTTGATGGTGTATCTTGGTTTATTAAATTTGCAAATTCACTAAACAAATTGGAAGTTTGATTTTGTTGTTGGGAGTGTTTAGATAGAGACATGATGAAGAAGAAGAGAGATGATAAATATGAATGAAAAGTTGCCAGAGGCTATTAAAACTGAAAGTTCTAAAAGTTTAAAAGAGAGGAAATCTTCGTTTGAAATACGAAGAAATCCAACAACTTTTTAGATCACAGAGGTTTAGGGTGTTTACGGACTACAGAAGTAAGGATTTTAATGTAAAATGGATTGAAAGATGGATTTAGTTAATGTTTACGTTAATGGAGAAAGTTGCAGAGCGTCTCTCTCATCTCCTGTTCTTTTGGGTCAAGCCAAATGGGTAGAATTAAACCTTATTAATTATTTTAGGAAACGCGTTTGATGAAAGGGCTGAATCAATATTAGAAAGTTACTTATCCAAAATAATATTGGTGTTAACTTTCATTTCTTTTTCTTGATAGGGCAACTTACTTATCCAAAATAATATTTGTGTTAACTTTGATTTCTTTTTCTTGATAAAGATAGAACAATGGTCCCAAAAACTACACCTAAGTACATTTGTCAAGTATTAATGCTCTTATAGGAATTCGATCCCCTAACCTTTTATACAAGAGGAAGCCTGAAAACCATCAGACCACTTGATGGTTCTCAAGTATTAAATTTGACGACGAAATCATTTAATCTCATTCATATTTCCTACATTAGTACTCATTTTAAGTCTTTTGATTATCATATAACATGAGTTAATTACCGGAAATTATACGATGCAACTAATAATAATACGATGCAACTAATAATAATGTATAAGTTTTAGCTGCCTCTATATTGCACAAGAATTTGCGAGAGGAATAGCTCAAAGAGAAGATTTTCATACCACATTAAAAGATTAAAGTATATATTTTCTAGAAAAAAAATAATTATATAAAAAAACATATTTATGTAGAAGTACCTTTCCACCGTAATAGTAAAAATTCTTTGATGGTGATACCACGTATAAAATTTAGAATCCGCCAAATATTTTATTTATCTTTTTTACTAATTAAGACAATAATATCACGATAATCTCATTGTAGTTAACACCAAACTAATATTTGAAAATATAATAAAATGATAATATTTTTATGAAGGTATAATTATATGAAGGATATTTAATTAGGGTATACGGAAAATAATTGGGGGATATTTTACTGTTCATGTCGACATGGAAAAATCATGCCGATTTTGATTGGCGGTATTGAAAAACCATGCCGACATGAACGGTAAAATATCCCCTAATTATTTCTCGTACACCCTAATTAATTGTTCAATTATATTGTCATCTTTGTATTGTTTTTTGGTATGATCAAGACTTTTCAGTAAATGAAATCTAGTGTTCCATATTTAATGTTTACAAATGACCATTTTTTTTAGAAAACTTTAGATGATCAAAATCTTTAATATGCCATCTCTTCGACGAGTTATAAGTACATACACTAAGTGATCATTTGGTAAATAAGCCAATATGCACAATAATTCAACTTTTTTTAATTTTGTTTTTGGAAGATTTTAGTACATTAAAAAGTAATGTACATGGGTCTAAGGACATGCATTTCTCTTTCATAAAACATTATAATACATCATGGAGGATCCTTATAACTGAGCTAAGAATCAAAATTGCAACTTAAATCAAAGCAGTGAATCTTGACCCATGAGAATATAGTGCATTGTTTCTGTAACATCATCCATAGTTAAAGCCTTCTTTGTGAAACCAGACGATTCCTTTCTTCAAATATGGACAAAAAATTACCAAACAATTAAGTTCAAATCGCATTTGCGGTATCCTTAAAATGCTCAACAAAAGGATATGTGTCTTCAAATAACATTCTATATATGATCTATGAGTAAAGAAGATAATTTATGAATTACTCAAACCATTTATGGAACAAGTTTCTTATGATTTCTTGGTGCAAAAGTTCCACCTAAAGCTGGCAAGATGCATCAAAAGATTTCTAACTCAAGTTGCAAGAATTGTGGTTATAAAGTTTCTTTCAGATTTTTATCCCTTAATTAAGTAACAAAATTTTGAATTCCTAACTCACATTTAGCAAACATCGTAGCACAATGAAAAGTTATGTGTGGGGTCATGCTGCAGATGTAAAAATATTTAATTTTATACTATAAGCATCTTGAGAAAAGAAAAAAAAACGTAGTAAAAAGTATTGGCATGAAATCTCTTCAAGAACTTCACAGACCGATGATTATAAATTAATATAGAAATTGCCAACTAAACCAAATCATTTATGGTTGCAATTGTGAGATCCAAATATTTGAGAAGCTCGCCTTTTAGGAATGCAAAGGATGCCTCAAGAGTTTTAACAGAAATCATAAACATGAAACTCTACAACACTAAAAATGAAAATTTGAAGAATGATAAAATGAGATGGTGGGAAAAACTCATCAATTTCTTTTTCTTCCTTTGCTTTAAGTAATTACTTTTGTTGTTTTCAATAACCTCTTCGCTTTTAGAGCAATTTTTATCTCCGCTATTTGGGAGTTTTTATCTATATTTTTATAGTGTTTCTTTCTAACGATTTGTTCGTGTTTGGTTTTCTTGATAAAAGTACATCGGCGATTCGGTACGGGCTAAGATCAAGTTTTACTTCACATGAAGAATTCCGGGTTAGTCGCCGCACATGAAGGGAAAATCACTCCTCTATCATAAGAGCATCTTTTTTCCAATAAGAAAATCTATCAAAATGGTCGAACTATAATTTCGAGTGTCATTTCTTCTCCAATCTCAAAGTACAAGATTTGGGTGATACCGTGGTAAATCGCTCTTTATTTACGTTATATATGTTTCTTTGTATTTGTTTCATGTTATGATGTACTTGTTTCTCTTTAAAACCATCATGTTGTGGAATGAAATACTTGTGGTTTGATAATCAAAAGAAGGAAAAAAAAAGATTTAAAAAAAAAAGATAAATTGAAATGGACATTAATAAGAACACGCAATTGGGGGATATAGAAACTAATTGGGGGATATGAATTACTTCCCCCAACCCATGGTGTGTGCTAAGGGGTGACTTTTGGGGGCGAAAATACTAAAATACCCTTCCCACAAAATAAAAATCAAAAACTTAAAATCAAAAAACAAAATCATATCCCCATTTCCATCTCCACTTCTTATTAATCTTATTTAGGGGTGGAGCTTTAAAACCCAAATATTTCCCATTCCCTTTCAAATTCTAAACTCTCCCCCACTCTATATCAAATTCTCTTCTCCTCACTTTGGAAACCAATTTTTTTTTATATTCGGAAGTGATGAAGATCATGCTGAAAGTGATGATGACCATGCCGGAATTGATGAAGACCATGCCGGTATCATGTTCCGGCATATGGTCTTCATCAATTCCGGCATGGTCTTCATCACTTCCGTTTTGAATTTTTTTCGGTATTAATCACCCACTTCCGGCATAGAAAATAAAGCAACATGGTATGCCTAAAAAATACCGGCATGGTCTTCATATCAACCGACCATGCCAAAGCGGTGGACCTGATTAATACCGAAAAAATTCAAAACGGAAGTGATGAAGACCATGCCGGAATTGATGAAGACCATATGCCGGAACATGATACCAGCATGCTCGAGAATTTCCTATCAATGCCGGTAGTCAAGTGAAAAAAAAAATCAACATTCTGGATACTTTTCATCCTGTTCCGGCATAGAAATTTAAGCAAAATACTATGTTAGGAACATGTACCTTTTGATGCTCGAAAACTAGATTACCATGTCGGTACTGCTCAAAACCGAAAAAATCAACTTCTGAAGATCAAAACCAGATAGTGGTAAACAATTTATGAACATTTCCAACAATTGCCCGCATGGGTTTTTGGTTGAATACCATGCCGGCACCAAGCTTTTTCAAATTCTGCAACAATGGTGGATTCAAAGAAAAAAATCAATTTTTCAACCTCTTATTAGCGGTAATTCTCTCATCACAATCATCTTCCATTTTCAAAAAAAGAAATTCCTCTCAAATATTTTTTCCCTCCTTCTACTCTCACCCAAACACAAATAAAAATACACACTAATCTATCCCCCAAATACTTAAGATTTTTACTAATTATTATTAACCACTAAACCTAATTAGTGAGGGGTAAATTAGGAATTAAAAAAATAATTACATAAGGGGTGACCCAGAATTGCTATTGGGACTCCTATTTTGTCTTGTAGCTATATCCCCCAATTAGTTTTCATATCCCCCAATTACTTGTTCATTAATAACTAATGGAGAGTTTACTGTAAAAATTTTATATTCAAAGCTCAAAAGCCCATCAAATCAGGTTTCTACACATTATCTTAAGTTCTGAAAAGTCTTATGGAGCACGAATAATATGTAGAAAACAAGACAAACACATCGGCAAAAGTAACAATGTTTATTTTAAGACACTGCGATTGTTGGCATCCGACATAGCACAAATTTAACAAGGAATAATTTCTAGAAGTTTATACTCTAATAATAATTAACACTTTTTTTGAAATCCTATATATTAAACCTAACTGCATGTTTATTGGAGTCCCGCAAGATAACACCTTTTTTAAAATCCTGTCAAACTTAACTACATGCTTATTGGATTTTGGCAAAACTAATGTCGGATATGATATAATTCTTCGAAATTGGACCAATACTTTCAAATGAGCAAAATATGGGAACTTTAAAATAACATCAGCTGAAGAAGCAGAAGCTGCGACTCTACTACGATACGACGATGAAATAAAGAAAAAAAATGGGATAAAAAATCTGGTCATAAGAGAGGATTGTTTGTCGACAACCAACTACATTCAGGAAAAGAATAATACAATCAAATGACAATGTCAAGCAATTCTTAATGAAGCAAAAAAACTGTCTGAATAGCTCGTCTCTTTTTTGGGCTTTCAATTTGCTAACAGAAAATCAAGTTTGGGGATGATTTGCCTCCTACCTTTTTAGATTCCTAGAATAACTTTTGACTATGTTAAATATTTTGATATATTTAGATAGAAGGAAATCAATGCTAAAAAGGAATATTTGCTAAACAAAAAAAAAAGGTATTTAGAAGGATCCATGTTTATATGATATCCCAAACATATGTCATTCCTGGTTGAAGTGGTTAAAATGAATGAGTTGATTTCTCATAATCCAACTCGGTAAAAACGAACATAATAAATGAAAATCCACATGGTATAATGTAATTGAACTATATGTTTTACTAGCTTCTATTACAAGAAAAGAATGTAACGATGATGATATGTTCTTCTTTAATCAATTATTCATCAACTTTTATTTGTTATTTTTTTGGAAACAAAAAAAAATCATTGCATTGATAACCGATTATTGTTTTTTACAGAAGTTATCTAAATACCAAAACAGAAACTAAAATACAAGAAGAGAAGATCATACTAACATTAAGAATAACATTAATAAAGTGGTCTGTTGACGTCTCATCACCAAAATATCTCTAAATACCAAAATATCTATAAATACCAAAAACGTCTCATCACCAGAATAACATCAAGAAAGTGGTCTCTTGAAATATTACAAAAAAAAAAAAAAACAGCAGTTGAAGATAATAAGTCAACGTCCGATCACATGGATTGCCTCCAAAGCATCTTCAAATACAACCCATTCGGTCAATGGTGGTATCTCAACATCTCCACCACAATGGTGGTAAATCAGGTACCTTCTCGACTGCCTCCATAGAAGCCTACATGCCACTGATTGAAAGATTTACACTCCATGGGTGAGCCTTCATCGGCAACTGAGTGTTGGAGAATTTCAACCGGGTGCCAGACTCTTGCAGTTTACCAAGCATAGGACCCTTAGGAGTGGGCCTTGGTGCAGTGGCCAACTCATAGAATATGAAACAGGACACTCAGTGTCTACCTATTAACGCATCCTAAATCATAACCCAGAATATCATATACTAATATTCTGATCTAATATACAGACAAGAAAAACCAATTTCTTCATCGATGGAGACACCAAAACAACAGAAAATAACAGTCGATGGAATGAAAAAAAATCAAACATCAAAAAATAGAAAGAATAAAGGAAATCCAAATCCATACCAATCAATTCAAGATCCATATGCAAACAAAACCCATATGGAAAAAAATCCAGATACCCTTGAAATTTACCTGGATCACAAAACCACATAGTTCAATAGCTTCTTTGACTCCACGGACACCAACAAGAGCTGATTGTAAAACCCAGTACCTGGATAATAATTAAAAAAAATCTTAGACACCTAAAAATCACACGAAATAAATAGTTGAACAAATTAAAAAAAAGACATAAACCACAAAACCCATTTTCATAATCTTTCATAACCACCGGTAACAATAAAAAAAAAACCACAAAATTGCTGATCATAAAAAAATAAAAATCAAACAGACGCTTACCCTTCCTGTTTTGTTGAGTTTGAAACAACAATGACTCTTCTACCATTGATTTTTGAGGTCAAAGAAGCCTTCATCCTTCGTAAAAAAAAAAACCCTTCTTAGAAAGTTTTTAAATTAATAAATAAATATATCACATGAAATACCACTCTCATCGTCAAAACCCACATAAACAGATATAGGTACAAAAAGAAGAAACACATTTTTTTCCTTAAAAAAAGAAAGAGAAATAATCTCAAGAACCAATTCATCATATCAAATCGAACCCATATAAACTCAGAAATCAGTTCATCAAACCCACATATATGAACAAAGAGGAACGGATTAAAAAGAAGAGAAAAACTCATTTTCAAAAAAAAAAAGAAAAAGAAATAATCTCAAAAACCACTTCTATCATATCAAATCCACATAAGCTCGGAAATCAGTTCATCAAACCCACATATATAAACAAAGAGGAATGAATTAAAAAGAATAAGAAAACTCATTTGTGAAAAAAAAAAAAAAAATCTCGAAACCAATTCTATCATATCAAACCCACATAAACTCAGAAATCTGTTCATCAAACCCACATATATATATATATATATATATATATATATAAACAAAGAGGAACAGATTAAAAAGAAGAAGAAAAACTCATTTTCTGTCTATAGGTGATCATGCGACTGACCTGAGTTTGAAACTCGACAACAACACATATTTCATCTTTCCCCAATGGTATGGTAAAAAGAACAATCCTGTTATAGGAGCGGCGGGTTTTATTAGAGGGGCGGCAGTGTGATAATAATGTCCCTCTAGTTGGTTAGGGGATGTCCTATAGGGGGTGTAAATTGACTAGATTATCCTCCCCATTTTTTAACCTAAATCAAAGCTAAATTGAAAATTTGTTTTCTTTCTTCTTCTCTGCTCCTCCTCCCATCAACCGTAACCTCCATTAAAACTCAAAATTTCATCGTCTTCGATAAATCGACGATTCGAAAATTAATCAAGTGTGGTGTAATGACTTATATGAGGTATGTTTTGAAAAACCCAGTTACGATTTGATTTATTTTGTTCGATTTAAGTTTTAATTTCTATCAAAAATTAGGGTTTTAGATGAAAATTGAAATTCAAATTTCTGGGTTTATGTGAGTTGCGGTTGATTTTAACTCAATTACGAACCGTAACTGGAGATTTTGATGTTGTTACGGTTGGTAATTGAACTATTACCAACCGTATGTTCTTATATCTGAGAATTTTCTTCGGTTACGTTTTTTTTTTCAACCGTAAGTTCACTTACGGTTAATGTCGATACCAGAATTACGAACCGTAAATAATCCTTGAACCCAGAGTTCAGAAAGGTCACCAATTACGGTTCATAACTAAAATTCGAGATGAACCACGGTTGGTAACCATTTTAGTTTACGAACCGTAACTAAGTTACGGTTCGTCTCAAACATTTGGTTACCAACCGTAACTGGTTTTACGATTGTGTTTTCCCCAAATTTAACCAGTTACGGTTGGTAGTTCATCTTTTACGAACCGTAACTAAGATTTACGGTTGGTTACGAGCAAAATTCCAACCGTAATTAGCTCTGAAAATGTAAAAAAATGGATTTTTTTTTTAAACTCTAAAATCTGATTTTGTTTTGATTTAGAGTTAATTGAAGTGAAACTTAATCATTAACACTAAACTATGTAAGGGTTAATTAGTCATTTTCAGTTTTATTTGGATAAGGGACACTTGAAATTACCATTGAATGACCATTTTTGTCCTATTACCCGCCGCCCCTATAACAGGATTGAAAAAGAAAAAGAAAAATTTGATTCGAACTAGGTACGCGTATAATATGAACACGGCGAATACTTCGCTACTTAGGTTCGGTTAGTAACTCAGCCGAGTCAGTACCGGTCCACCGATTTGAAACCAAGATAATTTACTGTTCCACCGATTTGAATCCAAGATAATTTACTGTTCATAAGAAAAAATAAAAATGAAGGAGGCAGGGTTCGAACCCTTGACCCCAGGTATCTTTAGAAGAGTTCCAACCACTGAGCCATGCGCTGGTTGTTGATAATTCATTGGATATATTTTATATATTCACTTTCAAGCCATATTTCTATATAGTTTATGCTAAAATATCTTTTCTTATAGTTTGATGTAGGCCGAATTTTCAGTACCGAACTCACATTTCTAAAACGAATTATACACGTACGTATCCGTTCCGAACTACACCCCGAACAACGAACCGTTGACCGACTTTTTGACCGAATCCGACCTAGCCGAATCCGTATAATTCCCGAACGTATGCCGTTCCGAACTCCTCTCCGTATCCCGAATTGCTAAGTAAACTTCGTTGATTATTCAACTCATTCTTTTTTAGGGTCAAAACTGTTTAAAATAAAGAAAAAAGAATCAAATTTCTCTCTTTTCTCTTCGACTATTCCACAATAAGAAATCGCGCCGTTTTTTCCTGAAATACAATGAAATCTATTAATACCTTAACAATTTAAAAGGGACTTATTTTTCATTTCATTTCTCCCTCTTCCTCTCCTTCAAGACAGAAAATGGTTGAACTATTGAGAGGAGTACCTCTATTATACCAACAATACAAAGCATTACTGAAAAAAAACTTATTACTTTCATGGAGAAACAAAAGATCAACGTTTATGCAATTATTCTCATCCTTATTCTTCATATTTCTAATCTTTGCTATTGAAAAAGCAATCAGTTCTAGATTCTCAGGTACATCTACTTATGAAAATGTTTTTGATCCAGAAGCTTTGGTTTCTCCACCAATACCACCCTGTGAAGATAAGTTTTATGTTAAGCAACCTTGTTATGATTTCATATACAGTGGGAAAGGAAATCCCAGAATTGAAGATATTGTTAGTAAGATTATGAGTAATAATCCTGGTAGACCAATTCAAACTGATAAGGTAAATTTCATTTACTTTCATTTTGGATTTTCAAGTTAATTTTTTAGTTTCTATTGAAGAATTTCAGTGAAATTTGTTCATCTGGTTTTTGACTTTTTGTGATGTAAAGATGAAGTAATATAATATTCTTTGGGATTTACTGAAGATCTGAATCTGACTTGGATTTGAGTCAGATATTTGTGGTTGATTACTTGATTTTCTGCATGTCTGACTCATAAAGGATTGTTGAGTCAGCTTTATAATTGTAGGGCGACATGTGTCTGACTCGATGAACATATTGTCTGCTAGTCTAGGTTAGTGATAATGAGTTAGTTCATATTCAGGCAAGTCAGGAAACACCGGTACATTTATGGGTTCTGAGTCAGCTGTTTGTGTTTGATTATTTGACATGTCTAATTCAAGGGGAATTTGATCAGCCTTGTAGTTGTATCCGTCTCGTTGGACTTGATGAAATCTTGTGAGTTGACAAAATGTGAAATATATGAACAAGTCAAATTCTGGAGAATTAGCAAAAAAAGATCAATGCTTGAATTTTGGCTTTGAGTCAGATGTCAGACCATCTGTTCTTCAAGGGTCAAGGGTCATCTAGTTAGGTTTCATTTTACTTGGTCTACGTCCGTAATTAACAAAATGCAAATATGTGCTTCTGTTGGACGGCTCGGTCATTAGAAAACTAATGCAACTTTACTTAATAAGTGATACAAAGATTTAGATTTCGTATGTTAAACCTGAGAAGTTGTTTTGCTGAAATTAAATGCTTTTTACTTGGCCTTAAAAAGGTGGACTAAATATAATTTCATTTATGAATTGTACAGGTTCGAGCATTCGTAACACGTAAGGAGGTTGACGATTGGCTTTTCAAGAATCCTATGCAAGTACCTGGAGTTTTGCATTTCAGTGATAGAAGTGCTACTGTAATAAGCTATGGAATTCAAACAAACTCAACTGCTGTTAGGAAACGCGGAAATAGCGAAGACCCTACTTTTAAATTTCAAGTTCCACTTCAAATTGCTGCAGAGCGTGAGATTGCGAGATCCCTTCTTCAAGGTTTTCCATTCTTCTTTGCCTTTTTTCTTTTTTTTCCTTGTTGTTTCATTGGTGGGAAATTCAAACTTTCTTTGTATCGACCTTATATGAATTATGTGAAAAATCTTCTACCACATACTTACTAATAGTGAACTTGATGTGTGTGCAGTTCCAGATTTTAGTTGGACTGTTGGGCTTAAGGAGTTTGCACATCCTGCTGTTAGAACTTTCTCAGCGGTTGGAATTGTTGGACCAACCTTCTTCCTTGCGATTGCCATGTTTGCGTTTGTGTTTGAAATTGGTGCTTTGGTCGCAGAGAAAGAACTTAAGCTGCGTCAGGTATTGACATGATTCTCTTCTTTTCATTGTCCTTGCATATTTTAAGTTTTTTGCATAGAGAATCCCTTTGTTCCAATCAATTTATTGTGTATTCATTATCATTTATGTTTGGACTTGCAGGCTATGTCTACAATGGGTCTTTACGAAACTGCCTATTGGTTGTCATGGCTCACATGGGAGACTGTTACCACTTTTATCTCCTCACTTTTCATTGTTCTGTTTGGGATGATGTTTCAGTTCGATTTTTTCCTAAATAATAGTTTTGGGGTTCTTTTCTTTGTTTTCTTCCTTTTCCAGATAAATATGGTACGTTATATGCAGTCTTCATCACTTCTTTATCCTTCAGCAAGCTATAAGGTTTATGAGCTTTTTTGTAGTTAATATAATTTTTTATTTACTGACTCGTGATGCTAGGTTGGCTTAGCGTTCCTGATTTCCACTTTCATTAGTAAGGCATCATCGGCAACGACGGTTGGTTTCTCCATATTTATTGTCGGCTTTTTGACCCAGGTAAGATCAACTCCCTCAATTCATACAGCAACTCCCAGAACTGTTTTCAACTAAAATATTCTAATAGTTTCTTTTTTCTTTCATCTAAACAGCTTGTTACAACATTTGGATTTCCTTACACTGATAGCACCTCTATGATTTATCGGATTGTTTGGTCTCTCTTCTCTCCTAATCTTCTTGCTAAAGCTCTTAAAACACTTGGAGACGCGACAGCTACTTCCGAAGATAGTGGGATCAGCTGGAGCGGTCGGTCACAGTGTCCAGTGACTGAGACTGATTGTGTGATAACAATTGTATGTCCACACTTTGATATCTCAGACATGTACTTACAAAAAGAGGAAAATTTCTGCATTGATTGCACTTACCCAATTAAACATGTCTCAACAGGCTGACATATATACATGGTTCGTGGCAACCTTCTTTCTTTGGTTTCTTTTGGCTCTGTACTTCGACAACATAATCCCAAATGCATCAGGCGTCAGAAAATCATGCTTTTACTTCTTGAACCCAGGGTACTGGACGGGACGAGGTGGAGGCAAGGTATCAGGTACCTACTTACGTAACTTTCAAATATTTTTCTCCTCCAAGTTATCCCAGTTCTTAGTTTTTGGTGTATGAGAGTAATTGTTTTCTTCACTTTTATCAGAGGGTGGCATTTGTAGTTGCACGGGTGCAATTCCACCATTGGAAGATACTAATCCAGATGATGAAGATGTCCGCGAAGAGGAAAGTATCGTAAAACAGCAAATGGCTGAAGGAAGTAATGATCCAAATATTGCAGTTCAGATACGTGGTCTTGCAAAGACGTATCCTGGGACACTAGATATGGGTTGCTGTAAATGCAAGAGAACATCTCCTTACCATGCTGTCAAGGTAAATTCAATTTTATCTTGATACGAAGTGTGTCGAATCATGAAGAGCAGGCATGCTAGTTGTTCCTCCTCCATGGTTCTCAGATGCCTGAACCAAAAATGCATGATCTCAATCCTGCCTTTAACTTCTTTCTTATTCATGAAGGGTCAGAATATCCAACCCATAAAAAACTGGAATCGTTCTTCTCATTTTCCGTGTTACTATCTTTAGGGGTTGTGGGTGAACTTTGCAAAGGATCAGCTATTTTGTCTTCTAGGACCCAATGGAGCTGGGAAAACGACAGCGATTAATTGTTTGACTGGAAATACACCCGTCACAGGAGGAGATGGTAATAGTTACTAAGATCATAAGTTTCATGAGTACTTTTAGTTTTTATGTTATACATTTTGATGGGCTTGGTCACTTAAATGAATTCTCTATTTTTCTTGAACAGCGTTGATTTATGGTTATTCTGTACGAAGCTCTGTTGGAATGTCAAATATTCGAAGGTTGATAGGAGTTTGTCCACAGGTATGCTTTTTCATATCCAATTGTTTGCTTTGCAAAAGGAAAATTTTTAAAATGTAGCTTATGCTCAAAATAAATGAAACTTGAACTGACCTCGTTTGTTGTTTTTCATAAGTTTGATATCCTTTGGGAGGAATTATCCGGACAAGAACACCTTCATCTCTTTGCTAGTATTAAAGGCCTCCCCCCTGCTACAATCAAATCGGTACGTTATAGCTCAAAAAATATATTTCTCTACCTCTTATATCTGGCTATGTGCCGTTTTAGTTATGTATAGCTGGAATTACTCAAAGGTGGCATCACTATTTGAATATCGATATTCCCAATAGAATCTCGTATTTGGAAAATGATATAGTGGCAACAACAGGTTGTTGATAAATCCCTAGCCGAGGTGAAGCTTGCTAATGCAGCAAAAGTTAGGGCGGGAAGCTGTAGTGGAGGGATGAAGCGTCGGCTCAGTGTTGCAATAGCTCTTATTGGAGATCCAAAACTGGTTATCTTGGATGAGCCGGTATGCAATTTTTTCTGAATGTCTTACTTTTTAACAAATTTCAGAGCTTTTATTGTGCCAACCTAAGTATAACATGGGACAAGTTTTCCACCATGTTATAGTTAATCACATGGCGCGATCCTCTTGTCCCATGTTAAAACAAAATTAAACTCTTTCTTTTGTGAAACATGAAGTTTATTCAATGCATTCCATTGACATTTCCTTTAATATGCAGACTACTGGAATGGACCCAATCACCCGGAGGCATGTGTGGGACATCATAGAGAATGCTAAGAAAGGGCGTGCAATTGTTCTTACAACTCACTCAATGGAAGAAGCTGACATTTTAGGGGATCGCATAGCAATTATGGCTAAGGGGAAGCTCCGATGCATTGGAACATCAATCAGGTTGAAATCACGGTTTGGGACTGGTTTTATTGCTAACGTGAGCTTCCTTGAGAGCACTCCAGGACAAACTCCTCCGAATGGACAAACTCTTAGAAATGGGGAGGCAAATGGTGCAACTGAACATCGTCACGTGGCTGTGAAGCAGTTCTTTAAACAAGTATGTCTTATTAGGAAGTGGTGAATGTATTGTAGCATGCATAGCAAGGTTTTGTTGACTAACTTCAGTGATCTACTTCGCAGCATTTGGATGTAGTACCCAAAGAGGAGAACAAATCTTTCTTAACATTTGTTATTCCTCATGAAAAAGAAGGACAACTAACAGTATGTACCAACTACTCATTCTTTATTTTTTTGCCATATCATAATTATCTCCGAATACCTTGAAGTGAACAGATATATTTTTGTGTTTGTGATGTGTAAATATGGAATGTAATAATTAGTGCGTACTACAGTTTATCTTGGTTCTGTTTCTTCTTTCTTGAACATACTCCTACACTTCTTGCAGAAATTTTTTGAGGAGCTTCAAGATAGAGAAAGAGAGTTTGGCATATCAGACATCCAACTCGGACTTACAACACTTGAAGAGGTGTTTTTAAATATAGCAAAACGAGCAGAGCTAGAAAGTGCAGTGGCAGAGGGGACTTTAGTGACTCTGACTTTAACATCTGGGTTACTACTAGAGGTAAATTCTGTTTACTTTATCATCAACAAATTCTGCGAAATTAGGATAAAATTCTAAAAGTTTGGTTGGTTTCTAAGTTCACACTAACTTTAGATTTTCAAACGTTGAAAATTGTGAATGATGAAAATTATCCCCAAAACACCCAAGGCACACTTCTTTCTCCTCTCCATCTTTTTATTACCTCGGTCTATTATATTTGTGGCTTCAAAGGTAACTGTTGGCTTTCTGATTGAATATCCGACTTTTTATTTAGATACCAAGAGGAGCAAGGTATGTTGGCATTCCTGGAACAGAATCTACAGAAAATCCAAGAGGTCTTATGGTTGAAGTATACTGGGAGCAAGACGAAACTGGTGCATTATGCATTTCAGGTCATTCGCCTGAATCTACCGTACCCAGAAATGCTCAACCAATCGCTGCAGCTACCACACCAGTCTTGACTAGGCAAAGGAGTTTCTTAGGCCGGACGCAACTTGTTCATGGTATCATCTTTGATCCTACTGAAATTGAGGGCTCAAATCACCGGTAAACTCTCCGACATTTATAGCAATTGCAGTATAGTACCACCACTAGCTTATAGTGTCATACGTGTTTGATACTTCATTTTCTTCTTCCAGTTATATATTTGATCACTGTGTTATAAATTTTTCTTTAATTATCATGTAACAGAAACCAGCTACAGTCTAGCTCCTTATCTTTTTGGCCGTCTTTTTTTTTTGTTTTTAGTCGCTACTGCGTCGTGAATATTTGTATTCTTATCGATGTAATTATATGTAGTTTCTTAATATGAAATGCTTTCTATCTTTATACAACATTTATAAATGTACTGTAGCCCATTAAAATTTTAACCAGTTTGAGGTAGTAGATATATTTAGGTACATTTAACAGCTGTTTTCAACAGTATGAAGGCAAGAAGGACTCTTTATATTCTTAAACACATCACAATCAAGAAGAAATGTCCATGATTCACCTAGAAATACAAAAGTAAGAAGTAAAGTATAACCACCTCCCGTAATCCAACGGCTCCCAATAAAAGTGCACAGGATTTGGTAAAAATTCCAGTGGGATACACTTAAGAAAAACTGCATTTAAAACTACGCGCTATTTCTCTTAATGGGTTGATGTTGTCACTTGTCAGTTACTTTTTTTGGTAATTTTTGTTTCCTTTTCTTTTTCTTCTTTTGTTATGTTAAGAACAGAATTTAATGAGAAAGCATAACAGAATTTAATGAGAAAGCATCTTGGAGTAAATGGCTGGATCAACTTTGATCATTAAAATCTTCCTAAACCCATAGATTGTAAATAAAACTTAAGAATCATTTCTTCAACAGAATCCAAGAGGAGAAGAAGAATTGCAGGAGGTAGAAGGAGAGAAAGATGGTAGAGGTATTGGAAGGAATACCTCTACTGGTACAACAATTCATAGCATTGTTCAAGAAAAACATACTATTGTCATGGAGAAATAAGAAATCATTTTTTGGGCAATTATTCTCACCGATTGTCTTCATACTCTTATTGGTTTGTGTTGATAAACTTATGAATTCTGGTTTTGGGTCGACCGGAACTATAGATGTCCATGATCCTGAAGCTTTCATTATTCCACCAATTCCTCCATGTGAAACAAAGAACTTTATCCAGCTTCCTTGTTATGATTTCGCGTGGAGTGGGAATCAAAGTCCGAGGATTCAATCAATTGTGGAGAAGATTATGTTGAACAATCCTGGCAGGCCCATCCCTTCAGACAAGGTAAGCCGAATCAGATTATTGAATTGTTATAATCAGGTGTTAGAATAGCCCCAGAATCTGGATTTGTGCATTTCAATAGCATTGGTTGTCATGAAGTCCCCAGTCGATGTGTAAATATATTTATATTTTGTTCTTAATTTATGTTCTGGTTCTCATTGCAAGACACTTTTAGTCTTATCTGGGTATTAATCAAGTTCTAACACTTTTGGGTGTGTTGGAATTGGCAGGTCAAATCTTTTAATACAAGTGCTGATGTAGATGATTGGCTTTACAATGAGCCTATGCATTGTGTTGGGGCCTTACACTTCATTGATAAAAGTGCTACTGTAATAAGCTATGGGATACAAACAAACCACTCAAGTACGACGATACGAGGAGTAAGTGAAGACCCTCTTTTTAAGTTTCAATTACCATTTCAAATTGCTGCAGAGCGTGAAATTGCGAGGTTTCTTAATCAAGGTAACTCATTCATTCTTATTGTCTCCTTCATCTTTCTTTCCTTTTCTCACTCCTTTCTTTGGTAATACTGCTGATACTCCTATTCTGATATTTGCCGTTCATGTGCCAGATCCAAATTTAAAGTGGAGTGTTGGATTGAAGGAATATGCACATCCTGCAACCGAATATGAATCTGCATTTGATGTCGCAGGATTGGTTTTCCTTCTTGCAATAACGATGTTTCCTTTCATATCACAAATGAGTTCTTTGGTTGCGGAGAAAGAACTTAAGCTGCGTCAGGTCTTGTTTTTTTTTTTGCTTTTCTTTTACATATTTCGGGTTTAAGAAAGCATTAAAAACACTTGACGACAAGCATTGGTATCCCTTTTTCATTATTTACAGGTGATGTCTATAATGGGTCTTTATGAATCTGCGTATTGGTTATCATGGCTCGTATGGGGCACTGTTATCATATTCATTTCATCGCTTCTTACTGTTGCCTTAGGGGCGATATCTCGGTTCGACTTTTTCGTGCACAATAGTATTGTGCTTCTGTTCTTGTGTTTCTTCCTGTTTCAATTCAGTATGGTGAGTACCTTGGTTATTTATTCTTTAATACTAAATCATCATCAGTATCACTTTAAAATTCTTTGGTTCTTACTTATGATGCTAGATTGGTTTTGCCTCTGCGCTTTCAACTCTCCTTAGCAAGTCATCAGCAGCAAATACTATTGGTTTCTTTATTTTCATCATCAGTTACTTAACTGGGGTAAGATCTGTCTCAAGCTCGTACATGTACAATATGTGGTTGTTGTTGTTAAAATAACAATGGTGTTAATGTTGATGCAGACTCTTGTTCCTGGGGATCTCGTGAAAATGTTCCCAACAAGATACAGAATTCTGTGGAACTTCTTTCCTCCTAATGTTTTCAGTGGAGTCGTTGGAGTGCTTCAGGCGGCGACAAGAACTCATGATGATAAAGGAATTAGCTGGACTAACAGAAATAAATGTACTGGTATAATATTTCCACCTGACGGGCCGTGTTCAACTATGGTATACTCTCACTTAAGGCTCCACTAAAGGACTTGTTCATCCCATAGTTGCAATCTTTTGATCTCCTGGTTTTTTGTTTCCAAATAAAATTGGCATTTACTTGATTATGTATGGTTTTGATAGGATGATACATTTAAATGGTTTGTGGGAAACTTCGTTTTCTGGTTTCTTTTGGCTCTGTATTTGGACAATGTTATCCCAAACTCATCTGGTGTAAGAAAATCAGTCTTTTTTTTCTTGAATCCGCGCTACTGGACTGGAAGCGGTGAAGGTAACTCTGCTGAAGGTAATAAGCTGACCTTTTCCGTCCCCGTGATTGTCCAAGTTATCTTGTTATTTATTGTGAACAAAGGACTCAATCTTTTCATTTCATTTCCCAGGTTGTATTTGCACAAGTGAAGTTCCACTACTAGATGAAAAGAACCCAGATGACGAAGATGTCCTTGAAGAGAAACGTAGGGTGAAAGACCAAATGAGGGAAAATTACAGCATGGACAACGATTCAAATATTGCGGTTCAACTACGTGGTCTTGCAAAGGCATATCCTGGAACAATCAAACTCAAGCGCTGTGGTGGTTGTTGCTGTACATTAACCAGAACTTCAACTTACCATGCTGTCAAGGTAACAAAACAACCTTTTAAGAGTTGTTCTAGTTGTCTAACAACTGTCATGATTGGACGTCCGAACTTGTTGTGTACAAAATGAGTTGAATGTTGAATAGTTGCTTCAAGTATGTTGTATAATTTTCAGGGTGTGTGGATGAATTTTGAAAAGGATCAATTATTTTGTCTTCTTGGACCTAATGGAGCTGGGAAAACTACTTTGATAAACTGTTTGATTGGCAATATACCTGTGACAGGCGGAGATGGTAATAACCTCTTTATCAGGACATGGTTTTCTATAAGCATGTGATGTCTAATAATCACCTTATTTCACTATCTATCCACAGCTTTGATATACGGGCATTCAGTTCGAAGCTCGGTTGGTATGACAAATATCCGAAGACTCATAGGAGTTTGTCCTCAGGTTTGCATTTTACTTATCAGCTCAAAAACATGATAATTTGTAGTCTGAAAACCAAAGAATAACAATCCTTTGAAACTGTGTGCTTGTTTATATAGTTTGATATTCTTTGGGCGGAGCTATCCTGTCAAGAACACCTCCAGCTATTTGGAAGTATCAAGGGTCTACCCTCTTCTTCACTCAATTCGGTACATTCTTTGTATTTCTGAAAATCTGTATTTCCTGTTTGCCATTTTTGCTTCAGTTAACTTTATAAAACTGTTACTGGCAATGCAGATTGTTAAGGAATTACTAGCGAAGGTAAAGCTTGCTGATGCAGCAAGAGTAAGGGCCGCAAGCTGCAGTGGAGGGATGAAGCGTCGCCTCAGTGTTGCTTGTTCTCTTATGGGAGACCCAAAATTGGTCATCTTGGATGAGCCGGTAATCATAATTGCACTTCTTTTGAAGATACTCATTTAGTGTTTCTGCAGAACAACAGACTACCTGTTTCAGTATAAAACAAGAGCCTTCCCTTTTCTTTGTTACTGCTTTCTAATCCTAGGTACTTTGACTTATGATTCCATAATCGAATGAATAGTAACAAGAGCAGAAGAAAGAAAAAAATTACTTTTTGGATGGAACCATTTAGGATCGCAAAACACAATAGTGAAACCAGAACAGCAACTGGCTGAGTTTTTGTATTCCAAATAGGGATATGCACCATGTATGTCTCCAATGGGCTGATGATTTCATATTCCACTTATATGTGAGAGTACTCCTTTGATGTACAGACCACAGGTATGGACCCAGTTACTCGTAGACATGTATGGGACGTAATAGAGGACGAGAAGAAAGGTCGTTCAATTATTCTGACGACTCACTCTATGGAGGAAGCTGACATTTTAGGCGACCGCATAGCAATTGTTGCAAAGGGGAAGCTCCGTTGCATTGGTACGTCACTAAGGTTGAAATCACGGTTCGGGACTGGTTTGATTGCTTCGGTTAGCTTCGCAGAGAGCACGTCAAGACAAATTCCCGTGAATGGAGATGCAATAACTGAACCTCATCATGAGGCTGTGAAGCAGTTCTTCAAGCATGTAAGTCACATACATATTCAATGATGTTAATTATTAAACCAATTCCTTAAATATATTCACCGACTTACTGAGATTTTAACTTGCAGCATTTGGATGTGGTACCTAAAGAGGAGAATAAGTCATTTCTGACTTATGTTATTCCTCATGAGCAAGAGCCATTTTTATCGGTAAACACCCAATTTTCCTTTTTGGTTCTACAAACTGTGCCTTTTTTGCTCAACTTGATATTGTAATGTTATTCCAGGATTTTTTTGATGAGCTTGAAGACAGAAAGTATGAGTTTGGAATAGCGGATATCCAACTTGGTTTGACAACACTAGAAGAGGTCTTCTTGAATATTGCCAAAAAAGCTGAGCTAGAAAATGCTTTAACTGAAGGGAACTTGGTTAATATAACATTAACATCTGGGCAAACACTAAGGGTGAGTTCATACAACTTCCATCAGATATGCAAACAAACACACAAGAATTTGCTTATACTTTGTATCTACATTCTACTGCAGAAACTTGATTAGTTGGTGGCTTTTGCAGATACCCAATGGTGCAAATTACGTAGGTGTTCCAAAAACAGAATCTGAAGAAAATCCAAGGGGGCTTTTGGTTGAAGTACTCTGGGAGCAAGATGATAATGGGTTTCTCACCATTTCAGGTCATTCGAAAGAATATCCAGTACCTCCAAATGCTAAAATAGTTGCTTCAACTGCAAAATCTTCAGGCAATCCCCAGTTAGGTAAATCAGAAGTAGGGATCATATATGATCTTACTGATACTGAAGCTTCAAATTTGAGATACGATTAAATCATGCAAAACCACTAGTTACTTCTTTTTTTTCATTCATGGAAATTGATAATGCTTCAGAATTTTTGCTCAGTTTTACCATTCTGTAAGAGTTTAATTTTAAAGCTTATCACTTTCAAGGGTCTAGAGAATGTATTCAGTAAATGGAAGCCTTCAAACTTGGACAACATTTCATTCACTAGTCCAAAAGATTTATGACATTCTTGGAAACTTGGACAACATTTCTTTTATCAGCTTTTGTATTCAACCAAAACAGTAACAAGAAACCGAGGAATCAAAAGCTTCAACTTCCATGTTCATTTGAACCAGACACCCAGATAGGAGATTCTATTATAAGAGCCAAAATAAAAGTATGACAACCAAAAGATGGGAATAATTTGTCCAGAACATAAACCAAGCCATAAACTAATGCCTATAAATTATCAACTCTTTACATGCACTAAAACAAACCCCAATACTAGCAAAGGTCAAGTTGCTCACTACACACAAGAAACACCTGCTATCATTCCAAACCCAGTTCTTTTAAGGTTTTACAATTAGAACTTTACTCCAACAAACATCATAGTAAAAACTGCAGACAAGAATTTCATTTCTACTATCTCAATAACCTCCTTCCGATAGCATCTTCCAAAACTATCTATTAGAAACTCACCTTCTCCATTCAGCCTGGGCAACCTTCTCTGGAAAAGGATAAAAGGGGAGAGAAGTTAATGACCTGTGTTCCACAAGGATTTGCGGAACTATAACCAACCCATCAAAAAAGTGACACGAGTGAAAGAAAAATAAAAAAGAAGACCGTTGTAATGCTTGCTTACCGTTTCCATCTCTGGAAGTCAGCAAAGATCTGTCAATTTTGGATG
Organism: Papaver armeniacum; assembly: GCA_023531295.1. NCBI lineage: Eukaryota > Viridiplantae > Streptophyta > Magnoliopsida > Ranunculales > Papaveraceae > Papaver > Papaver armeniacum. The sequence continues at coordinate 4,582 of JAJJWW010005690.1, read as the reverse complement.
CTCCTTTGCCGTTTGATTGGACCACCCTTTGAGTTCGTGGCGATGATGAACTCATTTTTGCATTGGTCAAAGAGGGCAGAGAATGTCTCCTTGTAAAACCGTTCTTTTCAACCACATCGTTACTAATCCTCGGAGAGCCTTGTCCACGAAGCTTTGCCTTTGCAGATTCAGTTGCCGCCATATAGCTTGGTATATTTGGACTATTTCTCAAACCAATCTCCAAATTCTCTTGCTTTGCTGGGAAAGAAGTTCTTCTCTTGGTGATTTTATGGTTCTCATTACTGGTTTGATCATCCTTAGAAACTAGCTCTGCGTTGGTCTCAGGAATATTTTCGTCTTTTGTACTGTTTTCTAAAGGTGGAAACTCAATTTGGGAATGATCTTCAAGCAACACATCAACCTGTGCCTCTGCTGCCAACAATTCCTGAGTAGGTTCAACATCAGCCTGTCCAGCCACCACAGCTGCTGTATGTTGGACTTGTACAGCACATTCATCAGTGGCCTGCTCCGAAATTTCACAGGCTGAAAAACTCGATAATTCTCCCCTACTGTTGTTAGGCTTCTCTGCCTCAACTGGAATATTAAATTGTTCAGTCACTGGAACTGTTGAAACCTGCTTTATTTCTGCAATGGACTCGCTCATGGAACGGTTTGGGATGTCGGCAGATGGGGAATTTGATGGCTTCCGCAAACTGCGTTTTGGCTCCTCAGTTTCAATTTCTGGCTGACTAGCAGGTTCTGCGCTGGCGTTAGAAACTTTTCTCAAATTGCGTTTAACTTTCTCAAGCTCGCTTTGTGGATGTTCTTGAACTGGATCTACATGGTGAGCAGCAGCTTTCCTCGGGTTGCGTTTCGGTTTTTCGGATTCTGAGGTGGATAGTGCAGAGCTGGTGTCAGCATTGGCCATAGGAGCCTTACGAATAACACGCCTTGACCGACTTGGCTCAGTTACCGCATTGTGGTTGGCTCCTTGCCTCGTCTGAGATTTCGTATCAACAACTTTCTTAGGTTGCAGAAACGGTTTCCAGAAACGTGATAATGTCCAGCGTTCAAGCCAGACCCAGGCTGAATTTGGTTCATCAGGACCAAATTGGAGCCGCAGATGCATCGCCTTTGAAGAAGAACCAAGATACTGAAAAAACAATGAAATCAATTCGCGATAGTAAATCCCAAAAATATAGAAATATATGTATACATAACAGAAACGGAACTGCTGAGTGCTGATAAAAATTATCAATAGTTGGGCAGGTACGTGCAGTAAATTAAGATTTCTCGTACTTCTCCCGCCTAACACACATTAAACTTTCTGCCGATGTGATGGCAAAATGTGCAGTACTCTCCAACCTGGTATCATTGGTAAACCTGACTTCCTAAATTGCATAAAGGGGCATGTTTAAAGTTATTATAGATTCGCTCATGTTGAGACTGTTTACACAATCTATCTTTGCTATTAATATATTTCTGAATTTAGCACAAAAATAAAAAAACATCAATTTAGGTTGATAATCAATTACATGGAAATTGTCCCTCTCTGGTCAGCAAAAAGTTCCTAGCTAGCTAATCATTGCTTTCATTGTTAATGTTATAGTGTTATCTAACGTTGTGTGTCATGCCTGTGCAAGAAACAGTATAGAACATGTAAACAGTTTCATTTATAATTTTACACAGCACTACAGTAATGCCAGATAATCAGATATCCAGGACTATCACAATCATAATCCTTGTTTTCCATCCACTGGATCAGATCCACAGAAAACCAGCTCTCAGCCTAGGCATGTCTAGTGTGTCTAATTTTGACATGCAATACAGAAAGAGATGGCTTCCTTCAGTAGTTAGGAAAGTGATGTTTCGACTGAAAATAAAACCATTAAGATGGGTTGTCCTCGGTTTATTTCGCTTAAGGGCACACATTCTTACTTTAAAGTCCCAAACAGATACTCCCGATGAACAGACAGGCAACCATATCAACACAAGATAGATGAAACTCGTTATACCTTTGTAACAAAAGCATTTACTCGTGGCTTCTCTCTCCTCACGGGAGCACTTAATCCGGTAGAATCAGAACGTTTCACACCCTGGACAACAGTTCAAATTAAATTTTCCATGACACACTGAGACAGGCAACTGAACAACCAGTTCAACTACCAATTATAAATACTTGGAACTCAGGAAACAAAAAGGAAACTGATTAAATATAAGAAAACAAAAAAAGGTACAAAATTAGAACCCTAAAGCAAAAAAATGTTAGAATTGACAGCATTAGACAACTCTCAGAAACAAAGAGCAAAGACACAGTGACAACGCTAACCAAGCAACAAGGACACAAATGAATGAACCAGTTGTGACAACTAGTTCGAGACACACCAGCCTTAATGACCTAGGCATTAGTAAATGTGCTTCACACAGCCTTAATGTTTGGAAATAGACCTTTGACACCAAGCAGCTGACAGCTTGGTACTTCCGTACAAGAACTTCGAGTCATGGGTAAAGAAAAGACATGAAATCTTTCTATTCAATTATCTCAACAGACCAGAACAGCTATGAATCAGCTAAACTAATACTAAAGCTTCAGGAAATTACCAGCGGTTTTCTGAGACTGGACTTCTTGGAAACTTCAATACGACCATCAGAAAGTGTGACTCTTTGACCTCGAACCAATGCCTGTATTTTCACTATTCCCTGCATACAATGTAAAGTAGCACGAGCTTGCCTTCTCACCAGATGACCACGTACAAGTGCCTGCAGCCTTATAATGCCTCTGAGAGCGCGAAATGCCCTACGAGCCTTCAGAAAATTATGCTTATATTAACACACGAATTAAACTCATCACTCTGAATAAAACAAACCCATTGGAGTCAAGTCTAAACAAAGGAACTTTACCAGGTAACCCCTAAAAGCAGCTTGCACCATAGTAGCCGATTTATATTGCTTGGTTCTATCTAGATCAGATGGGAGTCGTTCTTGGTCTTGAGGCAACGAGACAACCTCATTGCTATGTAGATTGGGTGTCGTCCCTGTATCTGTATCCGAGTTCCCTCCTTGTTTATCAGTTGTACCAGATGCAGGTTGTGAAATAATGGGTGGTGACACAACCAAATCATCAGATGGCGCCTTAGCAGTGATCCGTGTTTCTTTCACATTTCCAGCTTTCTTCATCATATGAAAAACGAACATCAATTAGACGTCTACAATTAAAAACTACAATATACTGAAAAGTGAAAACCAATAAAGGGAAGTCGGAAACCAATTAAATCCTAAAATACTTTTTTTCCTCGATGAATTTTGCAAACAGTCTCACTTGAAAAAAACCAATGCAGAAGAAATCACGGCAATGTGTTTGTCCAGACAACATACCGAACCATCTCTTCCTTTTGACACACTCGACCTCGATGATTTCTTCCCTAACAGGATAGTCTTAAGCCATTTTCCTGGAGATTTTCCCATTGCAGAATAATCCCAACCAAAAACCACAAGACTAGGCAATGAATTGCTGCACATACAAACACACTTGAGTTACAAAGAGACTAAAATTCAATTTCAAAGACATGAAGAAAATATCTCATACTTTCAAAGCAAAGGAATTAAACTTAGATGAACTACTTGTAAATAAGAAGATCTTTGGTGCAAAACCCTAAACTCGTCACTATCAATAACATAATTACATATCATAATACCAACTGACATACCAAGAATCTAAATGTAAACAGAACTAATACAAAATTGTTCAAACCCATCCAAACAGCCAAAAAGATTTCAGTACCACATGGCATTCACACTCACATTCACTTCCCAACACTAACCCCCTAAACAGAAAAACCACTGAGTTTCTTCCTGACATACACTCTGGTACCAACTTTACTAACAACTCCTCTACCAAACACAAACGTAAGCTCATGATGAACACAAACAAAAACCTAGATCAGAAAAATAACCAAAAACCCATGATCAAACAATGCAGAAAAATAACCAATGGGATTACAGATCTGAAACTTACCACAAAAATGCACTCCAAAACCCTTGAATCTAACTTTTCTGAACCCAAACAAAACAAACCCAGTATGAGTTTCAAAGATTTAAAGCTGAAAATTGCAAGATGAAAACAAAAATCTTGTTACAGAAAAAGAGAAAGTAATTTTAGGGTTTTGGATTGAGATTGAAGCAAAGGTGAGTAAGTAAGTACCATGAGAGTGTGAGTAAGGAAGTGAACAGAATGGAGCCCACCACAGTCACCAAACTTTCTTTCTTTTCTCCACTCTCTCACTCTCTCTCTCTCTAAAAAGGAGAAGACCTGGGCTGATACTGAAGAGACTGAGGAAGAAAAAGGAACCCAAGGGATTATTATGAAGGGTTGAGATAATAATTGTTAATTAAGTAGTAATTAATTAGTACTTAATTAAAGAAGGATTGAAAAGGAATATTTGACACCTTCCATGGCTCCAACTGAACTTCTTTTAGAAAACAAGTGTCCAGATTCTAAGATAATTTATACTAAAATAATGCTTGTTTTGTATACCCTTTTAGACTCATGTTTTAATAATTCAAATATTTTTTATTTTATGTGAAAGGTAATTTGAGGATATTT